>OZ024740.1:250769259-250809259 GCA_964016885.1 Eledone cirrhosa | reverse complement strand
TGCATATATATATATATATATATATATAAGGATATGTGTGTATATATGTGTGTATATCTATGTGTGCATACATATATACGTGCGTGTATGTTTAGAGACTTTTGTGTATGTATGTGTGTGTATAAATATTTATATATGTGTGTGTGTTTGTGTGTATATATATTGGTGCGTATATATATGTATATATATGTATGTATTTATATATATATATATATATATATATATATTTGTGTATATGTGTATGGAGAGATATTCATGTGTGTATATTTAGATTTTACGTTATTATTGAGTACATGTGTGAGTGCGCCTGTGTGTGTGTGCATATGTGAGCAAAAGATCACACGTTTATATGTGTGCGTTCGTATTTACATGTAGGCGCACATACATTTATGTGAGAATGTATACGTTTACGTACTATTACGTATACGCGCGTTTGAGTGTGCGTATGTTTATGTTTGGGATATTTATTTATATTTTTTCCCTTCAAAATTTGCCCGTTATTTTAGGTCAACCTCACTTTCATATTTCCCAAATTTTGTTTTCAAATCCATATTTAATAAACATTCCATTTTATTCTTTCTGACGACTGAAGACATATAAATATCTGTCTTCAAGAAACCACTGGTAAATGAATTAATTACCTTATGTTGTTTATTACATAGCTATATATATATATATATATATAGGGGGCTGCCTCCCTTGCCGATCCCCACGTGGAGTCAGCAATAGTCAGTCCTTGTATTAACATTGAACTAAAACCTGTTGAGAAAGTGGTTTCCTTGTTCAATCATCTTACCAGAAGCCTGACATTATTTATGTAAGCGGACGGTACTTGATTTAGGAGCCGCAGAAACCCAAATACTGGATTTTACCAACCTTCCAGGGGTCCGGGTAAATTTTCAATACCCGAATTACTTGATCGTTTTATTGACTATGCGAATGATTGTTTAACCATCGTCTCAGTGTGTTTGGCCTTTAACGTTTGTTATAGCTCTGGTTCATCTGAATCATTGAGCACTTGCCTCACATCTCGGAGGTTGTTTTTCGTTATTTCGTGGGCCGAAATGCGAATCTCGATAATTTATGTTTATATATATATATATATATATAGTAATAATAATAAATTTGAAGACTAAAATCCAAAGAGGGCTCGATAAGGCTAAATATATATCAAATATATAAGAACCGTAGAGCAAATATTTATTAAAATAACAGATTAAAGTTTAAGCAAAGAATCGCTGCTTTCACCATTAACGGGATCTTCTGAAACTAGAAAAGTCCATCTATAAACGCAGAAGTGGATATTTCAAAAAACGTTGCAACCGAAGGAAGACAGGAAGACGATGCTTTGATTCGTGGAAACGTTCACTATGTAAAAAAGTAATGGTATAAACATAACATATACTTAGCTACCACATCAAGACGTAAAATATCCACGTATAGATCGTACTATCCGTTAGTGTATAATGTGGGGCTGTAATACAGGAAAGTTTTGTGCAATTTATGTTTACAAGCCGAAATTGCCTCAGATTTTTTGTTTAAGATGAGGTCTGTGGCGTAGAGTATTTCCAGGGCCTCAGAGGCGCAGAGGTCACATGGTGTTTTATTTCCGTTATACGATCTAGCCCTAGCTAGGATCTCCCAGTGTAACTTATATTGGGTGTGGTTGTCTTTTAGACTCCAAAAATAAGCTGAAAGTGACGTCATATTCCTTCTTAGAGGGTAACGAAAGGAATGGGTATGCATGTAAAGACGCTGCTTGAATCTATTGGCGGTTAACCCTATGTAGGCCCTACGGGACGTGGGTATTTCGACCTTACATTTGTAGACAATGTTACTAGAGAGGCATTTCCCGGATGGGGGCAATCAACCCGATTCCTACAATTACAGTTAGTACTAACTACAGGGTTGCACGTGTTCCTACGGCTAGGTAGTTTAGCTAAATTTGAAGCTGTGATGTTATGTGCAAGGTTAGGTGTCGTAGAGTAAGAAATTTTAATAGTATTTCTATTAAGCATTTTACTATATTTATGTGTAGGGGGAAAATGCTTCGTAATAAGGGATAGAAAGATCTTAGCTAATGGTGTGGCCACCTCCATATTATATGGTGGGTTATACCATATAATGCGACGGGATCTATTTCTTCTAGGTCTAATCTCGTACTCCGTATATGCTACCTTATCGACAAATCCACTCCGAGCAAGAGCTTCATTGCAATAAGTGGAATGGTCGTTGAAAATATGCTCGTTAGTAGATAGACGGGAAAGCCTCAACGAAACGTTTCTTACCAGGTTCTTGGTTATGCTGGCAGGATGGTTGGAATGTTTACTTATGTAATTAAGCGTATCATTCGGCTTTCTATACGGGTAATAGAAGCCGTTCGATAAATTGAGGGTAACGTCGAGGTAATTAACGACCGAGAGGTTGGCCTCAACCTGTATAGAGAGGTTGAAGCCTTTAAAGAAGACTGTGAGTTCTTTTCTGAACCTGTCGCAAGCACGAGGGCCGCACTTAGTCATGGTCAAAAGACCATCATCACGGTACAAACCACCGCCCGCGTTGGGGAATTAGTCCTTGATAGAGAAAAGAAGGAACAGGCCGATAAGATCAGTAACCTCCGCAGAATCGCTGGCGCCCATACTCACGTCGAATGGGGGTACTATTGGATTTTTTAATCCAAATAGAGTCATCGAAATTAATCAGAGACTTACGGGCATTGAGGATGACATCAACTTCGAAATCCTTAACCACTGTGAGTGTTTTAGCGAAATTGATAGCTCCAAGGAGAAGTGGTAAAGTGATGGAGGAGTAGTAATTATTGATGTCGAATTGGATAAAACGGCAATGTTCCTTGTTGCATATGCCGTTGAACCAATCAATCACCGCGAAAGAATTGTTCCACAGTGCAAGAGGGGCCAAACTTCTAATTTCAGGTATAATTCTATCAAGAATCCTTTTACTAAGTCTACCTAAATCGAACTTCGTAGGGTTAATAAGCCGAATAGGCTTGTTCGTAGGGTTGTTCGGAAAATTGGATTTGTAATCCTTCAGGGTAAAGTGGGGAGAAATAGGGTCCAGAGGTTCGGTCCGGTCCAGGATCTTGAGATCACAGGTGATTTTAAACCCAGCATTGTTGATTTCATTGATGACGCACCGATTAGTTTTACGGTAATCCTTAGTTACAGCATTATGTAGTAGTTGGTAAGTACAGTGCTCCACTTGATATAGGTTGCCAGTTTTGTCGGAATGGACGTGCACGGCATTAGAATCCTTAATAGAACGAATTCTATTCTTCAGGTCCTGCTGGAAGGAATTGCTCCTATTCCGAAATTTGATACTCCGTATGAGTTCCAAGACATCATTTTTTAAGGGTAGCAATGCTGGGTTACACGGAGGGTTATTATAGGTTTTAAACCCAAATTTATCCTGTTTGTTGTCTGCTTTACGCGGATTATCGAAATAAAAGGCACGCCACCGCAACCTTTTAATGAACGCGTCTGTTTTCTGTATCAGGAGTTTTAGGTATGTTTTCCTGCTTGGTACGGGTATGTTATTTGTAGAAATATTCAGATGTTGTTTCTGAATGATGAATATAAGTCAATAGAGTGCTCAACCGAGAGAGCCAAATAGTAATAATAATAATAATATGGTATAACCCACCATATAATATGGAGGTGGCCACACCATTAGCTAAGATCTTTCTATCCCTTATTACGAAGCATTTTCCCCCTACACATAAATATAGTAACATTTTTAATAGAAATACTATTAAAATTTCTTACTCTACGACTCCTAACCTTGCACATAACATCACAACTTCAAATTTAGCTAAACTACCTAGCCGTAGGAACACGTGCAGCCCTGTAGTTAGTACTAACTGTAATTGTAGGAATCGGGTTGATTGCCCCCTATCCGGGAAATGCCTCTCTAGTAACATTGTCTACAAATGTAAGGTCGAAACACCCACGTCCCGTAGGGCCTACATAGGGTTAACCGCCAACAGGTTATATTCAATGAATATTGTTATAATAAAATAAACATTGTAACAACACAATCCTGGTATTATTCTTTGCATTGAAACCATCATACCAACAATTCCGTCTATTCGCTTATCCGTTAAAACTGGATTATACGTTACAACTGGTGACCCCGTGAAACAGACACACAACCTTCTGATTATTCACTTCAAACGATGTCTCTAGCACACGACGATTCATTTACGGCAGAAATGGCAGTCCGGGTGGCGTTTACATTAAGGATACCCCCATTCTGGGTGCACGATCCAACACTGTGGTTCGCGCACATCGAAGCGCAGTTCACATCGTTAGCGAGGCATCTCGTCTCACACATGTCATTGGTTCGATGTCTCCGGAGATTATGAATGAGGTTTGAGACCTCGTTTTAGCACCACCCGGCTCTGTGTCATATGACACATTTAAAACGACGTTAATTAAGAGGACGTCGAAGTCGCAGCAGAAGCGCTTGCACCGGCTCCTCATATCGGAGGAATTAGGAGATAAAAAGCCGACGCAACTCTTACGGCGAATGAAGCAGCTTCTGGGTGAACATAAACTCCCGGATGAAATTTTCAAGCAACTCTTCCTCCAGCGTTTGCCTTCTGCCACACAAGTTGTCTTAGCCTCCACCAGGGAGTCCAACACCATTGAAGAACACGCCGAGCTGGCAGATAAGATCATGGAGGTACCACATCCGCACTCAACTTTAGCGAATGTGACGCCAGCCGTGCCTTCCACCAATCCTTTCCTTCAGCCCTCCAATGCCACAGTTACTGGTACAGCAAGCAACACAGATACAGGCCTTGACGCAACAAATTCAGGCCTTGTCACTGGGTAACCCTGCCACGCGTCGGTCTAACAGTCGAACTCGGCGATTTGGTGGTCGCTCAAGAAGTCCCAGCGCATCTCGTGATTCACCAGAAATGTGTTGGTACCACCAAACATTCGGAAGATGGGCGCGCAAGTGCAGCCATCCCTGTTCATATTGTGTTGATGTCGAATCAGGGAAACGACACAGCCAGAAACTGAATGCGACGGACTTTTCTGGCCCTCAATATCAAAACCGCCTGTTTTTCATTCAGGATCGCGTCACAGGCATGCGTTTGCTGGTCGACACCGGTGCTGAAGTCAGCATCATCCCGGTTTCCTGCGTTCCTGGAAAAGGGAAAGAAACACCAGCATGGCTCCATGCGGTGAATCATTCACATATTCCGACCTACGGAGAGCAGTCCCTGACACTAAATTTGGGACTACGCTACACTTTCCAGTGGGTATTCCTTGTGGCTAAGCTGCCGACTCCTAGTGCTAGTGGGCCTGAAAACCCAACGACTCGTTGACAACTCCACTGGTCTCGCTGTGCGCGATATAGCCGCTCGGAAAGCCACAGTCAGTCCAATTATTTCACGATCGGCAACAACAACCCGGCACAGCTATATAATCAACAAATACCCAGACGTAGCTCGACCAATATTCAACGCCGGCCCTGTAAAACATGACGTCACCCACCACATAAAAACACACGGTTCACCTGTCGCTGCACGACCTAGAAGGCTACCACCAGACCGTCTGAAGTCCGTCAGACAAGAATTTCAACACATGCTGGATCTCGGCATCATACGTCCGTCCAGCAGTAATTGGTCCTCACCCATACATTGTGTACCCAAGAAGTCATCGAACGACTGGCGAATCTGTGGCGACCACCGTGCACTGAACAACTGAACCGTGCCTGACTCTTATCCAGTGCCTCATCTACAGGACTTCTCTAGCTCGCTGCATGGGGCTCGCATATTTTCGAAGATCGATCTTGTGCGAGCTTACAATCAGATACCTCTGGAGCCCGCTGATATTCCGAAGACCGCCGTCACAACACCCTTTGGAATGTTCGAATTCCTGCGTATGCCTTTCGGTTTGCGTAATGCAGCGCAGATATTCCAACGATTCATCAATATAGTCACCAGAGGTCTACCTTTTGTATACGCATACATCGACGTATACGGCTCCGATGAAGAACATGAGAGGCACCTGCACCTACTATTCGCACGTTTGCGTGAATACGGAATTGTTATCAACCCCAGCAAAAGTGAGTTCGGAGTTGCGTCCCTTCATTTTCTGGGACACATCATTGATGAAGATGGCATTCGCCCACTTAAGGAGAAGGTCAAATCCATCATTGATTTTCCACAGCCCACATCTCTCCGCAAACTGCGAGAATTTCTTGGCCTGGTGAACTTCTACAGAAGATTTATACCCCACTGTGCAGAGACAGCCCAACCGCTCACAGATTTGCTGCGGCAGCGTACAACCAAAAACGCAAACATCAATCTCAGCGAAAAAGAATGTACCACTTTCGATGAGTTGAAGAAAATGTTGTCCGAGGCTACAATGTTGAGTTACCCAAACCTGACGCCCCAATGTGCTTATTGACTGATACATCCGATTTCGGAGTTGGAGGTGTGCTTCAACAACTCTCTGACGATATTTGGCGACCTGTGTCTTTTTTCTGTAAGCGATTAAAACCCGCCGAAACTAAGTACAGCACATTCAGTCGTGAATTATTCGCAGCATACTTTGCTGTCAAGCATTTTCGACACATGTTAGAAGGTCGTGTGTTCTCCATATACACCGACCACAAACCACTAGTGTACGCGTTCAACGCCAAGCCTGACTGCCACTCACCCAGGGAGGTCCGACATCTGGACTTCATTTCTCAGTACACTACTGACATTCGGTACATTAAGGGTGCCACCAACTCAGCAGCTGATGCCCTGTCGCACATGGAGCTTAACGCAATCCATACCACTGCCACTATCGATCTCCAGAAGATTGCAGCGCATCAACAGGATGACGAGGAACTGCTACAGCTCAGGAAATCATCCTTGAAATTGCAGGAATGCCGGCTGCCCGCTTCTTCAGGTTATATTTGGTGCGACATCTCCACAGGCGACGAGCGCCATACGTGCCCCGGAAACATCGAACTGACGTTTTTTTCGGCACTGCATTCTGTGTCACATCCTGGCGTCTGTGACACGCAGAAACTGATGGTTGCCCGCTTTGTGTGGCCCTACAGCAACAAGGACACCCACGAATGTGCTAGGAACTGTATCGCGTGCCAGAAGGCGAACATTTACCGGCACATCAAAGCCCCGATCGGTTCTTTCGCAACACCTGATGCACGATTCCAACATGTGCACATAGACATCGTTGGACCTTTGCCTCCTTCTCACAACTACACTCATCTTCTCACCTGTGTCGACCGATTTTCTCGCTGGCCAGAAGCTTTTCCCCTGCGGAAACTGTCGCCACTCATTCTTCTTGGTATTCTTTCCACTGTTAAGGAGGGAATCGGACATTCTCCGGCTGAAATGGTTTATGGCACCGTACTCGCTCTACCCGGGAAAATTATCGCTCCTGTTTCGCCACAAGAACTTCCAGACCCAACAAAATATGTGCACCGTTTACAGTCATCGATGTCGCATCTGTCTCCTTCAGCCCCTAAACAACAGCACGTTACTTCACACATACCAAAAGACATCGATACATGAACGCATGTTTTCGTTAGAAATGACGGTATTCCATCGCAACTTCGTCCGCCGTATTCCGGGACCTATAAAGTGATGCAGAAACGCCCTAAGTATTTCGTCCTCGACTTGAACGGGAAACGAAATACCGTCTCCATTGACCGTTTAAAAAAGCGTTCATAGAACAGGATTTTCCACCAGTACCCACCGTTTCTCCAGCAGACTCACCAACAACTTTGCCCGACACAAACACGACAAATTCTGCACAACTCCGACACACCAAATCTGGAAGAACCAAATCTGGCCCACACGATACGTACAAGTTTATCGGGTAAGCACAAATTATGCATCTGGTCGACATTTCGGCTAATTTGTACATTTCAACAAATTGGCCAATTTCTGTGGTCATGAACTATTGCTACACACAAATCAATTTACCCTGTGCATCATAGACATCAAAAGAACAGGCAAAAGAACATTTTTACATTTTTATGAAATGAAACTTTTCGTATGAATATTTTCAATTTTATGTAACATCACAGTACATTTTCCTGCATGTAAATTTGTTTTGCTTTGTATGTTTTCTTTCATTTCGCCTGTTTGTAAATTACTTTCATGTATTTTTTTTTTGCTGATTTTCTTCAACAACACACCTAATCATACCTATCTTAATTTCACATACACCTACATCGTTCGATCTTTAGCTTTCTCACTGGAAGGGGGGTACCGTAATGGAATACTCCTACATATTACCGGCGAAGATTCGAAACCGAATCTGAGCTTTCCCGCCTCTGGGACAAGCCGTGATTAGTTGTTTACACCCGGCAGACCTTGGGAGATGTTAACCATAGGTCAGATGATATATCCATCCTTCTAACTTCAACCATTATAAATACAAGGGTTGTTTACGCCCGGGAGAAAAAGTGAGACTACAGACAAGACAGGTCGCATTTACACGCTCTCTTCACGAAAAACGTCTGTCCACTATTTTCTCACACGCCTTTTCCGCCTGGCTGATTGATTACTACTACTGCTAAAACAAGAAAGTATACTAATACGCACACACGCACACACGCACACATAGTAAGTTCACACTGTTTGCATCTTCACACGCATTTCTGTTTATTCACGTTGTATCTTTCAGATACAATACAAATTATATTATAATCGTATTCTGTGATACTTGTATTTACGTGGCTCGAAGAGCCACCAAATTATTGTACGAATATTTCATGTTATAGATTTTATCATTCAATATTCAAATTGAATATTGTTATAATAAAATAAACATTGTAACAACACAATCCTGGTATTATTCTTTGCATTGAAACCATCATAACAACAATTCCATCTATTCACTTATCCGTTACAACTGGATTATTCGTTATACATATATATATACACACACATATATATTAACAATTAACGGTGCTGCAATCGAATGTAGCATTTTAGCTCAGCCAATGATCTAAAATGTCTTGTAAGAGTTGGCAACCAAAGCATTCACTGGCAATAGCCGGTTGTGGTTGGATTTCATATACTTTTGCATGTACTCCTGCTGATCTACACTCTCTTCCACATACTTGACAGGTATCATGGGCAGCATCTTCGATAGTAGACTGGTAGTCAACTACTGGTCCCACTTTATGACTACGAAGATGAGTTTCGAATCTAGCTTTGCTGAGCCAGTGTCTCGTACAGACGTTGCATGTCAGCGCCATATGAGGACCTTTGCTTGGAAATGCAACAGCAATGCCTTTCCTCGCATCCCTTTTTCCTTTCTCGCGTGCGATTCAAGATGCTTCAAAAGCAACTTTCCCCTCGTGTACAGTCTTTCTCCATTTATTACGATCAGCAGCTACGCTTTCCCATGTATCAGCAGAGATATTACGTCTTTCAAGGATGCTTTCAACGAATCCTTATACCTCTTTTTGGTTTATGTGGAGGTTGTTTTCCTTTAACTAACTCTCCATAAAAGAGTTGTTTCGGTATTCTAGAATCCTTCATCCTGGCAATTCCATCGGAATCTTTGCTTAAGCACAAGAGCTTCTATGCTTTCACACAGAGAGCTTTCCAAAAGCTCGACATCACTGATGTGGTCCCTCCAGTGAATGCCATGGATCTGTCTGAAACACATCTGATGGAAACTTTCCAACTGTTTGAAATGGTGTCGATATGTGACCCAGGTGTCGCAGGCAAAAAGAAGAGAAGAGAGCACACATGCCTTGTACACCTTTACCTTTGTCTTCTTGCATATGTCTCGCCGACCCCAGAGGCGCTTTTCTAGCTTTCCGAAAGCATCACTTGCTTTCCTAATCTTAAGTGGAATTTCATTATCAAGATTGCTGTATCGATTGACTGCTTCCCAGGTAGACAAACTGATCAACCACTCCAAGTCGTTTACCATACACATAGATATTTGGTTCACTGTACTGCTTACCAGGGGCAGAATGGTACATGACGACGGTTTTCTTGAGACCAACAGTCAATCCTAGGACAGTGAAAGCATCAGAAAATGCATTCAAAATGTGCTGCATATCAATCTCTGTGTGCGCTACAAGACCGCAATCATCTGCATACAAGAGGTCTCTTATGATAGAGGCAAATACTATTGTTTTTGCAGCAAAGCGCCTGATGTAAAATATGCAGCCTGAGGTTCGACAGTAGATGTAAACACCATGCTTGCAATTCCTGAATGCAATATAGAAAACCATCGCAAAGTATATAGCAAATAAGGTCGGTTCTGGAATATCCCCATGTTTCACTCCATTTTTCACTGAGATAGGCTCCAACATGTTACCCCCCGACATCATGAAAAGGCCTAACCAAAGCAAGGAACTTATCAGGGCAACCAAGTTTCTGGAGAACCTTCCACAATGCCTTTCTGTTAACAGTATCGAAAGCTTTTGTCAGATCGTCAAAAACCTGATACAGATCCAAACCCTGGAGCTGTCTAGCTGAGAAGATCATATCAGTAGTGCCGCGTCCAGCAGGAAAACCAGATTGACTTCCAGGAAGAATATAATCTGCAATGTGTGTCAGCAAATGGTCCAGAAGCACCCTTCATTAAATTTTTCCTACGACAGAAAGCAATGATATACCTCTGTAGTTTCCACAATCATTCTTGTTACCCTTTCCCTTGTACAAGACTACCATTACGGCAATTATCCAGTCCTCATGCACGGATTCACTAACCCATATCCTGCCAAACAAAGGGAGAAGATGTCGCAGAAGTATCTCACCACCATATTGTAAGAGCTCTGCATGTATGCCATCCATACCTGGAGATCTTCCACTGTTCATCTTCGAGATAGCTACTGCAACCTCCTCAAACATCGGTGGTTCTGCGAGAGCTACTTTCACAGGTTTTTCAGGAATGAGATTGAGGAAATCTTCATTGTCGACAGACAGCTGATTCAAAAGTTCATCAAAGTGCTCTCGCCACCTTCGCAGAATTCCCTGTGAGTCACGAAGAAGTTCCTTGCCATCCTTGCTGCGAAGCGGTGTCACCAGAGAAGAAGACGGTCCATAAATTTCATGCAAGAGACTGTACAACAGCTTTGTGTTATTGGAATCTGATGCAGCTTGTATCTCATCAGCCTTCTCACTCCATCACTTATCCTTCATCTGTGTAAGCCTCCGCCTCACACATGATTTCACATCCTTGAGTTCCTTATGTAACATAATCTTCTCTTGTGGCTTCGCTGCCAAGTAACGTGACAGAGCACGCCTCTTATCAGCCAACAATTCATCTATATGTTCATCATTTTCTTTAAACCAGTCTTGATGCTTTCTTTGTACCAATCCCAGAACACGCCTGCCTACATCATAAACCGACTTTTTAAGGGTCGGCCAATTCTCACCAAAATCTGCAACATGCATTTCTTCTCGCAATGTCCTCTTCACACTATTACCCTAAGACGAGTAGCATTCACTCTTCTAGGCAGGGTAACACCAGTAGCCCGGATTTTACGTTTTTTGATTAATTTCAATTTTGTACGTACGAGGTGGTGGTCCGTCCAACACTCAGCCCCACGAAGGACACGAACACACTGCACATCCCGTCTGTCACGCCCCCTGACAAGGACGTAGTACAGAAGATGCGATTCTTTAGATGCAGGGTGCATTCATGTGGTCTTAAATTTATTTTTTTGCTGAAACATGGTGCGGTAACACATAGATTCAGCTCCTCACACATCTGCAGCAGTTACAGTTTCCTACCCTATGACTTCCAATTACAGTCCATGTGCTAAAATCCCTACCCACTCTAGCATTAAAGTCCTTGTCTGCCTGAGGGATATTTTTTATAAGACCTTTCAAAGCATGGTAGAAAGACACTTTTTCCTCATCAATAGAATTCATAGTTGGAGCATAGACACTCACCAGGGTTGCATATCTTCCTTTGTCCAGCGGAATTCTCATGGGCATAAGACGCTCACTAAATTCACACTGGGAATTCTTCCAATTTAACCACAAGAGCAGTATTAACAACAAATACTACCCTCAGCCTCTCTTCTAATTCCTTCATCCCTCCCTTTCCAAAAGAATGTATATTTTCCACAAAATTCCGTATGACCATCTCCAGCTAACCTCGTCTCGAATAAAGCAACGATGTCAAGATCGTAACGACGAAGCTCCTTTGCAACAAGAGCGGTCGTTCGGAGGAATCCCTGTCAAGCAGTGTTCGCACGTTCCAACAGCCAATATTCAATGTTTTGTTTCGTTCTATCACAGTGGCACAATGACGGGCGGGCCCAGGCTGTGATGCCGTGGGGCCTCTGGCGGATCAGACCCCTTCACCTGGTGTGGTTCCAGAGCCCTTAATGTCAATTATCTCTTTTATAAAACGAATTAAGCTCTCGACCGAGTTGTTTTTAAAATAAACTTAAGCGATTAATCAGCCATTAGAATTAACTAAAAAGCCAAAAAAAAATTAACTGGTTGACTTGGGAGATTAATACAAATATAACCGCTTGACTTGGGAGATTAATACAAATATAAATTTAGCGAGAATCGCATTTCGGCGGGTAGAAATTATATATATATATATATATATATATTTCGTTTCTGAATTTGTTTAGCAAGATTCTTTATCTGAAAACGTGTGTTGAAACCGATATTGTTATACTTTATGGGGGTCATGTTGCCAACAAGAAACACACGCACCAGTTGCTTTCACTCCAGTTTATTATAAATTAAGTTATAAATTTAAATTTTTTTATAAATTTCCGGTTGGTTGGTTGGTTCCACAACCGGACGGTTGTTCATATATTGTCAAAGTTCTTTCGTCACAGATTCTGTGACCTCTTCAGTGACCGGGGATTCTTTTCTTTGTTTTTTTGCCTCTTCTTTGTTCTTTCCTACGCCATCTTGTTTGAGTGTGTGTTGTGTACTTAGTTTGCGCCTGTGTTACATCCGGGTGTCTGTGTGTTTATATTTGTTTGTTTATTTGTTTATTTACATGTTACTAGTTGGTTGTTTGTTCTATGTGTCTATGTTCTCTAATTTGGCCTTATGTTCTATTTTAGCATGTTGGTGGAGTACTGATGAGTCTTTTCTATCTTGAAGCTCTCGCCAGTGTTCATTTAATCGTTCTCCTATACTACAAGCTGTCTCACCTATGTACATTATATTCTTATCTTTAGATTGTCCCTCAGTACATCTTATGCTATATACTATGTTTCTACTTTTACAGTTAGTATAAGGGCTTAGTTTACAGATTATGCATTTCTTATCTATACAGGGAGGTCTTTGAAACGGGTATGTATTACTAATAAGTGTTTTTATGGAGGTACCTGATCTTTCCACTATCTAAATATTTAGTTTAAGTTTATCCAGGGCCCTTCTAAATTGGTAAGCTAGTTCACCTCTTGGGGTTGTATTGATGAACATTACACTCTGGTATTTATTGCTATCATACCATGAGTTTATTCTATTAACCTTATTCCTAGTTCTTTCTATTCTATTCCAAAATTTGCTCCTATACAAGGGGTAGGTCCCATTTGTATCATTATTTACCATTTTTTCCCATTTGGTTCTGGCTCCTCTATATACTCTGATTTTATGTCTCTGATTGTAACCAGAGAACTGCATACGGTGGATGAAGTGCTGTATGAGTCTCTCTAATTCTTTGGGGTTGCACATGTGGGACACGTTTCTCATCACCCGTATTAACTCCGCAATCAGTATGTTAATTTTGGTGTGATCCGAGACAGCTGAGTTTCGGTGGATCAGGTATTTGGAAGTCATGGGTTTGGCCTAATGGGAATGGAGGATTTGTTTTTTTTTGTTATTAATGGTTTCTAACCAGAGCTCTGTGTCTAGTACAGGTAATCGATGGTTGGGATGTTTGCTTGGGTAGTCTATAGTAACTTTAATACTCTGGTGGATGGAGTTAGCTATTTGCTGGATGCTTTCCATGGTGTTTTTCTCTAATTCCTGACTGTTCTCTAGTGGGGGTGTTTTTACTACGATGTTTATATCATCAACGTATCGGGAGTACATAATCAGGATTAAGAGGTTGTTGTCTTCTAATTGTTCTTTAAGCTATGTCACCTGCAATGCTAACACCAATGGCTGCTCCCTCCTCTTGGGCATATGTTTTTCCAGCTCACTGGTATCAATCCCACGGAATTCAACATTGCTCTCACTGATCATTTCCACGCATTTCTCCACAACAAATTCACGTCAATGATGTTAGGTCCCTAGACAGGTTATTTTTGCTGATTCTGCTGAGGAGGTCCTCCGTGCTGTCACATATATCTGGGGATATTTCAATGATGGGGCGTACGATCAGAGGGAGGAAGTAGGAAAGTATGTAGTTGCTAGCAATGTTAGCTCCACACACTGGCCGTGTTGGTGGTCCTGTGACTGGATCACTGTTCGTCTTATGGTCTTTTCGAAGCCTATACAACGCTGGCACGTCATTGTTCCAAGCCTGGGAGTTGTTGGCAGTCCGTTTATTGGGCTGCATTATGTTTGTCCCCATCATCATATGAGCGTTGAGGGTTTTCTCCCTATCCTTATGCTCGTGTGGTGTTACTTCTCTTGTGTTAGTGATGTGGGGTTGCATTGCCTGGATGTAGTTTGGCAGACCGTCAACCGTCAACCAACTTGTCTGTTGGAAACGATTCAATCTCTCCATTACGTGAGCGCTGCATGAGCTTACGCAAGCCATTTTCAGATTTTTCTCCCAGTTGCTGGGCCTCCATTCTATTTTGCTTCTTGCTATACTGTTCTATAATATTTCTAAGTTTAGATCTAGCTATATTAAATTGTGCTTCTGTTTGTTCATCGACTTGCGACGGCAATTGCGTGCATTTGTTAAAAGCTAAAGTCGTGGCGTGGACTCGTCGTAAGTCGAAGGACATATTGGAAGCGTTATAAAAAGTGGAATTCCATGTTGCGTTGTGTGTTCTATTGCTATTGTTTGTTGTGTTGTTGTTTCCATTTCTATTTCCACCAACAGCCTCATGGTTGTTTCTATATCTCTTATCGTTACTCATGTCTCTTCACTCTGGTTCATTGTTATTATCTAATCTATTTTGTGTGTCTGTCTGTTCGTCCTGGTTATTTTCTCTGCCCTTGTCTTTAGTCTCTCTACTTCTCTCATTGCCATTAAAGTCCCTCACCTCTTTGTTACTGTCATTATCTGTTTTCTGTGTCTGTGTTAAGATTGTGGTGGTGGCTAGAGGCATAGGATGTGGAAAAACATATGCCCATGAGGAGGGAGCAGCCCTTGGAGTTAGCATTGCAAGTGACATAGCTAACCTATTCATGGTATGGTGGGACAATAAACTTAAAGAACAATTAGAAGACAACAACCTCTTAACCCTGATTATGTACTCCCAATACGTTGATGATATAAACATCGTAGTAAAAACAACTCCACGAGAGAACAGTCAGGAATTAGAATAAAACACCATGCAAAGCATCCAGCAAATAGCTAACTCCATCCACCAGAGTATTAAAGTTACTATAGACTACCCAAGAAAACACCCCAACCATCGATTACCTGTACTAGACGCAGAGCTCTGGTTAGAAACCATTAATAACAAAAATCAAATCCTCCATTCCCATTATGCCAAACCCATGACTTCCAAATACCTGATCCACCGAAACTCAGCTGTTTCGGATCACACTCAAATCAACATACTGATTGCGGATTTAGTGCGGGTGATGAGAAACGTGTCCCACATATGAACCCCCCCCCCCCCAAAGAGCTAGAGAGACACATACAACACTTCATCCACCGTATGCAGTTCTCTGGTTACAATCAGAGAGATAAAATCAGAGTATATAGAGGAGCCAGAACCAAATGGAAATAATGATACAAATGGGACCTGCCCCTTGTACAGGAGCAAATTTTGGAATAGAATAGAAAGAACTAGGAATAAGGTTAATAGAATAAACTCATGGTATGATAGCAATAAATACCAGAGTGTAATGTTCATCAATACAACCCCAAGAGGTGAACTAGCTTACCAATTTAGAAGGGCCCTAGATAAACTTAAACTAAATATTAAGATAGTGGAAAGACCAGGTACCTCCATAAAAACACTTATTAGTAATTCATACCCTTTTCAAAGACCTCCCTGTATAGATGAGAAATGCATAATCTGTAAACTAAGCCCCTATATTAACTGTAAAACTAGAAACATAGTATATAGCATAAGATGTACTGAGGGACAATCTAAAGATAAGAATATAATGTACATAGGTGAGACAGCTTGTAGTATAGGAGAACGATTAAATGAACACTGGCGAGAGCTTCAAGATAGAAAAGACTCATCAGTACTCCACCAACATGCTAAAATAGAACATAAGGCCACATTAGAGAACATAGAAATAAAAATAAAATCTACACGCAATGTTTAGACGCAATGTTTAGACAAATCACATAGGCAATAAACGTAAATGAACTCCAACCAAAATTAAATAGAAATCATGAATGGAATAGCAACATCACAATTTACAATTAGGAACAAAATGAAAACACACACACATAGAACATTCAACTAACTAGTAACGTGTAAATAAACAAATAAACAAACAAATAAAAACACACACAGACACCCGGATGTAACACAGGCGCAAACACAAACAAGATGGCGTAGGACAGATCAAAGGAGAGGCACAAAACAAAGAAAAGAATCCCGGTCACTGAAGAGGTCACAGAATGTGTAACGAAAGAACTTTGACAATATATGAACCGTGCAGTTGTGGAACCAACAAACCGGAAATTTATAATTTTTTTTAAATTTATAACTTAATTTATAATAAATTGGAGTGAAACAACTGGTGCGTGTTTTTGTTATTGGCAACATGACCCTCCCAATGTATAACAATATATATATATATATATATATATATATATATATATATATATATATATATATATATATATATATATATATATATATATATATATATATATATATATATATATATATATATATATATATATATATATATATACGGGATAACAGATTATTGTTATAGGTAGTCCACTTAGGTGTAGTCCAGTTAGGGTACTCCGAGTAGTGGATGGTATCAACGCTTGGCTAAGTTTGACTCAACAAGGCGTTTCCATACTGATGTTGCGAGTACCCGGTGATTTCTAAGTTGTTTACACTTGGAGTAATGATAAATCAAGAAAGAAGAGTGACACGGTTTGCTATATAATAAGGGCTTTAATCACTTTGCTGACAATTGTTTCTCTGAACTGGTAGGTCTAGAGATCGCTACCCGCCTGTTTCTGCGTCAATCGATCATCAATACATAGTTATAACCATTAAGGGAACTTAAGGACAATAACATCAACTACAATATCAACTGGTCGAGGTTGTCGGCCGCAAGGGCATATAGTACCGGTATGTCCTATTGTAGGCTCTGCGATCTTGAATTACTGTATATCCTTAGGAATGAAAAAAGGCTACGCAACAACAAGATAGAAAGATCAGTTTTCTGCAGACACAGGATCGCCATTAAATTCACAAGATTTAAGCCACCGTGAATCGAACCAACATAACTTAGCATTCAACATATGAAATCCACACTATTACACAGACCACCACAGAACTATAATATTCATTAAGCAAATTCTAGCCTTCTTAATTCTACACCACAGTAATGTCTGCAAATATCTTATCAACCCATAAATATATCTCTTCTCAGCTGCTGTCAACACAACTTCCTCACCCTTGATTCTCAATAGATGAACCTAAATCCAAGTACATTATCAGAATACTACCACAGTAAAACATCACCTTCCTCCTGTTGTTATAATTGTAGCCAGCATGTTTTCTCTCTATATATATATATTGCCTCCTTAACCTCTGTATTAATTTACCTATTATATTGCTACTCTGTTATTGTTATTTTATACATGTATGTTATTGATGATGTGAAAGCTAAACAACCCCATGATTCGAACTAACAATCCCTTCATCTAATATAGACCACCTAAATATTGAATCCACTTCACACCACAACAATTACTATCCTCACTACAATGAAAAATATTTTATCTGTCAGATAATAAATAATTCTTATGGTCACCAAACCTACGGTAAAGGAAATGGTACATTGTTTCAAGCCCCGGCTTATCTCTACACTATATATAATACACCCCACGACAGCTTTTACATGTCAATTTCATACATCTGCCTCATATCAGCTCGTTTTACATGCTTAAGTCATAAGTATACTCTATGTCTTACTTAGATTGATGTTGTGATTATTTCAACTAATTTATTGCTAGCATTATTAGTATTGTTGTTATTGTTCTGATTGAATGCCACTACTATATATAGAAGCCATGCCTGTGTATTCCCTTCATTCTCGCTAGCTCTGATGAATTGACTGGTTATAACTATGTATTGATGATCGATTGACGCAGAAACAGGCGGGTAGCGATCTCTAGACCTACCAGTTCAGAGAAACAATTGTCAGCAAAGTGATTAAAGCCCTTATTATATAGCAAACCGTGTCACTCTTCTTTCTTGATTTATTATATATATAGATATATATAGATATAGATATATATAATTACATATTCTTATATATACAAACATTTTTACACACACACACACACACACACACACACACACACACACACACACACACACACACACACACACACACACACACACACACACACACACACACACACACACATCTTTTCAGACAAACGCAAACACATACACTCACACAAAGAATAGCTTTCCACCACCCCTTCTCCATTTTACACACTCGTACATTCAAACACACACACACATATCTCTCTGTCTCTTTCTCATTCTGTGTCTCTCTCTCACACACATATTCTCTTTCACCTCTGTAATTCTTCCTCTCTTTTAGTCTATATCTGTTTCTTTCTCGCTTTCTCTCTTTTCTCTCTCTAACTCACTCACACACCCACTTATACGATCTTTCCTACTATTTACATTTCTCCCTCTTTCGAAATGATTCAATGAGACGACGAAGTTGTGATGAAAAAGGCGAGGATGGAGGAGAAGTAAACAGCCACTTTCTCACTTTACCTGTCTCTCTCTTTCTCCCCCTCGCACTCGGTATTTAGCATTGTACAACACACAAACAGATACACATATATCCACAAATACTATACAGATGTATAAGACCCCAAAATATGTGCGTGTGTGTGTATGTGTGTGTATGTGTATGTGTGTGTGTGTGTGTGTGTGAGTGTGTGTGTGTGTGTTTATGTGTACGTCTGTCTGTGTGTTTGTGTCTATACATGTGTACTGACCTACATTCCGTGGGCTCATATACATTCTCCGTCTCCATCAGCCCAGCCAATGACCGCCAGCGGAGGAGAATATATTTCTACGCGCCCTGCAAGGAAAATTCCCGCGCCGATTCTTGAAATCTCTCTCTTGCAGCTTGATCATGCTAAGGTAAAGACCACTTATTCACTTAATCACAAACAACGGTGAGATTTGCACTTTGGCCTGTCGGCCATCCTTTTTGTAACCCTTTTATGTTTAACTTGAACCATACAACTAAACAAACATTACTTTGTGCTACAACAAATAAACATACATTTCATCTCTTATTTCTGCTGTTGACATCATTATTATGACATATGTGGCCCTATTACCATTATATACGTCGCTGCTAAACATGTATGTAATCAAACTCTTCGCTGGAACTCCCTTGTTATGACGATCACATCACCAGTAGCTCTCTCTAGACAGGAAACAGCTGGAGTTACTTCCCGTTGAGGTGGCAGAACCTTCTTTGTCAATGATGTGTCCCAGAAAATGAAGGGACGCAACTCCGAACTCACATTTGCTGGGGTTGATAACAATTCCGTATTCACGCAAACGTGTGAATAGGAGATCCAGGTGTTTCTCATGTTCTTTATCGGAGTTGCTGGCCACCAGTAAGTCGTCAATGTACTCGTATACAAAGGGTAGACCTCTGGTGACTGTATCGATGAATCGCTGGAATGTCTGCGCTGCATTTCTCAAACCGAAAGGCATACGCAGAAATTCGAACATTCCAAAGGTTGTTGTGACGGCGGTCTTAGGAATATCTGCGGGCTCCAGAGGTATCTGATTGTAAGCTCGCACAAGATCGATCTTCGAAAATATGCGAGCCCCGTGCAGCGAGCTGGAGTAGTCCTGTAGATGAGGCACTGGATAAGAGTCAGTGCACGGTAGTCGCCACAGATTCGCCAGTCGTTCGACGAATTCTTGGGTACACAGTGTATGGGTGAGGACCAGTTGCTGCTGGACGGACGTATGATGCCGAGATCCAGCATGTGCTCAAATTCTTGTTTGACGGACTTCAGCCGGTCTGGTGGTAGCCTTCTAGGTCGTGCAGCGACAGGTGGGCCGGGTGTTTTTATGTGGTGTGGGACGTCATGTTTTACAGGGCAAGCGTTGAATAGTGGTCGAGCTACGTCTGGGTATTTGTTGATGATGTGGTTGTGCCGGGTTGTTGTTGTCGATCATGAAATGACTGGACTGACTGTGGCTGTCCTAGCGGCTATGCCGCGCTCAGCGAGACCAGTGAAGTTGTCAACGAGTCGTTGGTTTTTCAGGTCCACTAACAGCTAGAAGTTCTGAAGAAAATCAGCTCCTAAAATAGGGGTCGGCAGCTTAGCCACAACGAATACTCACTGGAAAGTGCGGCGTAGTCCCAAATTTAGTGTCAGGGACTGTTCTCCGTAGGTCGGAATATGCGAGTGATTCACCGCCTGGAGCCAGGCTGGTGTCTCTCTCCTTTTTCCAGGAACGCAGGAAACCGGGATGATGCTGACTTCAGCACCGGTGTCGACCAGGAAACGCGTGCCTGTGACGCGATCCTGAATGAAAAATGTGCGACTTTGGTTATGAGGGCCAGAAACGTCCGTCGCCTTCAGTTTCTGGCTGTGTCGTTTCCCTGATTCGTTTTCGAAACAAATGAACAGGGATGGCTGCACTTTTGCGCTCATCTCCCGAATCTTTGGTGGTACCAGCACATTTCTGGTGAATCCCGAGATGCGCTCGGACTTCTTGAGCGACCACCAAATCGGCGAGTTCGACTGTTGGACCGACGCGTGGCAGGGTTGCTCAGTGCCCAGGCCTGAATTTGTTGTGTCAAGGCCTGTATCTGTGTTGCTTGCTGTGCCAGTAACTGGTGTAGATCGGGCATCTCTGTGACACTGGAGGGCTGAAGGAAAGGATTGGTGGAAGGCATGGCTGGCGTCACATTCGCTAAAGTTGAGTGCGGATGTGATACCTCCATGATCTTATCTGCCAGCTCGGCGAGTTCTTCTATGGTGGTGGACTCCCTGGTGGATGCTAGTACAACTTGTGTGGCGCAAGGCAAACGCTGGAGGAAGAGTTGCTTGAAAATTTCATCCGGGAGTTTATGTTCTCCCAGGAGCTGCTTCATTCGCCGTAGGAGTTGCGTCGGCTTTTTATCTCCTAATTCCTCCGATTTGAGGATCTGGTGTTGTGTAAACATTGTACATACAACCTAGTGTCACCTGTTATAATTGGTGACCCCGAGAAAAAAATAATAGGATCTAGTGTTGTATGAATATGAAAAAAAGAAAATTAATTAGCAGTATTTCAAAAAGAAAAAATTCCTCTAACAACATTCCACATGGATTTTGTCTACAACGAAAAATATAAGTAATCTTTTCCTCAGCAGCAAAGAAACAAGAAAAAAATTTGCTTTTCACCTCACGTGTTTACATCGTTTAAATGTGTTTCAATCACTGGATATGTCCTTCGTCCGTCTCACAATGAACACTCAAAAAGACTTGGACTCCTGTATTCTTATATTCAACATGTCAATTTTGATGAACATCACAGCTCGCTTACTCATTCAACTAAGCCTTTTTCGCTACTTTTTCATCACTTTCCAGAAAGAAAAAAAAATTGAACTCTCGCCATATACAAAGTGTATATAGCCTTTCCTTCTTTTTCATCACATCACGTTCACACACAAAGTTTTCAAAATGGCTGCCAACGACCTGTTCCACTGTCATTTTCCCGCCATTTTCTAGCGCAAAAGAAATATATATATATTTTTTTTATTCAACTTGACTTTAACCTTGTTTCGGCACGAGTGGGAGCACACATCTCGACTCACTGAGATAACACACGCCATAGATAATGTTTCTTGCCAACGATTCTCCAGCCTTAAGCTATATTCTCCTATTTGCCGGTTTAAAAATTTACCACGTAAATTTGCCATTGAAAACTGCGCATTTATTCAGAATGCTTATTTCTATTGTCGCTGGCCTCTTGACCCTTCCAGGTCAACGCGTTCTCAACATCGACCATCAACTTTGGCTGTTATTTCTAGCACTTTGCGCAACTCATTTTTTTCTGGGAAACTTTTTACTGTGAACGGAAACAACATCGAATAGGCTCACTCCGCGAGACAACAACAACACAGTTTCATCTTTGCTTTATCAACAACCAAAACCAGCAGAAGAAAACACAAAGAATTTATTTTTGCAGCACTCTTCCTGTGAGAAAATCCCACCGCCTTTGGAGGTTGGGAATTTCACGTTGTACCACAGTCCAGAAACCACCTGCATACATTCTCTGGGACACACTCTCTTTCCTGCTGTCATGTGATTGCACACCAGTGAACTTTATTTTTGAACATTTGAACTTTTTTTAATAACTATGTTCGAGCACGTTTCTTTGCTCCTTTGACCTCTTCTTAGGTTGATTACATGGTATCTTTGTGTGATGAATAGATAGATGTCCAGTCGTTCTCTGGCCAAGAGCGGTTGGCTTCCTTGATATCTATCATTGATTTTTGCATGCTTTTATTCCAAACATTATTTTTTTGTAATTTTCATGCCTGGATTTTGGTGTCACATCTTACTTCAGACATGGTTGATTCGATTTTTATGTTTTTAAAATCTGGCGGGAGATAATGTAGCAAGAGTTGCCTCCCTTGTTATGACGATCACATCACCAGTAGACAAGAAGCAGCTGGAGTTACTTCCCGTTGAGGTAGCAGAACCTTCTTTGTCACTTCCGTCCAGGGACCCTATAAAGGAGAGAGCCGAAAGCTAACTCCCTCTCTTTTAACCTGCCTGGCTTTTCGGCCAGGCACGTTCCGCCGAGGGTATACTATCTGGCAACCTGAACATGGTAATGTAAAGACCTCTTGGTCTCTTGCGCGATGACTTCAAAACGGTTAACAACTAACTTTAATTCATCCTTTCATCTCTCTTGGCATGTCAACTATTCTGCTCTACATAGCTCAACCTTGTTAAATAAATATTGTACATACAACCCAGTGTCGCTGTTATAAGTATAGTTGTATATTCTTATATATACAAACATATTGAATATATTATTTTATAGTTTTTCAGGATCCACTTCCTCCCTTTGTGTGTGTGTGTGTGTGTGTGTGTGTGTGAATGTATTTGTGTGTACACAAATACATTCACACACATACACACACATACACACACACACACAAACACATACACACTCACACACACACACACACACACATATATATATATATATAAAAAATCGACCAGCTTTGGAAAGCTCTGTGTTTGTATATATATATATATACCAACACAGAGCTTTCCAAAGCTGGTCGATTTTTTTGCGTCGTAGACTTTTGTAGATTTTTAAACCCCCCCCCCCTCTTTCGTTTTAATTCATTCATCTCATTCATCTCACGAGCAGACTGACACACGGATGGACACGATTCGACTTTTATATATATATAGACATTCATACATACATCCATATATATACATTCTTCTTCTTTTCGTATCTTCGAAGCATGTAGTTATATGACAGTTTCCCATTTCTTTACACAGTCCTTTGCATTTGCTTTGACGTATAGAGTTACGGCCCTTGCCATTCTGAGTTCAAATCCCGCCGAGGTTAACTTTGCCTTTCATCCTTACGAGGTCGATAAAGTAAAGTACCAGTAATGCCAGTGCATTACTGGTACTTTATTTTATCAACCCCACCTTTGTGCCAAAAGTAGAAACAATTATTATTAAATTCTGCGAGATCTTTTAAGCTGCACTCGTTGGGTAGTAAAGGGCAAACAAGGCAGTGCTGCATCGTATGGTCCTCCTCTCCGCATTCGCAGATGGTTGGGCCGGTCTTGTAGCCCCATCTGGCCATAGCAGCTTTTGATCGCCCCATTCCTGTTCTCGGGCAGTTGAGTGTCTTCCACTGGACCCATGGTGCTTTTGAGCCAGGAGGGAGGGCTTCAGAAGGGGGGTTCCCAAGTCAATAAGAGGGGAGTCATTCTCTAGCTTTCTAGTCCATAGCTGTAGTTGGGTTTCTTCCTGAGATGTTGTTAGGGGTTGGACATGGCTGAGGAAGCTTCTCCTTGACTTCAGTCGTTGGGCCGGAGGTTCACGTCCGTGTAGGATAGCCTTTGTGATCTCTACTCGGCTGGCAGCTTCCCGTCTCACATCTGCAGGGGCAATGCCACCGAGGAGATGCAGGCTGTTCGGGTTAGTAGGCTTCAGGCAACCAGTGATCAAACGGCAGGTGTTGTTCAATGCTGGGTCTAGTTTACTGGCATGGGTTGATCTCTCCCAAACAGGACACGCGTACTCCGCAGAGGAATAGCACAGGGCCAAGGCAGTACATCTTAGTGTGTGTGCTGTGGTTCCCCATTTGGAGTTGGTCAGTTTCCGTAGGATGTTGTTCCGGAAGCTGACTTTCAATTTGGTGTTTTTGATGTGTTCCTTGAAAGAGAGGGTGCAGTCCAGGGTTACGCCAAGGTAGACATGATTGGTGCAGTTCTCAAGTGGTGTTCCTCACCATGTGAAGTTAAGAGGTCGGTTGGCTTCCTGGTTCCTGAGATGGATCGAGCAGGCTTGAATCTTCGCAGGGTTTGCGTGCAGGTGGTTGCTCTCATAGTAAGGGATAAGCTCATCCAAGGCTGAGTTGAGGTTTGCTTCTACTGCTTCGAACGTACTCTCAGAAGTCGTCAGCGTAGATGAACCGCTCAGTGTTATGGTCCATTGGCTGGTCATTGGTGTAGATGTTATATAGTAGTGGAACCATCACACTACCTTGAGCAAGCCGTTCTTTTGTCGTCGCCAACGACTTTGCTTGTTGTTAAGGGTAAAATAGAAGCGCCTGTATTTCAAGAGGGCTCCAATGAGGTCTGAGTGCCAGGTCTTCTGTCAGCTCCAAGATCTTTTTCAGGAGGAGGCGATGGTTCACAGTGTCGTATGCGGCCGACAGATCAACAAAGACGGCTCCTGTTACCAGTCCTTTCTGAAACCCATCTTCAATGTGCTGAGTGAGATTCAGGAGTCGGCTTGTTGTGGATTTGCCAGGTCGGAATCCAGTTCAACAACTGGGGCCAACCAGCTGACGATCAGGCGCTCAAACTGCTTAAATGGGGGGAATAGCAGGGAGATTGGGCGGAAACTCTTTGCATGCGCTGGATCTTTACCCGGTTTGAGAAGAGCAATAATTTCTTGTCAGCATGTAGTTGTTCATCAGCTCAAGGATCCATTTCCGTGTCAGAGGTCCAAAGTGCTTGATCTCCTCTGTGAAAATATTATCTAGGCCGATGGCTTTACCAGTCTTAAGGGCATTGATGCTGAAATTGAGCTCTTCAAGCGAGAACGGCTTAGTCAGTCCATGG
The DNA here is from genome assembly GCA_964016885.1 of Eledone cirrhosa. Classification (NCBI taxonomy): domain Eukaryota; kingdom Metazoa; phylum Mollusca; class Cephalopoda; order Octopoda; family Eledonidae; genus Eledone; species Eledone cirrhosa. The sequence goes on along the minus strand of OZ024740.1, from coordinate 250,783,599 downwards.
TTTGGGAGTACTGAAGTCGGTCTACCTATGGTCTTGGCTGTTTGGTGGTGGATTTCCCATTGAGCAACAGCTGATTTGCAACTTGGTTGGCGGTGATGGTGTACTGCTGTTGTGTTGGGGTTGACGGGTCGTTGCTGATTTTCCGGATTAGATTCCATGCCTTTTTACTGTTTTTCGTCATATCCATTGTCTACAACAGGTTTTGCCATTTCCGTTGGCGGCATTCTGATAGGGAGGTCACGAGTCCCTCACCTACTTCGATGGAACTTTCATCAAAGGGGTCAGATTCATAGAGCTGTTGGTATTGCTCATATAGTTCGCTGCTTTGAGCATCGAGTCCAGGAATGTATTGAGTGCGGCAGCCTCTTGGGATGTTCTTCCAAGCTGCTTTGTGCACAAACTTGGTGAAGTTATCATAGTTTTGGGGGTCCACTGGGAGGTGGGCAACCTTCCTTTCAAGATTTTCTTGGAAGCCAGGTCAGTTCGCTTTCCCAAAGTTGAATCTTCTTCGGAATGGAATTGTGACTGGGGTGATTACAGCATTGACTTTGATGCCAATGGGGCGTTGTTGGGTTGTGGCAGTGGCTCCAGTACCTGCTTCTTGCTCAGTACGGTGATGACTGACAAACACGATATCAGGATTGTAACCTGCTTTCCATCGTCTGCTGTTGAAGGACTTTGGTTGTTTGGCATCGTGGATCAAATCAAGCTGGTTGCTTTCAGCCCATGCTTCCACTGTATTTCCATCTGCATTGTTATTAACATATCCCCATTGTGTGCTGTGGCGTTTGAAGTCTCCGATCACAATCTTTGGTTTTCCAGATGATGGTATTTCTGACATCACGAGAGGTGTGAAAGGTGGTTTGTAGACTGAGGTGATGGTAATTCCTCTGAGCTCAGCGGCTAGGACTTCGATGTTATTATCATCGTTCTTTGATCATCATCAAAGAACGATGATTGTCCCATTTTTTTCTAGCATGATGCTTCCATATTTCTCATGTGGTCGTTCTATGAGGGTGGTGATTCCTTCCACATGAGGGCGGGGATGTTTAGGTCCATGGTGAGTTTCTTGTAGGCAGAGAATGTCACACTGATGCTCTCTGCAGAGTTTTGCAACAAGTTCTACTTTAGTTGTAGTCCTTCAATATTTAGAGATATAATGGCCAATGCTGGCCTTAGAGGCGGGCGTTGACCTCTCTTCATGCTCCGGACTGGTAGGCTACCGTCATTCGTTGAGCTTCTGGACATTGCTTGTCTTCCGGCTCAGCTTTGAAGTATTTGGTAGAATTCGCAAGTAAACGTGGGTATTACTTGACAGGGATTGCGACGTGAACGCTTCTACCTTGATCCCCTATATATACATTGATACATTCATACATATATACATACACACACACACACACACACGCATATATATATATGTGTGTGTATATATATATATGTGTGTGTATACATATATATATATATATATATATATGCGTGTGTGTGTGTGTGTATGTATGTATGTATGTATGTATGTATGTATGTATGTATGTATGTATGTATGTATGTATGTATGTATGTATGTATGTATGTATGTTCTTCTGTTTTTATAATTTCACAAAGTTTTACCAATAGAGAGAGAGTCGGTTTCTAACATAGACACAAGACTCTTTCATTGGAATTTACACAACATCAACTAGGTAGATTATGTATGTATGCATACATGTGTAGATACAGATGTTATTGTATGTGTGGATGTGTATGTTTTGAGTTGTATGTGTGCATGTGTATATGCTTTGCATCTGTACATGTGTATATGAGGTTATTAGATGCAAAATTTCTGGAATGTTTTACATATTTTTACTGTTCCATTAATGGATTGTACTTGTAATTTCCTAACTAGTTGTGTTCTTTCTGTTCTTGTGAAGCCTAGCTTCTCAAGATGTGTATTGAGGCAGTTACTAACATACCCCAGTGCCCCAATAATCACAGGCATAAATCTGAAGGTGTAATCAGGGTGGAGTATCTGCAGATTTCTCATCAGTTCTGCATAAATATTCTGTATGTATGTATGTATGTATGTATGTATGTATGTATGTATGTATGTATGTATGTATGTATGTATGTATGTATGTATGTATGTATGTATGTATGTATATATGTATGTATATATGTATGTATATATATGTATGTATATATGTATATATGTATGTATATATATGTATGTATATATGTATATATGTATGTATATATATATGTATGTATATATATATGTATGTATATATATTATGTCAGGTCACCACTTGGTGCTACTGGTAACATGTATCCAAGTACAACCTATCTCATGGTCGGGTCGTTGACGACTAAACTGGCAACCCCACCGAGGTTTCTTGGTGAGGAGGGTGACTTTGGACATCCTGCAGGACTAAAAACAAAACCTGTCAAAGGGAAAAGGAGCTCTTAAGAGTCAATGGCCATCCAAAATCACCGGGAGAGATTACCCCTTAGCCTTTGTCAAGGCAGAATTCTAGGAGAAGGAAAACTCTGATATAACACCTGCAACTCTGATGGTATCCAATGATGTTGACTTGTTCTTCTTTTTGGTAAATATCATCTTGGTTAAGAGAGTGGGACTGGCTTTGTGCAGTGCCTTTGCTCACTATAAAAGCTTCACGGCACAGGCATTGCTTTATATCTGGAGATCTCTCTGCACTTGTCATCACATGGTACCATGGGCACAGCACTATGTGTCAATAGTTGTCACAAGTGTAGTGTTTGTACCAGAGTTTTCAAGTCGCTGACTGGACTAAAAAGTCACACTCGTTCAGCGCATCGGTAGGGGTTCTCCTACATGGATATAAAGTAGTGGCCGTACTCGAAAACGAGTTGGCAGCCACCATGTATGTATGTATATATGTATGTATGAATATCTATATAAATAAAATACACGCAAACTCACAAGAACGTATACACCCACGCTCTACTCACATCTCTCTCTCTCCCACTCTCTCTCTCTCTCTCCCTCTCTCTCTCTCTCTCTCTCTCTCTCTCTCTCTCTCCATACATATTTTTATGTATATATATAAGAAACCATATAATAATTTCTATGTAATAATTCAACAATAAGAATTGTCTAGACAGAATATATCCAAATATCATGCGTATATATATGGGACACAGCAGTCAACTGTTGTTGCTACCTAGATGAAAACTACTATGAAATCCCACAATGAATTTTATACTTGAATTTTCAAATCTCAAATTTTAACTCTTCGTATTATTAATTTTTCTTAATATTAATCAACATTTGAAAAGATGGCTTTTGCAGACCCATCGAAACCGGTCATTTTTTATACCCTTTATTATTTCCTTACCTTATAAAATTATATGTTTTTTTAACAAAAAGTATTCTGTCTCTTATATATTCCATGTGCCATTACCAACCTCAATTTTCTCTATAACCTTCGTTTTGTGTAGAAAATTACACTTTTCATATATATATATATATATATATATATATATATATATATATATATATATATATATATATAACAAAGGAATTGTGGTAAGGAACCAAATGGACCATAACGCACCAGAGTACTCATTACTTAGGGTGTGGGAAATAGGAAAAGGTATGACCCCGACGGCAGAGCTCAAGCCCCTTCGACGGCTATTTCTGGACTCAGAAATAGCCGTCGAAACGGCTTGAGCTCTGCCGTCGGGGTCATACTTTTGCCTATATATATATATATATATATATATATATATATATATATATAGTGAAAGAGTGAAGAATAACTTGGTCGGCTGTACAAAAATGATTTTATTTATAGTATTAACAATTGTTTCATTGATCAGGTGAGTCTAAAGGCCGCTAATCACTCGAAGTTGCGTCGCTCGACCTTAAATACAGTGTTTACCTCTGATCAAATCATCGGAATACTGGAGGGTTTAACACATGGCATTGATATTTATAGATACATCGGAGAATCAAAACAATAACAAAAGATAATTGTCTCTACTTTAGGCACAAGGCCAGCAAACTACCCAGTGCATTACTGGTACTTTATTTTATCGACCCCGTAAGGATGAAAGGCAAAGTCAACCTCGGCGGGATTTGAACTCAGATCGTAAAGGGACGTAACTATACTGGAAAGCATGGCGTCCGACCCTCTACTGATACTGCCAATCCACCGCCCTAATAAAAGTTAATAAAAGATAATAATAAAGAAGTTAGAATGAAGATGATAAAGATGTAAAAAATAAGTAAAAAATAAGTACAGAGTACGATTGCTGAAAATAGTAGTAGTGGTGGGGGTAGTTGAAGTTACAGTGGTGAGTAAGTGTATGTGTAACGTAGTGATGACGGTAAAGATAAAAAATAATACATAAAAATTAAGTGAGAGGTGAAGAGATAAGGGACAGAAGACAGAGAGCGGTAATGATGATACGAGGATGAGACATAAGGGGTAGGGCTAAGGACGGGTAAGGAGTAGATAGATAGAGAATATAAAGTGAAAGGGCAGTGATGATATACGTGTGGTTAATGTCTGGCAGACTGATTGATTTATCTTAATGGAGGTGATGTGGCTATAGAGAAAGAGAGTGAAAGAAATGTTGGGAAATTTTTTTTATTCCAAAGTCCGATACAGATCGAACCTTGAACTGATCAATAGCGAAACGCGCCTCACCAATCAATAAACGTAATGAAGGCTTAACAAATCGTCCTTGTATTATATTTCACTCTGTCTAACTCTACACCTCGCCACCGACGTGAACCTAAACATCAAGTGCTCAAATGGGTGAACCTACAATAACTTCACGTTAAACTCCCTTATATATATATATAAGAGAGTATTGTAGTTTGCTTGAAGCATTGTGGAATAATAAGGTAAATTTCTTTAAGTCGTTTGGAAGCCTCGAAAATGCAAATGGGTAAATCTCCGGGTAACAACATCCGGTAGTGGAGAGAGAGATGTAAGTGGGTGTACGTTGAGATGCGTGGCGTGTATAAGACGTGTAGAGGAATGAAGGAAAGAGCGTAAAGGATAAAAATAAAAATAACAACACGAGAGAGAGTTACCTTGGGAGAGATTTAATTGTCCCTATATATTTCGGATTCACATCCATCAACTCGGGGTTTTTTCCGGGGTGGGGGAAAGGTTGTCTGTCGGAAAGGTGCGAATATATATATATATACATTATATATACATCCATATATATATTGCTATTTCAGAGCTCCAATTCTAATTTTTAATTTCTGCCTGACCAACAACCGCTCTGCATAATCAGCTCCTGATTATTTACTAGATTTCTATAAGAATATAACATCAGTGATCTCAGTAGACAGGAGGGGTAGTTGGCCTTGATAAGCTTCAACCAAAGCGAAACAAGACTTGTCGGCTTATCTCCCCTGTTTGCTGAGATCAAAGAAAGTGAATTTGTCACTACTTTAAAACAATAGCTTACGGTCTTCAAAATGCTTTTAATTAAGCATAAAGTGTATTGCAAAATACATTATATATACATCCATATATATATTGCTATTTCAGAGCTCCAATTGTAATTTTTTATTTCTGCCTGACCAACAACCGCTCTGCATAATCAGCTCCTGATTATTTACTAGATTTCTATAAGAATATAACATCAGTGATCTCAGTAGACAGGAGGGGTAGTTGGCCTTGATAAGCTTCAACCAAAGCGAAACAAGACTTGTCGGCTTATCTCCCCTGTTTGCTGAGATCAAAGAAAGTGAATTTGTCACTACTTTAAAACAATAGCTTACGGTCTTCAAAATGCTTTTAATTAAGCATAAAGTGTATTGCAAAATACATTATATATACATATATATATATATATATATATATATATATATATATATATATATATATATATATATATATATATATATATTAGATTTTCTAATCGGATTTTCCCCCCGTAACTGGATACCAACCTGGAGTACACCTGAACTTCCACCAGGAAATTTCGTATCATTGAAATTTTCTTTGCTTCGTGCATTTAAATATTCCTCGACTCTCTACCACTTTTCCTCTACTACAATCTTCTTACACCACCTCTTCTTCTCACCCGTCTATTTTTCTCTCCCATCCTAGTAACTTCAATATTTAAAGACAATTTTTCCAATTCCATCCCGCCCGTCCCCTCAATCTATCTTATTTCTCATTCTTTCTTCCGAAACGTTAAGACCCTCTTCCTGCTATGTCAAGCGTTAACCTAATATATCCCTTCCATATACTGTACTGATTGTGTTGTTATTTCTGTTTACCTTTTACATATTTATATATATATATATATACAAAATTAAGATAAATCAAAATGAATTTAATCTAAATCAAAATTATGGGTGTCATGCCAGAAAGGCATGCGCCATATCACCCGCAAAATAAGGTCCAAGATTCTAATGAATAGGTCCGAGCATTTTATAACAACTAGAAATTGATTAACATATAAATAAACATATGAAACATGTGAAGTTCTAGTTAACTTTATTTAGTTACCTACCTAGCTATGTGTGCTTACACACTTGTAAAAAATATCCCCTGTGATTGTTTCATATGTTTATTTATATGTTAATCAAGTTCTAGTTGTTATATATATATATATATATATATATATATATATATATATATATATATGGGATAATAAATTATCGTTATAGGTTAAATTCAGAAGATCCCGTTAGGGGTGAAAGCAGCGATTCTTTGCTTAAACTTTAATCTGTTATTTTAATAAATATTTGCTCTAGGGTTTGATATATATTTATCCTTATCGAGCCCTCTTTGGATTTTAGTCTTCACATTTATTATTATTACTATATATATATATATATATATATATATATATATATATATATATATATATATATATATATATATATATATATATATATATATTAAAATAACAGATTAAAGTTTAAGCAAAGAATCGCTGCTTTCACTCTTAACGGGATCTTCTGAAACTAAAAAAATCAATCTGTGAATGCAGAAGTAAATATTTCAAAAAATGTTGCAACCGAAGGAAGACAGAAGACGATACTTTGGTTCGTGGAAATGTTCCCTGGCAAAGAACGAAAAAAAAACCGAAGATAATACGTCATTATTTGGAGTGGTGAAAACAATTACACGCAAAGACAAAACTACGTTTATGGTATAAATGAAGTCGTAGACTAATATTCTATTAGGTGGTTCGTGGAGACGTTCTCTGGCAATGAACGGGAAAAACGAAGATAATACGTCATTATGTGGAGCGGTGAGAACAATTACACGCAAAGACAAAACCACGTATATGGTATAACTGAAGTCGTAGAGTTCATTGCCAGAGAACGTCTCCACAAACAACCTAATAGAATATTAGCATAGTAGTAGTAGAGCACCATACTTTATTTGCCATCATGATGGAGAATCAACCGTTACCCATGTCTCTCAAGTGTATCACACTAAATAGCAGAGAAACATATCTCAAGCAGCTTATAGATGCTACTAACTCGTTTATACGGAGAGTAAGATGGAATGCCTACTACCTCGATAAGGACAACTGCAACCGTCCAGAACCTATAGAGAGATACGGCTTTAAAACATACCGAAACCCACCGCGCAACACCATGCTGGACAGCTTTGAGGAAGACCTGCTAAAACTGATCAAAAACATCAAGTTTAAGAGTAAACGCCAAGGCAGTAATCCATTCATAACATCCCTGGATGCACTCATTACCAGAATCAAGAAGGACCCACACCTCTTCGTTACCTCTGACAAAACCAAGAAGCTGTATAAGATGGACGTGAGCAAGTACAAACATTTCATTTATAAAGAACTACATAAAAATTATAAGAAAACACCAACTAGTACTTTAAATGACATAAATAGGGTAGGGAAGGATATACTTTCTAGCCTAGACATAGATAAGTACACCAACCCATATGTCCCTATGACACCTAGATTCTCTCTTAAGGATCACAAATGTAACTTTAATGAAAACCCATCTACTTCGGATATAGGTAAAATTAGTAAAGTGATCCTAGATAGAGTACTACTAGAACTTAATAATAAAGCCAAGGTCTGTCTCTGGAGCGAGCAGCGCCGACCAGGTCATTAATTGGTTCACAGAGTTACCTGATAAAACAACTCTCAGGTTCATACAGTTTGACATAGACGGCTACTACGCATCGATCTCCCCCATACTCCTAAATAAAGCGCTTATCCTAGCTAAGTCTAATACTAGCCTCACTAAGAAAGAGATAGATATAGTGCTCGCAGCGCGGAGAACTATTATCAAGTTCGATGGCTCATACTGGACCAGAACCAACCGTCCTGATAACTTCGATATCACGATGGGGTCCAGTGACTCAGCGCAAGTAACCGACCTGGTCGGGATATACCTCCTCCATAGAATTAGGGACGAGATACCGGCCCTACAGGGCGGGGTATATAGGGACGATGCCTTGTTTACCGTGCGAAGCCACAGCCTCCGCAGGATAGAGAACCTTAACAAGCGTATACACAGGTTCTTCAAGACATATGGCCTATCAGTGACCATGGACCTCAACCACCAAATAGTCAATTTCCTAGACGTAACCCTGGAGTTGAGCACGGGCCTATCCAAGCCATACCATAAGCCCGGTGAGATCCTGTATTATATAAACTATGCATATAACCACCCTAAGTCTACTCTCAACTCCATAGTATATAGCATATCCCATAGGATCTCGAGGCTCTCCGCCAATGAAATTATCTTCAACCAAGCAGCCGAATATTACAATAAGGCTTTACTAAATGCCGGTTTTAACCGGAGAATCTCCTAAATCCTTAACGCTAGCTCTAGAAACCAACCCCAACGTAGGACTAATGTTATAGTGAGCCATACCTATAACAGAACACGCTACAGCCATGACAGCGTCAAGAACTATAGTATAGAGAACCACACTAAGAAACTTGGACACACCGTTTATTACAGGAGTAGCGACCAAGACAACCGACAGTATGGTAAGTGTTACAGTATGGTAACGCCACCCGCTGCAGCCTATTGGAATTATTCCCTAACTATAGGATCAGTAATGGCGGTGGCCCATTACCAACACTCTCCAACCCGCATCTAGCCACACATAAAATTTACGGAGGGAAGGCGCCCCTACCTGAACATAAAGTAATGGGGACGCATAACCGGCTATAGCACAGGAACAACCGTAAGTACTTTCAACTAGGAAGCACAACCTATAGCAAACCCACTGTAAAGCGGAAACGTCACCGTAAAAATCCTATGGTTCCACCCCCCTACTCTCGGAGTGTGGCCTCCGACATACCGAGGATATTCTTCGAAGTCTTGGAGAGGAATTTCCCACCTAATCATAAATACAGAAAAATACTTAACAGGAACAATAACAAAATATCCTTCTCTACCACTCCCAATCTAGCTGACATCATAGGAGCAACTAATCACAGTAAGATCAACAAAACACTACACCTTAACACAGATACTTCTAGACTTGACAACAGCACTAATAACCTTAACATCCTCCTAACAGCACCAAATAGGGTTGGTGGCAGCCCCAGCAGACGAAACCCACGTAACCAGGGCGTGATTGGAGAATATACCAGTGACCCACACGCGTCACCCACCGGCAACAGAACGGGCTACGGCGTGCGGAATGATAATGGTACAACACCGCATGCCTCGAGAGATAACAGTACCAATGACCGAGATAGAGACATAGATAACAACATAGGTGGCAATAATAATAGCTTTACTTCAGGAACTAGGAGCGACCGTGACGGAAAATGCAACTGTCGTGACAGGGGAGGCTACTCTTTCAGGGGAAACTGCCTGACTGATAAGGTTATTTATAGGTGCACCATAACTAGCCCCAATGGAGTTAAACACTATATAAGGAGCCACCTCTGGCCAGTTTAAAACGAGATTTAGAACGCATCTCCACTTTTTCAGGAACAAAAAAACTAAGGCACTCCACATCGCTTGCCAACTACGTCACCACATTACAAGACGCCAACATAAGCTTCTCCACAGACTGGGATATTGTCGCTAGGGCTGCACCCTACAACTTCAGGGTGAAATGCCAGCTCTACCTCATGGAGCTGTACTACATCATAAGAACACCCCACGAGCTCATAAACAGCCGAGCAGAATCAGTCATAAATTGTAAACACCGGGTGCAGGCGTCGTATTTTGCCTGGGAAGCGACTGCGACATGAAAACTACGAACTGGGTCCCCCTGCCCTAACCATAACACCCTGGTGGGCAGGCGGTATGAACAAACATCTGTGAACCAAATGTACATCGCAGACCATGCTCGAACAAGCATTAGTGAAGCAACATCCACTAAATAATAAATGTACACCCCAGACCCGACCTGTACTGGCACTAGTGAAACAACACACATAATATAAAGATGCTAAACACCAGCATATGAACAGGTATAAAAATCTAAATGGGAATGGATTGTTTGAACACCGACCAGAGTTACTCCCCCTGCTCTGCGATAATAACAACACATGCACAGAGGAGAAGAATGAACTATGATGTTAATTTAACCGTGAAATCCCTCCTGGGTCCTATATTGATCATTGTTTTGTTTTCCATGCCCTTGATAATCCCATTCCGGGCGAAACGTACGTAGGCGCACTGTTATATAAACATGTTCTAACGGTTTTAAACTCCGTGTATTCATTTCCTTTATAATCGCTCTGCTTATTTTTTCTCGCCCATTAAATATTGACGCCTCTAATATTTAACCCTGTATTGAGCACACATGCATAAACTATTGGCAACTAAATATGTGTATCGCCCATCTTTCCATTTTTTCTCACTCTCGATACTTAATCATCTCTCTCTCTCTCTCTCTCTCTCTCTCTCTCTCTCTCTCTCTCTCTATATATATATATATATATATATATATATATATATATATATATATATATATATATATGTGTGTGTGTGTGTGTGTGTGTGTGTGTGTGCGTGTGTGTGTGTAAAAGGTAAACAGAAATAACAACACAATCGGTACAGTATATGGAAGGTATATATTAGGTTAACGCTTGATATAGCAGAGCAGGAAGAAGGTCTTAACGTTTCGGACGCTACCCCTTCATCAGAAGAGAGAATGACTAATTAAATAGATTGAGGGGACGGGCGGGATGGAATTGGAAAAAATCTCTTTAGATAAAAATAACAGGTCCATTCATGTTGACATCTCTTGCAAAACTGTTGGTGCTGGCGTTTTGTGTATGGTTTGTTTTTTAGAAAACTGGATGATGGCGCGCGTCTACCTGAAATGGAAAAAAAACCGTTTTGTAAAAAGAGTTATACTTGAGTTTGTGTGTGTGTGTGTGTGTGTGTGTGTGTGTGTGTGTGTGTGTGTGTGTGTGTGTGTGTGTGTGTGTGTGTGTGTGTGTGTGTGTGTGTTATTATAAGCCCGTACGAAGCTAAGAAGAAATGTGTGTGTATATGTGAGTAAAAGAGTGTGTGTGCATGTAAGTACGAAGCTATGAGCAAAAGTATGTTAATATAAGGGTGTGTATCAGCATGTATTAGTAGTAAGGGAAGCTGCTAATGATCAAGAGAAAGCGATAGGAATCTAGGGGTATGATAATGGACGGGGTATTAGAGAAATTAGGGAGGTGAGTTGAGTTCAAGAGGAGAATAGGACCCAAGACGGTGAATCAGACTTTGTTCAGTCCTGGTGCGCGAGGCCTGTGATCCATGATGTAAAAGGACACCCAGGACTGAAACATGTAGGGAAGAATGACCAGGAGAATAGAAATGACGGGCGACAGGAGTATCCAAACCGAGTCGTTTGTCCCTCAAATGTTCGGCAAAACGGTCTGCCATACGGCGTCCCGTTTGTCCGATATATAAAGACACGCAAAGGGAACACCGGAGGGCATAGACAACGTGGGTGGATGTGCAGGTGAAGGAATGGCGGATACGGAAATACCCGTTTGGGCCTGTAAGAGTGGTGAGGGTGGAAATAAAGAGACAACTGTGGCAGCGGGAACGGGAACAGGGATGAGAGCCGGGTAGAGTCGTAGGAGAGGATGAAAAAGAACTGCGAACCAGGAGGCCGCGGGGGTTTTGGGCGCGCTTAAAATCAGTAATGGGTGGATTTGGAAAAAAGTGAGAAGTGACGGGGTCAGAAGAGGGGATACGGAAGGAACGGAGGATATGTCGCCGGAGTGGTAGGATGATGGGGTTGTAGGTGAGAGGGAAAGGAACACGGGTGTTGGAAGGGCGGGAGTGAGGTGAGAGGGCTGTGGTGCGGTCTGTTTCACGGGCGCGGGTGAGAGCAGCTTGGATCAAAGTGTGTGGGGGGAGGGGGGGATATCCACGCTGGATGAAGCAGGAAGCCATTCGAAGGGAATGGGTTTCGAAATCGTCGTCCTGGCTACAGAGTCGACGAAGACGGAGGAACTGGGAATAGGGTATGGAGTGTTTGGTGTGGGTTGGATGGGAGGAGGTGAAGTCGAGATAAGATTGGGAGTCTGTTGGTTTAATGTAGATGGAAGTAGAGGGGGTGTGGTGAGAGTGATTAATAGATAGAGAGATATCTAGAAAAGCGACAGAAGAATCGGAGACAGAGGCGATGAAATTGAGAGCAGGATGGAAAGATTGGACAAAAGAAAGAAAACAGTCGAGCTGTTCTCGTGATAGAGAGGTGGCGCCGATACAGTCGTCGATATATCGACCGTATAGCTCAGGAGTCTGTCCAGCGTACTGGGAGAAGATCTGGGCTTAGACGTAGCCCACAAACAAGTTGGAATAGTTTGGACCCATTCTGGTTCCCATCGCTACCCCAGAGACCTGCTGGTAAAGTTCACTCGAAAAAGAAAATCCAGACGGAGAAGAGCGGTAGTGCTGGGGTAAGGGGTAGGGCGTAAATCTAAAAAATGCTGGAGACTGCGGAGGCCGTCATGATGAGGAATGACGGTATAGAGAGAAATGATGTCCAGGGTAACGGGAAGGCGGGAGGGACCAGGAGGGAAGGAGAAAGCCTTGGGGAGATCTCGGTCGAGAGAACGGATTTGGGCGAGAGTTGATCGAATGGTCACCCGCATGAGCTGGCGAGAGGAGCGGGTAAGGATGGGCTCAGTGGTGGGAGCAGAGTAAGATGTGGGGTAAAACTTGAGGCGGCAACCGCGGGGAATGGGGTGGGGGTGGAGACAGCGACTTAAAAATGTGATGTGACTGTTGTATCGTGTTTTGGTGAAGATGGGGTTGGAAAGATGCAGGGAGGATTGGATGCATATAGGGGGAAGAGTTTGGAGGAAGCGCTTAAGAGTAGAATGGAGCTGGCGGAGAAAAGATTTGTGATTGGGCATATTGAAGTTACTAGGGTGGGAGTGAAAAATAGACGGCTGAAAAGAATGTAGTATATATATATATATATATATATATGAAAAACATGGGGAGAAGAATACTGCATGGTTGCACATGGATTACATATTATAAAATTAGTCCCTCATCAGTGATTTGCCAACGATCATTGGTATTTCATCGCATTAAAAAATCATATACCTCAGGTTGGTGCGAGCAATAACTAAAATAAGCTATTGGGACAAGTGAGTCGCGTAAAGCGAGTGAGACAAGTAAACGACATAGAAGGAAAAGCAAACCGAAGATGGGAAAAAAAACAAGCAACATGGTTATCCAATCAGCATAAACTGGGTGAATTTCGTGAGCGCTCAGAAAACAGACCTTTCGCTGTGAATGGGATGTGAGAAAGAAAGAATCCCACCCATTCTTTCTTTCTCACATCCCATTCACAGCGAAAGGTCTGTTTTCTGAACGCTCATGAAATTCACCCAGCTTATGCTGATCGGATAACCATGTTGCTTGTTTTTTTTCCCATCTTCGGTTTGCTTTTCCTTCTATGTTGTTTACTTGTCTCACTCGCTTTACGCGACTCACTTGTCCCAATAGCTTATTTTAGTTATTGCTCGCACCAACCTGAGGTATATGATTTTTAATGCGATGAAATACCAATGATCGTTGGCAAATCACTGATGAGGGACTAATTTTATTATATATATATATATATATATAGTGGTGGAACACTGGAAGGTAATATCCGTAGTGGTAGAGCACTCAGTCCAAGGGACGAGTTAGGTAGAAGTGGTTACACAACCGTTAGTTCACCATACCGAGAACAATTGTTTCACCTTAGTGGATCTTCAGCTCGGGATGTGCATGGTTATAGGAACAGGAAGGACAACCGTACGAACGCGCATGCGCAGAAACTCGGTCACTTCACACAGGCAATACTAGACTGCGTGCGAGAGGTGTAAGGGAGATAACTGCGAAAGTCCGGAAAGTTTTTAGGTTGAAAA
>OZ024740.1:250686759-250764259 GCA_964016885.1 Eledone cirrhosa | reverse complement strand
TATATTGTTATACTTTGGGAGGGTCATGTTGCCAATAAGAAACACACGCACCAGTTGCTTTCACTTCAATTTATTATATATTTATAAATTTATAAATTTACAAATCTACAAACTTATAAATTTCTGGTTGGTTGGTTGGTTCCACAACCAGATAGTTGTTTATATATAGTCATAGTCCTTTCGTCACACACTCTGTGACCTCTTCAGTGACTGGGGATTCCTTTCTTTGTTTCTGTGCCTTTCCTTTCTACTGTCCTACGCCATTTTGTTTCTGTGTGTGTGTTGTGTGCTCAGTTTGCGCATGCGCCACATCCGTGTGTCTGTGTGTGTTTGTGTTCATTTATCTATTTGTTTATTTATTTACATGTTGTTGGTTGGTTGTGTTTTCATTTTGTCCTTAATTGTAAGTTGTGATGTTGCTGTTCCACTCATATTTTCTATTTAATTTTGGTTGTAATTCTTTTATGCTTACTGCCTCTGTAATTTGCCTAAACATTGCATCTTTTCTGGTACCTCCGTAAAAACACTTATTAGCAAGACATACCCGTTCCAAAGACCCTCATGTATAGATAAGAAATGTATAACCTGTAAAATAAGCCCCCATATTAACTGTAAAACTAGAAATGTAGTGTATAGCATAAGATGTACTGAAGGACAATGTAGAAACAAAAATATAGTGTACATAGGTGAGACAGCTCGTAGTATAGGGGAACGAATAAATGAACACTGGCGAGACTTTCAAGATAATAAAGAATCATCTGTACTCTACCAACATGCTAAGATGGAACACAAGGGTAAATTAGAGAACATATAAATAAAAATAGAATCCACACACAGAAAAGATGCAATGTTTAGGCAAATTACAGAGGCAGTAAGCATAAAAGGATTACAACCAAAATTAAATAGAAAATATGAGTGGAACAGCAACATCACAACTTACAATTAAGGACAAAATGAAAACACACACATAGAACAAACAACCAACCAACAACATGTAAATAAATAAACAAATAGATAAATGAACACAAACACACACAGACACCCGGATGTGGCGCATGCGCAAACTGAGCACACAACACACACACAGAAACAAAATGGCGTAGGACAGAAGAAAGGAAAGGCACAGAAACAAAGAAAGGAATCCCCAGTCACTGAAGAGGTCACAGAGTGTGTGACGAAAGGTCTATGACTATATATAAACAACTATCTGGTTGTGGAACCAACCAACCAACCAGAAATTTATAAGTTTGTAGATTTGTAAATTTATAAATTTATAAATATATAATAAATTGAAGTGAAAGCAACTGGTGCGTGTGTTTCTTATTGGCAACATGACCCTCCCAAAGTATAACAATATCGGTTTCAACACACGATTTCAGATAAAGAATCTTGCTAAACAAATTCAGAAACGAAATATATATATATATATATATATATTTATATATATATATATCCATATATATATATACATACATACACATATACACATATTCACATAGATATACATACATACATATATATATATATCTACATATACATACATACATACATACATACATACATACATACATACATACATACATACATACATATATACTTATACACACATACATACATACATACATACATACATACATACATACATACATACATACATACAAACATACATACATATACATATATATATTTATATATATATACTTGGTGGCTGCCAACTCGTTTTCGAGTACGGCCACTACTTTATATCCATGTAGGAGAACCCGTACCGATGCGCTGAACAAGTGTGACTTTTTAGTCCAGCCAGCGACTTGAAAACTCTGGTACAAACACTACACCTGTGACAATTATTGACACATAGTGCTGGGCCCATGGTACCATGTGACGACAAGTGCAGAGAGATCTCCAGATATAAAGAAATGCCTGTGCCGTGAAGATTTTATAGTGAGCAAAGGCACTGCACAAAGCCAGTCCCACTCTCTTAACCAAGATGATATTTACCAAAAAGAAGAACAAGTCAACATCATTGGATACCATCAGGGTTGCAGGTGTTATATCAGAGTTTTCCTTCTCCTAGAATTCTGCCTTGACAAAGGCTAAGGGGTCATCTCTCCCGGTGATTTTGGATGGCCATTGACTCTTAAGAGCTCCTTTGCCCTTTGACAGGTTTTGTTTTTAGTCCTGCAGGATGTCCAAAGTCTCCTCCTCACCAAGAAACCTAGGTGGGGTTGCCAGTTTAGTCGCCAACGACGCGACCATGAGACAGGTTGTACTGGGATACATGTTACCAGTAGCACCAACTGGTGATCTGACATAATGTGTGACCTGGTGACCTGACATACATACATACATACATACATACATACATACATACATACATACATACATACATACATACATACATACATACATAATATGAAAGAGTACTGGTGGAATGTTTCAGTAAAAACCCCAATAAAATGCAGGCATAACAGATCAGATATTATGATATGGGACAGGGAAAAGAAAGCATGCACAGTAGTGGAAATTAGCTGCCCAGCAGATGCCAGCGAAAAGGAGTATATTTATGCAGAACTGATGAGAAATCTGCAGATACTCCACCCTGATTACACCTGCAGATTTATGCCTCTGATTATTGGGGCACTGGGGTATGTTAGTAACTGCTTCAATACAAATCTTGAGATGCTAGGCTTCACAGGAACAGAAAGAACACAACTAGTTAGGAAATTACAAGTACAATCCATTAACGGAACAGTAAAAATATGTAAAACATTCCAAAAATGTTGCATCTAATAACTTCATATACACATGTACAGATACAAAGCATATAACCATGCACACATACAACTCAAAACATCCACATCCACACATACAATAACATCCATATCTACACATGTATGCATACATACATAATCTACCTAGTTGATGTTGTGTAAATTCCAATGAGAGAGTCTTGTGTCTATGTTAGAAACCGACTCTCTCTCTATTGGTAAAAATTTGTGAAATTATAAAACCAGAAGAACATACATACATACATACATACATACATACATACATACATACATACATACATACATATTGTTGTTGCATCATTTCATTCGCAAATCAAAGTCATATTTGTATAAAACCCGTTTAAATCGTGCCGCGTTCAGACACCTCGTCGACACAATGATGAAAGCACTGCTGCTGAGAAAGGCCAGTGACACCCGCTGTATCATCCACCCCATTGTAATTTTGCTGGGGCACTCGGTAGTTCGGGAACCGAAGACACCAGAGGTTACGACGGTTGTCGACATGAAAAGAAGCAGTCGGTCATGTCTCAGTATTTGACTATTTTCCTCGTTGCCTTACGGATTATAGTTAGCCATCTTTGTGGTCGAAGCCACTAGGTTGGGGTTTGAGAACATGTCGCAGCTCGTGGCCTCCTGGATTAGAGGTTTACTCCCTTGAACGGGAACAGAGTTGTCTCGTTTGGGCGATTACCATCACCAAGTAGCACCAGTTGTGATGAGAAACCAGCCTTATCAAGGCTCCTTTTTTTTTATCACGTCGTTCAAGGCGGCATGTTGAGGGAATAGACGTGCACAGTAATTTCAAGTGATATGTTGTGTTGTAGATATAGCAGCTGAGGTTCACCGCTTGAAAGTAGTATTTCTAGTTACTTTAACAGATATAGCTACTCCGTGGCTTACAGTTCGACACATACTATTCAACACGGCTATATGAGATAACTGTAACGCTCCTGCCAGATTAGTGAAGAGTTCGAGGACAATAGCTGATGCAGTAAGTGTCGCTGGCTGTTCTAAAAATGAAATTTTTAAGGTTTAAAAAATGGCCTTAGTGAATTAATCTACACATCTATGTATACCTTACATACCACGCACACAAATACACAAAAAAAAACACTCACATACACACACTCCCCACCTCTCCGATTTCTTTCACTCTTTCTCTCGCTCCCTCATACACCTACAGACTATTGCAGATTAAACTCTGCCCACCACAAACATACGTAGAGCTTCTTTTGACCAATCAATTTTCAGCATTTCCTGCTGGGCGATTTAACAGTTCCGCAACAGAACACTTAGTTTGGCACTAACCCATGAATATGTTTGTTTTGTTGTCAATAAGTCTTACACTCTAATATTTGTCTAGTAATCGTTCAGAATATGGTTATTATCGCACTTCCACATTCCCTTATGCGTTCCAAATGAATATACCACCACCACCACCACCACCACACTCAAAAGGGAAAAAGTATCGTGCTGCCGAATTTCGAGGTTAAATCTGAATCAAGACCTTTTTAAGTGGTAAAATTCAAGACACTTCAATGGACATTTGATGTTGTTGTTGTTACGGTACACACCTGCGCTCGCCTCCTATGAAGTTGCTTGCTAGGTAAATGAGTCTCTCTCGAGTGGAAGCCAGAGGTGGGGTCCATAGGACGTGAGGCCTATTAAGACATGATTGAGAACTATAGAGGACTCGGCAGACAAGGGCTTAGCCTAAACTGGAAGTAGATTCGGGTCGTGCTGAGTGAAAATCTCGTTGCCCGGAACTCGATAGCGAGTGAAAGGAACTAAGCTTGTTAACACTTATTGGTGGTGGCGATGGGGGTCAATATTATGGAGATGGTGCTGAAATTGATAGTAGTAGTAGTAGTAGTAGTAGTAGTAGTAGTAGCCTATATCGACTGACCTGTGATCAAAAGCGTCCCAGCCTTGACTGTCTTGTCAATATATATATATATATATATATATATATATATATATATATATATATATATATATATATATATATATATATATATATATATATATATATATATAATAAAGTATGTCCATAGAATCATTTGATAAAATATATACATTATTTCCTCTCCCAATCAGCATAATCAACCACACAAAAAGCCAATTAAACAAGGCTATAAGATTAAAAGGCACGTATGAAGAAATAATAGATAAATAAACGATAGCTATCTATCCGCGATCAACAGCTATATAATATTTACCCAGCATTTCTAATAGCATGTGGAAATCGATTAGATATATCGTCAACCATACATAATTAGGTACAAAATCAAAGTTAGAAGAAAAAATGGGGGGGGGGCTGACCCTGTACCCATCTTTTTTTACCATTCGCTTGGCTTCATTTAATTCATCCGGGCTTACCTCGATTGTTTCGCCTTTCTTGGCTGCTTTGGCAAACGACACATTTTGTTTTACGCTGGTGTTGATGTTATTGTTGTTATTCTCATTGTTGTTGTTGCTGTTGTTATCGTTTTTTTTTTGTTATTGTTATTTTTTAGTTTCAGTTGTGGTGGTACTGGTGGTGGTGGTTGTGGCGTCAGTGGTGTTCGGCGTGGAAGAGTCGATTCTGGGTGAATCCATTTCGATGTCACGAGATAATAATTAATTTTTTTTTGTTTCTGTTGTCGCTGTGGTGGTGGTGGGGGTGGCGGCTTTAACACATGCAGTTATTGGTAATGGCGGGAAATGTATGTCTGCATGTGACAAATTTAAATTATTGCCACTGCTTATATTTTTAGTGTTGGCAACCGTAGTAATATTTACAATGGTGGTGTTAGGTGTTAGTTTGTGAGGAAGCCTGTCAGCTTCGTGTGGCTGTGAGTCATCCATGTATTTTTCAAAGAAAGTTTTTGTTTGATAATTATAAAAGTTTAAATTTTGGGCTGTCCTTTACAGAAAGCAATATATGTGAACTTATAAACACTTAACAAAAATTTTCCATAACTGGCAATTTGAAACAAACCTTCGCGGAGCTCACAATA
This sequence comes from Eledone cirrhosa, assembly GCA_964016885.1. Taxonomy (NCBI): domain Eukaryota; kingdom Metazoa; phylum Mollusca; class Cephalopoda; order Octopoda; family Eledonidae; genus Eledone; species Eledone cirrhosa. The sequence continues at coordinate 250,758,471 of OZ024740.1, read as the reverse complement.
ATACGATTTCCTACGTAGATCGCCAATAATAATAATAATAATAATAATTGTTTCTACGTTTGGCACAAGGCCAACAATTACCCAGTACATTACTGGTACTTTATTTTATCGACCCCGTAAGGATGAAAGGCAAAGTTAACCTCGGCGGGATTTGAATTCAGAATGGCAAGGGCCGTAAATCTATGCGTCAAAGCATGGCGTCCGACTTTCTACCGATACTGCTAATCCACCACAATAATAATAATAATGATTTCATTTACTGGCTACAAGGGCCGACACATAGGGGACAATACAAAAGACTGGGACAGTGGGGTTTTACAGAAAAATCGAGTAAGCAATATGAATAACAATAACAAAGTAACAAGAAAAACACAAGAAAAATTTCCCAATGGGGGGGGGGGGGGTGACCACCCAGTGTTCGCTCAGGTACCCTACCATACCTGAAGGACCCGACGCTTCGAGAGCACCCTGGAAGGGCACCCCTCTCCTCCTCAAATTTACCCACCTACAGGCGCATGACTAGAGTAGGCCCACTCACACGGGCCATTCTCGCCACATTCACCCACCTTTCAGTAAATGTACTGGGGGGCAACACTTCTCTCTCCACCCTTATCTTATTTTCCAAGTGAAACTTGAAAAAGTTGATGAGAGATTGGCCGAAGAGAAAAGTGTCTGTCTTCAGTCCTTTCAACCTCGTCCACCATAAAACATCGTTCGCTACTGCCACCAGACAGAGGAAAATTGCCTGCCCTTCCTGGCCAAAGGAAGGCGGCGGGTCGATCTTCACTATGGACTCGGCCGATAGCCGGATCCGTTCTACGCGCGACAATAGCTGTTCGACATGACTCCACAAGTCAATAATTGTTTCTACTATTGGCACAAGGCCAGAAAATTACCCAGTACATTACTGGTACTTTATTTTATCGACCCCGTAAGGATGAAAGGCAAAGTTAACCTCGGCGGGATTTGAACTCAGAATGGCAAGGGCCGTAACTCTATGCGTCAAAGCATGGCGTCCGAACCTCTACCGATACTGCCAATCCACCGCCATTTTAGTCAATAATACACGGACACTAGACTAGTGCGTGCAGAACGGTTTCGTCGCTCTGCGCGCATCTCGGGCAAGTCCGTCTGACAGCACTTCCGTGCCTGTAGAGTTTATCTCGAATCGGCAGTGCCCCCCGGTAGCACTGCCAAGCGAGGGATTTCTGGAAATTGTCCACCGTCTCCGGCTCGAAAGTCCTCCGGAAGAGACTGGTTAGTTCGACTTCGTTGACGCCCAGAGCCTCTCCGCGTGCGTCATCGCGATGTACGCGTTCACGACCTCCGCCCGACCTTTCAGTGATAGAATTCTCACAGCCCATTTCTGGGTGAGATTGGCTACCCTGCCCGTCACCTCGTCCCAATTCTTATCCACCTGGAGGTCTGGTCCGAACCAAACCCAGAGCAACTTTACCGGTTCGTCCGTCCAGCGCCTAACGACTCTGTTGGAAGCATACACTTGCCTCTCCAGGTGCCGAGCTGCAAGCCCATCGGCTTCTCCGGGTTAAGTTTTGCTCCCGTCAACCTTTCATATTCCTCCAATAAGTTACCGACCACCTCGATTTCTGAGGTGTCCGACGCTGTCACGGTGATGTCGTCCGCATAAGCCGAAACAGCCATTCCGCATCCCGATTCGAGCGGGATGCTCTGCAACAGCTCCAGCTTCTGCAGTAAAGGCTCGAGAGTCAGTACGTACAGAAGGGAGGAAAGAGGGCACCCAGACGGACCGATCGGGAGACCTGAAACGGTTCCGAGATGTGGTCATTAACCTTGACCACCGAGCAGGTGCCACTGTGCATTGCAGCGATCCAGCTTCTGAAGACGGGGCCGAAGCCAGCCGCCTTGAGAACAGCATCCAGGTACCGATGGTCGACCCTATCGAATGCTTTCGATTGATCTAATTTGATCAGAGCCCCACCGAAGCCAGATTTACACCCTATTCTCTCTATGATGTATCTCATGAGGTGGAGGTTGTCGTGTATGGACCTGGCTGGGATTGCGCAAGTTTGCGCCTCCCCAACCAAATCCCCGACGACAAGCGCCAACCTCTTCGCTAACACCCTAGCCAAAATCTTAAACTCTGTGTTGAGCAGAGTTATGGGCCTGAAATTGTCTAATGTGTCCCTCTTGTTCTCGTCTTTTTTTATCAGCGTCACCACTCCCCCGCTCACAGAACTGGGAATACTCCCATTCTGCTGCCAGTTGCAGTAGAGCGCTTCGAGGAGATCAGAGAACAAGTCTGGCATATTTATGTAAAGCTCATAGAGCAGACCATCCAAACCGGGTGACTTGCGCCTCATGCAGCCGACAAGGGCGTCCTGAGTTTCGGATGAAGTAATCGGCCTTTCGCAGCGCCCAGCGTCGGCTGTCGAGAGGTGCGGCAAGCCATCGAGGTAGGGATTGAAGTCTGCCACCGTCTCTGACCCGCCACTTCCCCCGAACAAGCGAGTAAAATGTTGGCGAAAGGCCTCACACATCCATTGGAATCACTCAGCTCGTGTCCATCTCAGTCCGTCAAAGACCGAATCGTGGTTTTATTACCACGTTGCGCCTCTGTAACACGGGCCCATCGAACAGCTTTGGTTCCCTCGTTTCTCAGAGCACGCGCCTTAGCTCTGACAATGCAACCTTCGTGTTTGGTATTGAAGAAATGGTCTAATGCCATTCTCGCCGCTAGCACGTTAGTTGCAATGCCACTACAAACTTATCTACCAACTCCCCCTCCTTTCTATTTTTCTCTAACGCTACTTCTTTGCTAAACTCTATCGACATTACCCTAATCTCTCTTTTGAGATCCCCCCCCACATCTATTGTTGACGACTCCCCCTGTCAACCCTTTCTTTAACTAAATTTTTGACCTGGTGCCTGTAAGCCTTAAGTGCTGGAAATGACATGTTCAGGTCCTAACCTGCGCATCTTCTCTAGGTTGACCATACAGATCACAAACTTGTGATCTGAATAGGCGACCATTTTAAAACGTAGACATCTTACACTATTTCTGTCTATTTTCCTAATGAATATCCTGTCTATATACGATCTAGATGACCCTATGCGGTTAGTCCAGGTCCTCACTGGCGCATTGGGGAAATCTAGTCAGTACCTGTCAGACAGTTGGAACTGGCTGATCAGGTTCTTGAGGCTTTTGCACCCCTCGTTCCTATCGCATACTCCCGCACAGTCCCAGCGTGCGTCTAAGATGCCGTTCCAGTCCCCCCGCTAACAGTAAAGGGCGAGACGTACCCAGAAAGGTTTCCAGGCGTCTAAAGAAGTCCGGTCGTCCTGCCCCAGTAGGGGCGTAGACGGCCACCAGTCTGAGAAACGAGGGAACCAAAGCTGTTCGATGGGCCCGTGTTACAGAGGCGCAACGTGGTAATAAAACCACGATTCGGTCTTTGACGGACTGAGATGGACACGAGCTTCGTTATTGTTCACGTCCAGGACCACCAACTTTCCGTCCGGGTCTCAGAAGATCGACCTTACCTCGAGATCCAGGCCTTTCCTAAACAGCACTGCCACCCCGCCTCCCATTCCCGACCGACTAACAGATGCAAAGATCTGATAGTCGTCGAAAATGGGGGCTAGTGCGCGCGTGTCGGAAATCCTGGTGTCGCTGACGGCAATTACATCAATTTCTAGAAACCTGAGGTCGTTGAGCAGGTGACCCTGCTTCCAGGACGATCCCAGGCCTCGAAGATTTAAACTTCCTACTCTTAATACGGCCATTTTGGCAGGGTAAAAGAGAGAGAGGAAATGTTTACTGACCTTCCGGGCTCTTGTGAAGGTCGGATGGTTCGACCTCCATAGTTGGTGGGGTTTCTTTTGGGAACCCCTTTAAAAGTCTTGAAGTGGGTTTTAAGTTCGGGGTTCCCACGTCCCGAGGAAAGCTGTCTCGTATCTCTTTGTATAAATCGAGCGACATTCGCACCAGAAACAAATCTTCCGGCACGCGAAATGTGCTCGATTTAAAAATTTCCCTCTCTTTTTGTATATCTTCACTTCGTGCTACGAGGGCCATCAGTTCCTTGTTGGCCCTCCTGACGAGCACAAAGTTTTGTATCTTTTGTTGGTGTGATTTTATTTGTTTGCGTGGCTGTGGTGGTGATGATTTTGATGGTGATGTTTCTGTTGTATCTGTGTTTGTTGTGAGTGCGGTGTCTGTGGTTTCAGATGTTTGTGTGTGTATTTGTTCTTGCGTCTGTTTAAGTTGTTTGCGTTTGGGGGATTCTGGTGATTGTGATGGTGGTGTTGATGTTGATGTTATTGGGGAGATGTTTGCGTGGGTGGTGTCTGCATTTTTTTTTATTGTGGGTGATTTTGTGCTTTGTTGAGTTTTTTTCTTCTTTTTGTTTCTTTTTTTGTATTTTTGGGGATTTTGGTTTTCCCTCATCTTCACTACTGGTAGATGAGGGGTCTGTGTCTGTAAGTGTGTCTGTGTGTGTGTGTTTATGTTTTTATTGGTGTGTGAATTTTGGGGGGTAGGGGGAATTTGACAACTTTCCTCGTTTCCTCCCTGGGTGGTCAATGTTGGTGGTGGTCTTTCTATTGGTGTTGTTGCTGGTGGTTTTTCCGGTGCTGGTGTTGGTTGTGGTCTTCGCTCCGGCGTCGGCAGCAGTGGAGCCCTTCGACCCCTTGCCTCTTTCAGCAGTTGAGGGAAGAAGGCTCGCAAATGGGTTTTTTCCCCCACAAACAAAACACTGCGGCCTTTTGCCCTCGGTCATAATATGAAAGACCGTCCCATTCTGAAGGCGGATGTGGTCCGGGATTGTCTTCACATTCTCGGGCCTGATCTGGAGAGGCATCTCCAGGTCAACTCCGGACCAGTCCTCTCTGGCAGTTCTTGCCACTTCTTATCGGGACGGTATCCGTCCCCTCCACACATCCCAGAAGCCACCACATGTCAAGTCCTGGTGGGATTCTGGGAATGCGGAGATGGTTTAGCGTGTTTCATAGCGAGGGCTTCTGACTTAAACAGTACCGAAATGGTGCCGTACTGTCTGCCCCTCGCTATGTATTCGGTGTCATCTCTGATGCACCTCAGCGCGAGTTCAACATCTGCTTGTGGAATTAAAGCTGCCCTTTTGTTGGTACTGAGATGCATATATAATGTACCGTTCTGCGCTCCACTGCCTCAATAGCTTCTACCGAGACAGTTAAGTTGGCCCAGGTTTGCTCTTGCTTGATGAGCTTCCAGACCTGGGCCAACTTTTCATCTTTGTTTGAGAAGTCCATGTTGAAGCATGGCCTCTTTTTGGCTGCTGCCGCAGCGAAAGTGTTCTTCTTGTTGTCGTTGGGGGTGTTGTTGTTGTCGTTGTTCTTGTTGATGTTGTTGTTGTTATCACTGTCGCTGTTATCATTGTTGTCTTTGGTGCCGCCGTTGTTCTCGGTGAAGTTGGTATTGTTGCTGTTGGTGTTGTCGCTATTTGTTTTCATGTTAGTGATGTTGATATTGTTGTTGCATTTGTTGTCATTCTTTCCTGTTATCTGTATTTTCGTTGTCGCTGTTAGTCATTTTTTTTTCAAAATTAGAGTTCTCAATGTTGTTATCATTGCTGTCTTTGTTCACATTGTTTGTGGTGGTGTTTGTTGTATCGATTTCTGTTAATTTCGCCATAGCGCTCCTCTTAACTTTTACGTCGTTGTCGCACAACAGCAGAGATATCGCTGGGGGCGTGGCTCAGCCATGTTTTTTTGTTTTTTTTCGATAATTTTTTAAAATGTAAAAGAGTTCAAATATTTTGCTTTCCCCTTCATAGGGCAAAGCCCAAGGGCTTGAATGCCTTACACACCAACAAAAAATTCAATAAATAAGTTTTGACAGGTAAATAAATAAACTTACGAGGGCGAGTAAAAAGACGTTCAGACTCAATAATAATAATAATAATAATAATAATAATAATAATAATAATAAGGGAAGAAGACGCACGAGGTGACGGAGGTCATGAAATCGCTCCCGTAAGTTTTGAATTTTTAACATATTTAAATCATTTGTGAAATAACAACTCTTAGTACAAATGCTACGTAAAGCACCCGGCTTGAGCCCCAAAAAATTCGGACCCAAAATATATTGTTATAAGGCTCAAATATTCAAATATTCAACTTTTTATTGTACACTGTATATCCAAAAAAGAAAATGGCTATAAATGGAAGAAGAACCCCCCCCCCTCCTCTCCTCTGTCTACACTATATAGAACAGCCAAACTCACCAACACCAGAAACTAGATACACCACCCACCCCATCACCTGTGTACACTAAACACAACAGCCAGATAACGGCATTTTCACCACCACCGCTCACTACGGCCATCATTACCACCATTATCCCATCACCGCCGCCACCACCCCTTCACTCCTTCACTGCTACCACCGCTACAGCACCATCACTACAGTAATACGGTCACATCACCGCCACCACTGCCTCGGTATCGACATCACCACCACCACTGTCTCAGTATCGCTACCGCCGCCAATCTTCCACATCTCCCAGCTGGCTGCTGCCACCACATTATAGAATTCCTACTGCTAAAAAAGAGGAAGGCATCAAAATATATAGATAGACTCAAAAGAAAAAAGAAAAAACAAACAACAAAACCAAAGCAGCACAGCAACAACAGCAAAAAACGAGAAAAACAAACAGAGAAAAACAAAAAAACAAAGAAACAAAAAAACCCCAAAAACGTAAAGAAAATAAGAATGAAGAGAGAAGCAGGCGGACGGACAGAGAAGAGGGGGGAAAAACTAAAACTTAAAAAACAAAAACTAAGTCAGATATTCGAACACTACATTACAATGAAACTTATGCTATTCATTTTTGGGGCCCTTTCTGCCTGTGTGTTTGTTTGTTTATGTGTGTTCGTATACAGCGTGGTGATAATGCCACACAAGGGCCAAGTGGAATGGCGGATCCACAGATGGCTATGTAACCATACATTCACCAATCCTCGATAAGAGTGTTTAAATATCGAACATAAACAGTTCGAATAACGGTGAAATGGAGACTAGAACGTGATGTGACAGACTCTCACCCAACAGGTGCCCCCTGGCTCAGCAGCAGGAACCTGACTGTCAACCAAATACTGCTGATGTTGGAGGAAGGAGAAGAAGGAAAGGGGCCAGAACCAACTGGACGAAATAATTGAATAGAACTGTTATGCAATGTTACCTGAAAAGTAACCCCAAGGAGAGGGGCTACAGGAGACGGATGCATAACATCTGGAACGAGATTGGTTTATTTAAATTAGATGAACAAAAATTGGCCGGGCAGGCTCGGGTAATAAGAACTAATGGGTGGATAAGCGAGCTGGAACTGGAGGAACTGAGCAGAGAGAATGGCTTGGAGATGGTGGGTGTAGTATGCCAGACAAGCGAGCCAGTGGGAAATGAAGGTGAAGAGGTCCTGAGAACGGAGGAACCACCCGAAGCAGACAATGATCTGAATACTGAGATAAATAATACCTGGAACAGAGATACGGCCACTGAGGAGATGAATGCTGACGGGCTAGGACAAGATTCGGTTGACATCCTAAATTTAGTGGTAGATGAATTGAACAATGATAGTGGGAGACCTATGAACCTAAGATTTGTAGACAGGAAAAAGTTAAAAGAAACAACAGCTAAGGTAAACAAAGTCATCCCATACCTTGAGGCGAGGAGCCTTCACCAGTGCAACAATATCCTCAAAGCAACAGCAAATACGGTGAGGAAACTACTTGGTATAAAAGCGAGAGGAAACAACAGACAAGAAAGAGCAGAGCCGTGGTGGAAGAAACGACTGAGTGGGCAAATCGGGGAAATGAGAAATGACATAGGAAAGCTTGAGTCACTACTGAATGGGACACTAAAAAACATAGGCACTAAAAATAGACTGGAAATAAAATACAAAACTAGGAGGAAAAAGCTAAATATTATCATAGAGGAACTGAAGCAACGCATTGTAGCAAAGAGTGCACAAATCAGGCGATACGAGAACAGAGTCAGTCAGTATAAACAGAACCGCATGTTCGACAACAACCAGAAGATGCTGTTTGGACAGCTTGAGGGGAAAGAAAGAGGCAACGACTTGATCCCTGGGGCGGAGCAAACTAAAACATTCTGGAGAGGAATATGGGAGCAGGATGTTAGACACAATGCCCAGGCAGGGTGGATTGAGACAGTACAGAGGGAGATCGGTGAGCAGGCACAACAACAAACTGAGTTGAGTATCACAGTTGAAACTCTTAAGGGGCAGGCCAAAAAACTAACCAACTGGAAATCACCAGGCCCAGATGGTGTGCAGGGGTATTGGATTAAACATTTAACATCCCTCCACCCGAAGCTGACGGCCATGTTCAATGACTGCTTGGTGTCGGGTGAGGTGCCAGAGTGGTTGACAAAAGGTACCGCAGTTCTGATAATGAAAGACCGAATCAAGGGTAATGATGTTACCAACTATAGACCCATCACATGTCTGTCCGTAATCTGGAAACTGTTGACGAGCATTGTGTCTGAGGAAATCTACCATCACCTCCACACAAACAACTTGTTACCGGACGAACAGAAAGGATGCCGAAAGAAGTCACGTGGTACAAAGGACCAGTTACTTATTGATAAGATGGTAATGGGGAATTGCAGGAGGAGACACACTGATCTTGCCATGGGATGGATAGACTACAGAAAGGCATTTGACATGGTGCCTCATTCTTGGATCACCAAAAGCCTGGAGATCTTCAGGGTGGCAGATAACATCAGACAGTTGCTAGGCAGGAGTATGGGGTCCTGGGAGACAGAGTTGACATCAACTGGAGTATCCTTGGGAAGCGTGAAGATCAAGAGAGGTATCTTCCAGGGAGATAGCCTGTCCCCTCTGTTGTTTGTCCTTGCCCTGATGCCCTTGACCATTATGCTGCGAAAAGTGAGAGCAGGATACAAGTTGGGAAGGGGAGAGCTTACCATCAATCACCTCCTCTTCATGGACGATCTTAAGCTCTTCGGGAAAAGTGAGAAGGAGTTGGATGTGCTTGTTGACACTGTCCGTATTTTCAGCAGTGATATATGTATGCAGTTTGGTATTGGTAAATGTGGAGTCATTGTGATGAGGAGGGGTAGGTTGAGCAGAAGTAACGGGATCCAGATACCAACAGGTGAGATGATAAAAGAAATTGACTCTGAGGAAGGATACAAGTATTTGGGCGTTCTGGAGGCTGATGGCATAAAGAACAAAAAAATGAAGGAATTGTTAAGAACTGAATACATTCGGAGAGTAAGGAGCGTATTGAAGTCACATCTGAACAGCAGAAATGCCATAAGCGCAGTAAATTCCCGAGCTGTGTCTATTATTAGGTACAGTGCGGGAATTCTGAGATGGAATGTTGCTGAACAAAAAGAAATGGATAGGAAGACTAGGAAGCTATTGACTATCTACAACATGTTCCACAAGAGGAGTGATGTCGATATACTCTACCTAAGGAGATCTGAGGGTGGAAGAGGTCTTATCAGCATAGAGGACTGTGTTCAGATGGAGAAAAACAACCTATACAAATACGTGACCTATAGTAAGGAGCCAATGCTCAGAATTGTACTGAAGGAGGGGACAGTAGGCCAGGGGATGTCCAAGGAGGAAATAACATCAAGGAGGAAGAGCAGCCTTAAGGGAAAATCCCTTCATAGTACCTTCTTTGAGAAAACTGAATTTAGAGATCCACAGACATGGAACTGGTCGAGAAGAGGAGACCTCAAAAAGGCTACAGAAGGAATGCTAATGGCTGCGCAGGAGCAGGCCCTCAAAACGAAGTGGTTGAAGCACCATATTTACAAGGAGGAGGCTAGCCCACTGTGCAGGATCTGTGGAGAGAGAGAGGAGACTGTGGCTCACATTGTGTCCGAGTGTAAACACCTAGCCCAGACCCACTATAAGGGCTGGAGACACGATGTGATGGGCAGGGTGATCCACTGGCACCTGTGCAAAGTAAACAATTTACCACATTCTGAGAAATGGTATGAGCATAGGCCAGAGGCGGTGATGGAGAACAATCAGGTGAAGGTGCTGTGGGATTTTAGGATACAGACGGACAAAAAACTGGAACACAATAGACCTGACCTGGTGGTTGTGGACAAAGAAAAAAGATCGTGTCTGATTGTGGATGTGGCCTGCCCGTTCGACACGAGAGTGCAAGAGAAGGAGAGGGAGAAAATTAACCGATACCAGGACCTAAAGTGGGAGGTGAAAAGGATTTGGAACTGCCATGAAGTCAAAGTGATCCCGATTGTCATAGGCGCACTGGGGACTATCTCCAAAAGTTTCCAGGGATGGTTAAAGAAAATCGGCCCCTTCACGCTTTTTGGAACGCTTCAAAAGGCATGCTTGCTTGGAACAGCAAGAACCCTCCGATACGTCCTGAATATCTGAGGCTGCAGGTAGTGGCTTGATATTCATTCCAACGGACTTTACAGTTAACCAACATCAATGACTGAGATTCAAGGAATAACAACAATAATAATAATAATAATAATGATTTCTTTATTAACCACAAGGGTTTACATAACGTAGACATTAAGGACAGTGTAGGACAATATAGTACGGTACAATGGGCATTTCTGCGTGAAAAAAAACAGAGGATGTAATAAAAAAATAACAATGAAAAATTCCCCAATAGGGGGGAGACTTCCGAGGGACATTTGTGGAGAAAGCCCATTAAAAGGCCACAGTGACCCTGACCACCAGGGCAAGTGCCCTCTCCCAGAATAATAATAGGGAAGAAAACGCACATGGTGGATATATATCGTTATGGAATCGCTCTCGTAAGTTTTTGATTTTTACTTATTTAAAACAACTGTGATAGAATAATTCTTATTACAAATGAAGTATAAGATTACAATTTTGACTCTCAGCAAGCGACAACGCATCACATTACAGCATATGGCCCCAATATTTAATATTTAATTTTGGATCAGAAATGTTATAGTCGGAAAAGAGAAAAATGGCTAAGTGGACAGACAGGCAAAAACTCTAGTCAAGTTACCTCAACTTCTATTTCTACTTCAACACCATCACTACAGTACTACGATCACATCACCACCATCGCTGCCTCATTATCGCTACCGCCGCTATTCTCTCCCACTACCTCCTGCTAAGACAGGCATCTTAGTACTCCCACTAAATGAGGAAGGCATCAAAATATATAAATAGACTGATTTGATGACCCGGTCAAAAAATCAAAAAACCAAAAATCAAAATCAAAACAGCACAGGAGCAATGAAAAACGTAAAGAAAAGGAAAAATAAAAGAAAAACAGACAGACAAGAAAAAAAACTAAGTCAGACATTCAAACATTACATTACAATCAAACTTATGCTTATTGTTTTATTTATGGGGGGGGGGTACCCATTTGTTTGTTTGTTTATTTATGTTCGTCTACAGCATGATAGTGCCACACTAAAATCACCGGGGGTGATGAAATCACTGGTGGTTTTGTAATCATACATTCACCAATCCTCGATAAGAGTGTTTAAATGTCGAACTTAAACAGTTCAAATAACGGTGAAGTGGAGATTGGAATGTCATGTGACAGACTCTCACCCAGCAGGTGCTCCCTGGCTCAGCAGCAGGGACCTGGCTGTCATCCAAATACTGCTGGTGTCGGAGGAAGAAGAAGAAGGAAAGGGACCAGAACCAACTGGACGAAAGAATTGAATAGAACTGTTATACCTGAAGAGTAACCCCAAGGAAAAAGGCTCTAGGAAACGGATGCATAACATCTGGAACAAGATTGGTCTATTTAAATTAGATGAAAAAAAATGGCCAGGCAGGCTCGGGTAATAAGAATTAATGGGTGGATAAGCGAGCTGGAACTGGAGGAACAGAGCAGAGACATTAGGTTGGAAATGGAGAGTGGAGTATGCCAGGCAAACGAGCCAGTGGGAAACGAAGGTGAAGAGGTTGAGGGAACGGAGGAACCATCCGAAGCAGACAATGATCTGAATGCTGAAATAAATAATACCTGGAACAGAGATACGGCCATTGAGGAGACGAATGCTAACGGGCTAGGACAAGAGTTGGTTGGTATCCTAAACTTAGTGGTAGATGAAATGAACAATGATAGTGGGAAACCTATGAACCTAAGATTTGTAGACAGGAAAAAGTTAAAAGAAACAACAGCTAAGGTAAACAAAGTCATCCCATACCTTGAGGCGAGGAGCCTTCACCAGTGCAACAATATCCTCAAAGCAACAGCAAATGCGGTGAGGAAATTACTTGGCATAAAAGCGAGAGGAAACAACAAACAAGAAAGATCAGAACCTTGGTGGAAGAAACGACTGAATGGTCAAATGAGGGAAATGAGAAATGACATTGGAAAGCTTGAGTCCCTACATAATGGGACACTAAAAAACATAGACTCTAAAAATACACTGGAAATAAAGTACACAACTAGGAGGAAAAAGCTAAATATTATCATAGAGGAACTGAAGCAACGCATTGTAGCAAAGAGTGCAAAAATTAGGCGATACGAGAACAGAGTCAGTCAGTATAGACAAGAACCACATGTTTAACAACAACCAGAAGATGTTGTTTGGGCAGCTTGAAGGGAAAGAAAGAGGCAACGACTTGATCCCTGAGGCGGAACAAACTAAGACATTCTGGAGAGGAATATGGGAGCAGGATTTTAAACATAATGACCAGGCAGTGTGGATTGAGACAGTACAGAAGGAGATTAGTGAACAGGCACACCAACAAACTGATTTGAGTATCACAGTTGAAACTTTTAAGAGGCAGGCCAAAAAAGTAACCAACCGGAAATCACCAGGCGCAGATGGTGTGCAGGGGTATTGGATTAAAAATATAACATCCCTCAACCCGAAACTGACAAACATGTTCAATGACTGCTTGATGTCAGGTGAGGTACCAGAGTGGTTGACAAAAGGTACCACAGTTCTGGTAATGAAATACCGAATCAAGGGTAATGATGTTACCAACTATAGACCTATCACATGTCTGTCCGTAATGTGGAAACTGTTGACAAGCATTATGTCTGAGGAAATCTACCATCACCTCCGCACAAACAACTTGTTACTGGACGAACAGAAAGGATGCCGAAAGAAGTCCCGTGGTATAAAAGACCAGTTACTTATTCATAAGATGGTAATGAGGAATTGCAAGAGGAGACACACTGGTCTTGCCATGGGATGGATAGACTACAAAAAGGCATTTGACATGGTGCCTCATTCTTGGATCACCAAAAGCCTAGAGATCTTCAGGGTGTCAGATAACATCAGACAGTGGTTGAGCATAAGTATGAAGTCCTGGAAAACAGAGTTAACATCAGCTGGAGAATCCTTGGGAGGCGTGAAGATCAAGAGAGGTATCTTCCAGGGAGATAGTCTGTCCCCTCTGTTGTTTGTCCTTGCTCTGATGCCCCTGACCATTATACTGCGAAAAGTGAGAGCATGATACAAGTTGGGAAAGGGAGAGCTTACCATCAATCACCTCCTCTTCATGGATAACCTTAAGCTCTTCGGGAAGATGACATCAAGAACAAAAAAATGAAGGAATTGATAAGATCTGAATACAATCGGAGAATAAGGAGCGTATTAAAGTCACATCTGAACAGTAGGAATGCTATAAGTACAGTAAATTCCCGAGCTGTGTCTATTATTAGGTACAGTGCGGAAATTCTGAGATGGAACGTTGTTGAACAAAAAGAAATGGATAGGAAGACTAGGAAGCTATTGACTATCTACAACATGTTCCACAAGAGGAGTGATGTCGATAGACTCTACTTAAGGAGATCTGAAGGTGGAAGAGTTCTTATAAGCATAGAGGATTGTGTTCAGATGGAGAAAAACAACCTACACAAATACGTGACCGATAGTAAGGAGACAATTCTAAGAAGTGTACTGAAGGAGAGGACAATAGACCAGGGGATGTCCAAGGAGAAAATAACAACAAGGAGAAAGAGCAGCCTTCATGAAAAATCCCTTCATATTACCTTCTTTGAGAAACTGAATTCAGAGATTCACAGACATGGAACTGGTTGAAAAGAGGAGACCTTAAAAAGGCTAAAGAAGGAATGCTAATGGCTGCGCAAGAGCAGGCTCTCAAAGCGAAGTGGCTGAAACACCATATTTACAAGGAGGAGGCTAGCCCACTGTGCAGGATCTGTGGAGAGAGAGAGGAGACTGTGGCTCATATTGTATCCGAGTGTAAGCACCTAGCCCAAACTCACTATAAAGGCTGGTGGCATGATGTGATGGCAGGGTGATCCACTGGCACCTATGCAAAGTAAACAATTTAACACATTCTGAGAAGTGGTATGAGCATAAGCCAGAGTCGGTGATAGAAAACGATCAGGTGAAGGTGCTGTGGGATTTTAGGATACAGACGGACAAGAAACTGGAACACAATAGACCTGACCTGGCGGTTTTGGACAAGGAAAAAAGATCGTGCCTGATTGTGGATGTGGCCTACCCATTCGACACGAGAGTGCAAGAGAAGGAGAGGGAGAAAATTAACCGATACCAGGAATTAAAGTGGGTGGTAAAAAGGATTTGGAACTGCCATGAAGTCAAAGTGGTCACGATTGTCATAGGCGTACTAGGTACTATGTCAAAAAGTTTCCAGAGATGGTTAAAGAAAATTGGCCCCTTCACGCTTTTTGTGCCTAACGTAGAAACAATTATTGTTGTATCTCTACAGTCTCTGAAAATGTTTAGTTTAAACGATGTCAAATAATAATAATAATGATGATTTCTTTATTGGCCACAAGGGCTGACATCAAGAAAAACATTACAGACGGCAGAGGACGGTACAGGACGGTACGATGTGGGTTTAGTGCGTGTAAAGATTTTTATTATTTATATAAGAAACGAAAAAGAAAAAACGACGTAGAAACATATATATATAAACAATAAAAATTAAAATTCAAACAATGAAAAATTCCCCAATAGGGTTACTCGTGGCGAAAACCACACAAAAGCCCACGGCCACCCTGACCACCAGGGCAAGCGCCCTCTCTCAATTTTTTTCCATTCCTCAAACTACAAGCGTATATTCAGAGTGGTCCCGTTCACTCGGACCATTCTCGCTACATTCACCCACCTTTCAACAAACTTGCTAGACGACAGCACTTGCTTCTCCACCCTGATTTTCCTCTTCAAGTGAAACTTGAAAAAGTTATTTAGGGATTCGCCGAAGAGGAAAGTATCTGTCTTTAACCCTTTCAACCTTATCCACCACACAATCTCTTTCGCCATGGCCACCAGGCAGATGAAAACCGCCTCCCTTCCTCCTCGAAGGAAGACGGCGAGACCATCTGCACAATGGACTTAGTCGATAACCGGATCAGTCCTACACGCGACAGTAACTGTTCGACATAGCTCCACAAGTCAGCAATGCTCGGGCACTGAACGAGTGCGTGCACGACGGTTTCGTCGCACTGCGCGCAACTCGGACAGGCTCGGCTGACGGCACTTCCGTGCCTGTAGAGCTTATCTCGAACCGGCAAAGCTCCCCAGGCCAGAAAGTTATCCATAGGCCCTGAGCTGAATGTTCTCCGAGAGAGCAAACAGCTGATTTTCTTCGACGCCCAGGATCTCTCCGAGAACGTCGTCGTTCTTCCCCTCCAATAGTGCTCTATAGAACGCCGAGGTGGATGTTCCACCGATATTGTTGCCCAGCTGGCAGAGGGCGGTACGCGCCTGGAGATATTCCAGTTTCCAAGCGCTATCCCTTGTTCTCTTCCTGACCCAGGACTGCAGTTCCGTCAAGGAGACGAGCTGTGGGAAAATGTGCCTGGTGAACGGTGACCACACCTGTTCATCGTCAAGGTAGCACCAGAGATGTCGCAGTCTCAGCGCATGTTTGCGCATCATCAGCCATGGCATGCCCAGTCCTCCACGTAACGGGTGTTGACAGCAGATGGATCGTCTGACCATGGGGGCGCGTCCCTTCCACACAAAGCGGAAGAGGAGGCGCTCCATTTTGGTGGGAGTTGGGCCGGGGCAAGGGACGACGGTCAGGCGGTAGCAGATGACGGATGCGATATACGCATTCGCCACCTCCACCCGGCCTTTCAGGGACAGCTTCCTCTCGGCCCATTTCTGGGTGAGGGAGACCACCCTGCTCGTCACCTCGCTCCAGTTTTTCTCCATCTGGAGGTCCGGTCCGAACCAGACCCTGAGCAATTTAACCTGTCCGTCCGTGCAACGCCCCATGATGCTGTGGGACGGCATGGACTTGCCTCTCCAGGTGCTGAGCTGCAAGCCCACCGACTTTTCCTGGTATATCCTTGCTACTATCACCGCTTCCTATTCCTTGAGACTGGTGTCGAGCATCTGGACGTGTCTGGTGCAAGACACCACCACGGTTACGTCGTCGGCGAAAGCCGACTCGGATTTCCCGCATCCTAGTTAGCGTGGGACGCCCCTCATCACCCCCCAGTTTGTGCAGTAACGGCTCGAGAGCCAATACGTACAAGTGTGACAAGAGGGGACAACCCTGGCGGACCGAGCGCATGATGCTGAACGGCTGCGACAGGTGACCGTTCACCCTCACAACTGAGCTGATGTCGCTGTACATTGCAGCGATCCAACCCCTGAAAACGGGCCCGAAACCGGCTGCCTCGAGGACCGCCGCCAGATACCGATGGTCGACACTATCGAATGCTTTGGATTGATCCAAGTTGATCAGGGCACCACCCGTGCCAGGTTCATTAACCACCCTCTCTACGATGTATCGCATGTTTGGATCTGTCCGGAATGGCGCATGTATACGACTCTCCCACCAGACCCTCGACGACTAGCGCCAAGCTCGTTGCTAACAGCTAGGCCAAAATCTTGAACTCTGCGTTTAGTTATGGGCCTGAAGTTATCGATAACATCCCCCTTGTTCGGGTCTTTTCTAAGCAGCGCCACCGCTTCCTGGCTCACAAAAATGGGAATGCTCCCGTTCTGCTGCCAGTTGCAGTAGACGTCTGCCAAGAGGTCACCGAACAAATCTGGCATAAATGCATAAATCTCGTAGGGCAGACCATCCAACCTGGCAATTTACCCCTCGTGCAGTTAGCCATCGCTTCCCGTATTTCACCGGCTTTTCGCAACACTGTGCTGCGGTTATCGAGAGCCGAGGCAGTCCGTCGAGGTATGCACAGAAATCCAGACAACGAACCGGCCCGCCGCCGCTCCCGAATAGTTCAGCAAAGTGCTGCTGAAAAGCCTCACACATCTGATCGGGTTCGAGCAACACGCACCCGTTTTCGTCACACAAAGACCGAATTGTGGCTTTGTTGCCACGTCGCGCCTCTGCCACCAGGGCTCATTGGACGGCTTTCGTCCCCTCGTATTTCAGAGCACGCGCTCTAGCTCTGACAACGCAGCCTTCGTGTTTTGCGTTGAAGAATTGGTCGAGTGCCAATCTCGCCGCAAGCACGTCGGTAGCGATGCCTGTCCTAAACGCCTCTTCTAGCTTTCTGACTAGCTCTCCCTCTACTCTATTTCCCTCTATCACTACTCCTTTGCTAAACCTAATCGACTCTACTTTGTTGACGCCCACTTAACTAATACGCTAATCCTGTCTCTCTAGGCTTTGCGCGCCGGGAAAGACGCGTTCAGCTTCCAGTAACCAGGCCCTTGTCTATGAAGTCTGTCTATGTCGATCTCACAAACAACAAATTTGTGGTCTGTGTAGTCGACTATTTTAAATTGTGGACAACCTATACTAGCCTTATCTAGTTCCCTGCAGAATACCCTATCTAGATACGATCTGGATGGCCCGATGCGATTTGACAATCTCCACATTGGCACATTCGGGTGATCCAGTCGATATCTGTCAGACAGTTCAAAACGTCTGAGCCAGTTGGTGAGGCTCTTGCACCCACCTCGCCTATCCACTATCCCCACACAATCCCAGCGTGCATCCAAGATACCGTTCCAGTCGCCCACTAAACACTAAAGAGTGGGACGTTCCCAGAATGGTCTCTAGACGTCTGAAGAAATCTGGCCGTCCTGTCCCTGTCGGGGCATAGACGGTTACTAGCTTGAAAGCGTTACCTTCGGTACCGTTCACGTCCAGCACCACCGACTTACCTTCTGGGTCCAGGAAGATGCTCCGTATGGCGATACTCAAGCCTTTCCGAAAAAGGACGGCAACACCTCCCCTGATCCTGGACGGCTGGGAGATGCGTATACATCGTAGCCGGCGAAGATCGGTGCGAAGGCTCATGCTTCGGAGATTCCCGTCTCGCTCATTGCCACTACATCTATGTTTAGTGACCTGAGTTCGTTAAGCAAGTGACCCTGCTTCCAAACCGAGCTCAAGCCACGCACGTTTACACTTCCGATCCTGAATACGGCCATGTTGGGTGAGGAACGGGGCAAGTGAGAAAGGATCACTTACCTTGATCGT
Organism: Eledone cirrhosa; assembly: GCA_964016885.1. NCBI lineage: Eukaryota > Metazoa > Mollusca > Cephalopoda > Octopoda > Eledonidae > Eledone > Eledone cirrhosa. The sequence goes on along the minus strand of OZ024740.1, from coordinate 250,740,059 downwards.
CTGGTGAAGGGACCGTTGAACCGTCCCTTCGGCTGGTCGTCGGCTCTTCTGTGAGTATATCCGAGTATACTCTCCGGTTGAGTGACCCTCCTAGGTCTCTGAAATCACCAACTGCGTTGGGGAATTTCATTTTAATGTGTGTATTGTTTCTGTGATATTCTTACCAGTCTTATGCTCGTGGGTGTTTTGATTGGTGCTGGTATTAAGTAGTCGTGCTGTGAAATGTCTGTGTTCAGTTATGTAAGTCATTAGTTTCTTGTTGTGTGTATATATTGCTGTGCATTTCTTTTATTGGGGGTGGGGTGTGGTTTTGCTATTTTCTTGTCGTTGTTGCTGGGTGTGTGTGTTTTGTTGTTGTGTTTGCGATGTTGATGCTTGTGGTGGTGTTGTTGAAGGTGTTGTTGTTGGCGGTGAGGTTGCCGCCCGTGGTGATGGTAGTGCTAGTGTGGGTGGTGATGGTGTTGGGGGTGTTGCTGCTGTAAGTCTCTTTGCAGTAGCCTTCACCCTTTTTTCATCTCTTCCCTCCCTTTTCGAAGGCAACGATGCGCTGCTTCTGCGTTTGCGCCTTCTTGCGACTTTTTCCATCCCTCTCCCACCTCACACTCCATGTCCGATTCTGTGAGGTCGGGGAGGGGTACCATCTCCACTCTTTCACTTGTTCATGTTGGTGATGGTTGCAGTGGAGTCTCTGTTGCAGCTGCAGTTGGTATTACTGTTGTTGTTGTTAATACTTCCACTGCTGCTGCTCTTCTTTATTTCCGTGCGTGGGTATGAGTACCACGGACCTATCCTTCCTCCTTGCCGCCTGTCCTACTTCTAGTAGCAGTGGAGCCGGTCTCGGAAGGAGGGGGTTTCTCTTTTCTCAGGGTCTTCTCATTGCAGAAGACCTTGAGGTGAGTCTTCGACCCACAGAAAAACATTTCGGGCGTTTGCCCTCAACACTTATGGGAAGTTGAGTGCCGTTATCGAAGAATATCACATCCGGGATAGCTTCGATACACTCCTGGTCGGTTTGAATTAACATCAAAATGGAAGCGCCGACCCAATCTTCTCGTAGCTTTTTCTGTACTTGCAGTACGGTTGTTTTGTTCTCGATTCCGACGAGGACAGACGACGCGGCTAGCCAAAAAGGGGCGATCCCGAGGGGGGGGGGGGGGCTTGGGTCAGTTTGACCCTCACAATTTTTTGTCCGTAGTAGGAGGGCACCAACACCATTTCCTCGCTCCTTAGGGTCACTAAGGATTGAGCCTTTGCCTCCTGGGGTGTGGCAAAAAGCACGTCCACGGTGGCATAGTTCTTGCCTCTGGTGATATGCGTTTTCCGCTGCCACACAGACCCTAAGGCTTTTTGTATTTGAGTCTCTGTGGCCCTTTCAATCCCACGTGATTTTGTGCTTACTGTACGGTGCGTGACCGTACAGTGCTGTTGAATTTCAAAAAATTCTTCGGTTGCCTTGCAGATTGCTCGGTGTCCGGTTTTCGTCAACATCTTCCTTGCTTCCTGTAATTCTTCATTTGTTATAAGGATGGTGTCCAGGTTCTTTGCGATACCTGCAAACGAGATTGGTTTTTCTTTCTTGTTGTTGTTGTTGTCGTCAGAGCTGCTGTTATTCTTGTTGTTGCTGCTGGTACTACGACCGCCGTAACCGCCGTTGTTGTTATTGTTGTTGTTGTTGTTGTTGTTGTTGTTACTGTTGCTGCTGCTGCTGTTGTTGCTGTTGCTGCTGCTGCTGTTGCTGTTGCTGCTTCGGCTGTTGTTGTTTATGCTGCTTCTGATACTGTTGCAGCTGCTACTAGTATTTTTCTCGCCAGTTTTGCTGCTGCTGCTGTTATTACGGCTGCTGCTGCTATACTTCATGACGTCAGACGAATGAAATGGCTTTCCGTATTTACCGCACACATCTTTCGTCGTCGTCGTCGTGGAGAAATGTTCCACGGCACGCGCGTTCTCTTGATGAAGAACGCTACGACAAACTACATTTTCCTTTTTCTTTAATGGCGTCGCTTGCGAAAGAGGCGACAGAGGCGACACCACGTAATGACGATTGGGGAAGAAGACGGAAGGAGTGGTAGTGAGGTATGTTCCAGGGAGATAGATAGATCAGTAATGTTTAGTTTATTTGTGATGATAATATGTTTGAGAGCTATGTTAGTCTTGTGTATTATCCTTTGGTCATATTCTTACATTTCAGATTCTTACATGTCAGATTCTTACATTTTCTTCCATTCGATCATAATTTCATTCTTCAAGTTGGCGAGTTCATTCACATTTATTTCTTTATCATTGATGATCTCATTGTTTTCATTTGGAGTTTCATCTTGAGCTTGCACTCCCTCCACTTTTTCGATCCTTTTTTTAATTTGTTCTGTTGTCAGTGATTCAGCCCCAACCTTGGGATTTGAAGTGTTACAATTTACTTCGTTTTCACTGACACATGTTTCATTTTCCCTTCGCTGACTTTGCGCTAATTGCTTGATCTGATCAATTTCTATATCAGTTAGTAACTTTTTCTTAACAATATTTCTTCGTATATTAACTAGTATGTTACTGTCAATATAGTCTCTGTTTTCGGGATGTTTCTTTTTCCAGTTGATATATGTCTGTTCTGTATTCGATCTATTTGATGGGTAGTACATGGCAGTGTAGAAAGTCTCAAAGACTTCTTTATTGTCTGCCCTTGACCATTTTTCTCTCTTTTTCTTTGGATTTCTTGGTGGTGAACATGGAGAGACAACAGTAGGAGTATTCCGGTTATGGGAGGTCTCCAGCTCCGAAGTGATGGGAAGGTTTGAACCATTAGCTGATTTTTCGACCCCAGTCTGGTTCCTCTCTGAGGGACGCGGCCCTTTTTGACCCGGGTGACGGCCGATCCGGTATGAGATTTTGTCATTTGACATTTACTTTATTTTGTTGCGTTTTATCCTTAACCGCCAAGGGGTAATCATTTCGTGTTACCACTCCTAGGACCAGTGTCAACCAAGACTAGAGGGGTCGTCATTCCCTAGAGACACGGCTATTCCACGCCGGCCGCCATCCCGGTAATTCTTGGTCACGGGGATTTCTATTTTTGTTGTTTTTTAAATTGTTATTATCATGAGTGTTTCCTTAATGTGAGCATTCCGTGGCTTAAGAATGAAATTATTATTAATAATATAATATACGTTTTGTTGAAGTTGCCTGTTGTTGTTGTTGGCTGTGTCGGTGGTGGTGCTGGTGCTTTTTCTATTGTTGGTGGGGAAGGGGGGAGCCAGCAGTGCAATAGTCGTTGACGTTGACCGGGTCACTAAGTCAGTCTATTTATATCTTTTGCTAGCCTCTCCCTTGTCTAGTGATTCCGCCACCTACCCGTTTCTTAAGTTAACAGAAGGTAGTGGAGGAATAGTGGTGGTAGCAATGAAGGAGTGGTGGCGGCGGTGACTGTAGTTATGGCGTTGTCGTATCTTAGTTCTGTTGAATAGACTGTAGCTAGTATGCGTTTGTTTGATCTGTATATCTATGCGGATCGCGTATGTTTAATATATGTGTTGACATATTTTCTTAATATTTGAATTAAACATTTTGAGAAAACTTGAGATACAATAATAGTAATTATTATTATTATTATGCTGGATTGGCAGAATTGGTAGAGGGTCGGACATGCTTTCCAGCATAGTTACGTCCCTTTACGATCTGACTTCAAATCCCGCTGAGGTTAACTTTGCCTTTCATCCTTACGAGGTCGATAAAATAAACTACCAGTAATGTACTGTGTAATTGCTGGCCTTGTGCCAAAAGTAGGAACAATTATTATTATGCTGGGATTGGTGGTGGTGGTGGTGAAATTGCCGTTATCTTGCTGTTGAATTTAGTGTATACAGAGGGGTGATGGGATAGGTGGTGTATCTAGGTTGTGGTGGTGGTGAAATTGCTGTTATTTGGCTGTTCTATATAATGTAGACAGAGGGAGTTTTCTTCCATTTATAACAATTTTCTTTTTTGAATATCAAATTTATAATACAAAATTGAATATTTGAGCGATATAACAGGATATTATGGGTTTTCATTTCCTGAGAGCTAAACCTGGTGCTTTATGTCCCATTTGTACTAAGAATTGTTATATCCCAATTGTTTTAAATATGTTAAAAATCAAAAACTTACGGGAGCGATTCCATAACATCTATCCACCACGTGCGTATTCTTCCCTTCTTCTTCTTCTTCTTATTATTATTTTTTTGAAAGAAAAAAATTTCAACAAGGATAACACAAGAAAGAGACAGAGCGTTATCAGACAACACAGAGAGTAACAACAGCCACAACAACAATAATAGCAGGAACAGTATCAACAAAAACAACAATAATAACAACAGCCACAATAACAGTAACAACAGCAACAGTATCAACGAAAACAACAACAACAACACCAACAACAGTACCAACAAAAACATCACAATGACATCGATACCTGTAACAGCGATCTCAGCACCACCAGTAAGACCAGTAGCGGCAGCAATAGTGGTGCTCTGAAAAAGGGACCACTTCTTTTGCAGATGTCGCCCGAAATATCGAAACAGTGTTAGTCACAGAGGAGGAGATGGCAGTCGCAAGGGCCATGGTGACAAGAAGCGCCAATAGAGTCTTCCTGAAACCGATTTTTTCAAGGACCAGCAGCTACGGACGGTGACTTACCGCACCGTAAGCAACATGTCACATCGGGTGGAGAGAGCCACGGAGGCTCAAATCCCAAAGGCCTTAGGGTACGTCTGGGCGCGCAAAACCCACATCACCCGAAGCAGAAAGTATGCCACAGTGGACGTACTTTTCGCTACCCACAAGACGAGAAGTCTCACTCTTTGGAAACCCTAAAGAGTGAGGAGATAGTATTGGTGCCCCCGTACTGCGGGCAGAAAATTGTAAGGGTAAAATTGACCCAGATCCCACCCGACATGCCCATACCTTGGCTGGCCACGTCTGTCCTTGCTGGAATCGAGGACAGGACGACCATGCTGCAAGTAGAGAAAATAGGGAGAGAGAACTGGTCAGGTATAGGCATGCAAATGCTTATACAATCAGGAGTGTATCCACGCTATCCCCGATATCATAGACCTCGAGGAAGGACTCCAACTCCTTATAAGCGAGGAAGGAAGACGCCCAAAATGTTATCTCTGTGGGTAAAAGGGTTACCTCAGAGCCTTTTGCTCGCAGAAGACAGCGAAGAAGAAGGCCCCCTCCTTCCAATGCCGCCTGGTCTGCTGCTACCAAGAGCAGGGCAGGCAACAAACGCAGAAGACCCTTCCACAGTGAGTAGGAGGGCAACGTCCGTGACACCCGTACCAAGTCCACAGACAACTAAAGCAGCAGCATCAGTGGCAGCAACACCAGTAGCTACATTTGCAGTAGCTGCACCAGCAACAAAATCGCCGGAGAGGCCTCCACTACCACCACCAACAACCGTGGAGCACATACCCCTCCCAGACGCCACGGAATCCGACATGGAGTCTGAGTGAAGTGGCAAATGGTCTGCCACAAAAAAACAAAAAACAAACAAAAACCCTTAGCTTCACTCTCCAAAAGCGAAGGCAAACAAAGAGGGGTAAAGGCTGCAAGGCGACTCGCAGCAACGCCACCACCACCACCAACTCCAACCACCACACCACCACCACCGGCACCACAAACATCAACATCGCAAACACAAGACAAACATACCCAACAGCAGAAACAAGAAGAGAGCAACAAAACAAAACCACCCCCAAAACATTACACAGCCATAAACTTGGCAAATAAAGAACTCTTAGAATATATAGAGCAGCACATAGACATTACGGACAAAAATTACTACATCCCACCAACACCAAGAACTCTCCCGAAAAATATAAGCATTATTGAAATTAAAATAGAACACTATAAATATTTAAAAGTAAAATTCCCCAACGCAGTTGGAGACTTCAGAAGGTCAGTTACCAAAAGGATATACACCGACATCATCTTGGAGACACCCATGACCAGTCAAAGGGACGGTTCAATTGTTCCTTCCCCACACGGTCAGGGTAGATGATCCTTTCTCACTTACTCCATTCCTCACCGAATATGGCCTTACTTAGAATAGATACAATAAATGTATATGGCCTGCGGTCATCTTGGAAGCAGGGCCACCTGCTTACCGATCTTAAGTTACTAAACATATGTCGTGGCCATCAGCGAGACCAGCATTTCCGAAGCACGAGACTTCGTACCGATCCTCGGCGGCTACGATGTATACGCATCTCCTAGCCGTCCGGGAGCGGGGGGCTGAGTTGCTGTGCTTTTTCGTAGAGGCTTGGATCTCGCCATACGGGCCATTTCCTGGACCCAGAAGGTAAGTCGGTGGTGCTGGACGTGACAGGCAGCGAAGGCAATGCTTTCAGGCTAGTAGCCGTCTACGCCCCAACATTGGCAGGACGCCAGATTTCTTCAGACGCCTAGAGACCTTTCTTGGAACGTCCCGCTCTTTAGTGTTAGTGGGTGACTGGAACGGTATCTTAGATGCACGCTGGGATTATGTGGGTCTAGTAAATAAGGGAGGAGGATGTAAAAGCCTCACCAACCTGTTCAGACGTTTTCAACTGTCTGACAGGTATCGACTGGATTATCCGAATGTGCCAATGTGGACTTGGGCAAACTGCAATGGGTCATCCAGATCATATCTAGATAGGGTATTGTGTAGGGAAACAGATATGGTTAGCGTGGGTTGTCCACATTTAAAGTAGTCGGCTACTCGGACCACATATTTGTGATATGTGAAGTCGACTTAGATATACTTCATAGGCAAGGACCCGGTTACTGGAAGCTGAACGCGTCTTTCCCGGCGCGCAAAGCTTACAGAGACCGGATAATCGAATTAGTTAAGCGTGCGTTGACGGGTGCGATCGTCAACAACAGGTGGTGGTTTACCCTGAAAAGGACAATTAGAGTAGAATCAATAAAGTTTAGCAAAGGAGTAAAGTTAGAGGAAAATAGAGTAGAAGGAGAGCTAGTTAAAAAGCTAGAAGAGGCGTTTAGGACAGGTATCGCAACCGACGTGCTTGCGGCAAATTGGCACTCGACCAATTCTTCAATGCAAAGCACAAAGGCTGCGTTGTCAGAGCTAGAGTGCGTGCTCTGAGACAAGAGGGGACAAAAGCTGTCCAATGGGCCCGGGTGGTGGAGGCGCGACGTGGCAACAAAGCCACAATTCAATCCTTGCCTGACCAAAACGGGCACTTTGCTCAACTGTTTGAGAGCGGCGGCGGGTCAGATCGGAGTATGACCTTCAGTGCATACCTCAAGGGACTGCTGCAGCTCTCGACGTCCGTAGCGCAGTATTGCGAAAAGCCGATAACAGCTGGTGAAATACGGGAAGCAATGTCTGACTGCACGAGGGGTAAATCGCCAGGTTTGGATGGTCTGCCCTACGAGCTTTATCCGTACATGACAGAATTGTTCGGCGACCTCGTGGCAGACGTCTACTGCAACTGGCAGCAGAACGGGAGCATTCCCAGTTTTGTGAGCCGGGGAACGGTGGTGCTGTTGAGAAAAGACCCGAACAAATGGGACGTTATAGACAAATTCAGGCCCATAACTCTGTTAAACACAGACTTCAAAATTTTGGCCAAGGTGTTAGCAACGATATTGGCGCTTGTCGTCGGTAATCTGGTAGGAGAGGACCAGACATGCGCCATTCCAGACAGATCTATCCACGACAACCCCCACCTCATGCGATACAGCATAGAGAGGGTCGTTAAGGAACCTGGCACGGGTGGGGTCCTGATCAACTTGGATGAATCTAAAGCATTTGATAGGGTCGACCATCGGTACCTGGCTAGGGTCCTCGAGGCTCCAGCTTCGGACCCGTTTTTAAGGGCTGGATCGCTGGGATGCACAGCGACATCTGCTTGATTGTGAGGGTGAATGCTCACCTGTCGCAGCCTTTCAGCATCATGCGCTTGCTCCGACAGGCCCTCGAGCCCTCGAGCCGTTACTGCACAAATTGGAGACGATGAGGGGCGTCCCCACGCGAACTGGGATGCGCAAGATCCGTGCCAGCTTACGCCGACGACGTCCCCGTGGTGGTGTCGAGCACCAGACATGTCCAGATGCTCGGCACCGCTCTCAAGGAATACGAAGCAGTGACAGGAGCAAAGTTAAACCAGGAAATGTCGGTGGGTTTGCAGCTCGGCACCTGTAGAGGCAAGTCTATGCCGCCCGACAGCCACGTGGGGCGCTGGACGGAAAGACCGGTAAAATTGCTCGGAGTCTGGTTCGGTCTGGACCTCCAGATGGAGAAAAGCTGGAGCGAGATGACGAACAGGATGGCCTCTCTCACCCAGAAATGGGCCGAGAAGAAGCTGTCCCTGAAAGGTCGGGCAGAGGTGGTGAATGCGTTCATCGCATCCGTCATCTGCTACCGCCTAACCGTTGTGCCTTGCCCTGGCCCAACTCTGACAAAAAAGTGAAGAGCCTCCTCCTCCACTTTTTATGGAAGGGACGTGCTCCCATGGTCAGACGATCCATCTCCTGTCAACACCCGTTGCGTGGAGGGCTGGTGATGCGTGGCTGATGATGCGCAAACACGCGCTGAGGCTGCGACATCTCTGGTGCTTCCTGACGGCGAACAGGTGTGGTGACCATTTGCCAGACATGTTTTACCCCAGCTCGTCTCATTAACGGAGATGCAGTCCTGGACCAGGAAAAGACCGAGGGATAGTGCTTGGAAGCTGGAATCTCTTCAAGCGCTCATAGCCTTCTACCAGCTGGGCACTAGTATCGGTGGAACATCCACCTCGGCATTCTATAGAGGACTAGAGGAGGGGAAGAGTGACGACGTTCTCGAAGACGATCAGCTGTTCGCTCTCTTCAAGAGAATTTTCAGCCCGGGGCCAATGGACAACTTCCAGAAATCCCTGGCCTGTCAGTTCTACCGGGTAGCTTTGCCGGTTCGAGATAAGGTCTTCTGACATCTGTCCGAGATGCGCACAGAGCGACGAAACCGCCCTGCAGGCACTCGTTCAGTGCCCTAGCATTGCTGACTTTTTTCAAACTTTACACATGTAATACCTATGGTCCCGTGAGTGTTTTGCGCAAACGAAATTTCCAATTTCCAATGCCCTAGCGACCGCATTAGGGGATTTAGCGATCTCTCTCTGTAATTCTTAGTCTTTCTCTTTTTAGATATATACATAGATATAACGTTGCGCCCTTATAATATCTGTCTGTATGCTTGGCGGTCTGCATTACGTCATTATGACGCGGTGTGTGTGTGTATATCTATTTATTAATTTCAACAACGTCAGTATTCCGTGTGTCATAATTCTCGATCATTGGTTCATATGTTTCAAACGACTCCGCCCACCTCAACGACGCCAAACTGAAATTAATATGCATAATGCCAATGAGGGAGTGAGAGGGGAGAGTGTGAACGCTGTGTTCAATAACTATTAATATGTGTGCGTGTGTATGTACTTGCGCGTATGTTTATGTGTGTGTGCGTGCATGTAGCGTTCCACAGAAAGTAAAAACTATCAACACGTGTGAGTGTGTGCGTGTGTGTAAGTACACGGGTGCGTGTGCGCGTTTCCATGCGTGTAAGTGTGTGGCGTTCCACAATCGCCACGCAGTTTATCTGTCTGTGTGCCTGTCTGTCAGTCTAACATACACAGAGTTGTGAAGGGAGTAAATAGGGACCTTTCTTTACATTGCCGAACATCTTTTATATTTATTATTGTGTCATTTTTTATACACTATGTATATGTGTCAGTGTAGAGACATGTGTGTGATGTGTGTCGAAATAAGAGGGGAAGGAAAGCAATAACTATTAACATGTGTGCGTGCGTATGTACGTGCGCGTATGTTTATGTGTGTGTGCGTGCGTGCAGCGTTCCACAGAAAGTAAAAACTATCAACATCTGTGTACGTGTGTAAGTTTGCGTGCGTGTGCGTGTTTCCATGCGTGTATGTGTGTGGCGTCCCACAATCGCCACGCAGTTTATCTGTCTGTGTGCCTTCCTGTCAGTCTAACATACACAGAGTTGTGAAGGGAGTAAATAGGGACCTTTCTTTACATTGACGGACATCTTTTATATTTATTATTGTGTCATTTTTTGACAATTGCTCGAAATGAATACTGATAATAAAAGCAATTCGACTTTATCAAACAGTGAACTACAGCGGCGACGGCGTGCAGCCAGCAATGAAGAAAAACGGGCCGAACAGCGCCATCGGAACGCCGAACTTCAGAAGCGAAGACGTGCCGCTATGAATGAAGAGGAGCTGGCTGAACAGCGCCAACGAAACACTGGAGCCAACCAGCGACGGCGTGCTGCGATGGTTGAAGACGAACTGGCTGAGCATCATCAGCAGATGGTCAGAATTCAGCAGCAACGGCGTGCTGCGATGGATGAAGAAGAGCTGGCTGAACAGCGCCAGGGCAATACAGAAGTTCAAAGAATGTGTCGCCAAAGTGCTCCTCATTCCAGTAAAGAGGCTAGAAGACGAACGAATGATATTAAAAATGGATCATGGCAACCGTGTCATTTTAAGAGTGTCCAGATTGTGGGGCATTGCTTTGGAGGCACGAAAAGACGTGGACCACAATGTGCTGTCATAAAGGAGCAGTTCAACTAGAACCTTTGCGAATGCCGAATGATGAGGAGTCACCGGAGTTTAAAATACTAAGTATGTGGGGTGATCAAGTAGACCGAGGTAGATTACTGCGCAAATATTCGCGGCAAATTAACAATTCATTAGCTTTAGCATCGCAGAGAGTTAGTGAGATATTTGAGAGTGGAGCATGGCAACCGAATGTAGTCATTCAAGGCCGTTTGTATCAGTGTATCGGCAATTTAGAAGTTAGCCCAGGAGAGAGGCCTCGATTCGCTCAAATTTACGTTAACGATCCAGATTATAGTGAATCGGAGGAGGATATCAGGATCGGTTGGATGAAGTTGCCGGGAAATATAACTGAACTTGAACGGAAATGTTAAGTGATTTGATCCGTGATTTGCAATCATGGCTTAGACAGTGTAATCCTTATGTTATGGATTTCATGTTGGTGGCTGAACTGCAAAATGTTCAGCAGCAAACATTGGTGATTAAGGCTGACGCAGTGCCAAGGAATCAACACGAACGGCGATATAATGCCCCTGAATGATTTCGTGAAGTTGCTGTGTTGATGGATGATAAGCCTGAATCGAGAGATATCGTCCTCAATCGCAGAGATGGTGGTCTCAAGACTATCAATGAGTCAAATAGGGCATACGATCCATTGCATTATATTCTTTTATTCCCAAAAGGTGAAAATGGATGGAACATGTCTGTTCATTTAGATGATCATGAGAATCAGCATCAACAGGGAGGTGGCAATAGACATAATAATTCGATTCGCGACTTTTACGCGTTCCATTTGAACGAGAGGAATCAACAGAGAAATGCGCTATTTCAAGCCAGCAGATTGTTCCAGGAATACTGTTGTATGGCATTCGCAAAGATCGAAAATCAAAGGCTAAATTATATAGCTAAACATCAGCAACATATCAGAGCTGAATTGTATAATAATATACAGGATGCGATAACAGCCGATGATGCCAATTACAAGCAAATTGGTCGACGGATCATTTTGCCATCGTCGGTCATCGGTGGCCCGAGATATATGAACATTCGCTATCAGGATGCAATGGCTATTGTCAGAAAGTTTGGAAAGCCAGATTTGTTTATAAGGGTTACATGCAATCCTGAATGGACTGATATTAAGGATGCACTTTTGCCAGGACAACAGCCAAAGGACCGTCCTGATATTGTGGCAAGTGTATTCAAAGGATATCTGAAAAAGATAATGGATGATGTGGAAAAAGAGGGAATCTTTGGAGGTATAGTTGCTTTTACATACGTAATTGAATTCCAAAAAAGAGGATTGCCACATGCACATTTGCTGATCATTTTACATAGAGATTGCAAATTGAGATGTGCTGAGGATGTCGACAGCATTGTGTATGCTGAACTGCCGGAGAATGAGGCACTACGCAACTTGGTGGCCAAGTCAATGGTGCACAACCAATGCGGAGTGGCAAATCGTAAAGCGCCTTGCATGAAAAATGGCCAATGCAGTAAGCACTTTCCGAAATATCTTGTAACGAACACTTCCTGGAACGATGGGGATGCTCATCCCTCATACAGAAGACGGTCGCCTGCCGATGGCGGTTTGGTCGAAAATGTAAACGTCCACAGGTTACAAATCAATGGATTGTGCCATACGATCCATATTTGATTATGAAATATTGTTGTCATATTAATGTGGAAATTTGTAGCTCAGTGAAAACTTGCAAATTTCTATTCAAATATGTTTACAAAGGTCATGATCAGGCAATGATCAATGTTAGGAATGAGGAAGCGAACCAAGGAGATGAAGTTGGCAGGTTCCAGGATGTTCGATCGATTGGATCTAGCGAAGCTTGCTGGAGATTGTTCGATTTTGATCTCAATGAACGCAAACCCAGCGTTCAGAAACTGACGGTTCACTTAGAGAATAGGCAAATGGTCTGTTTCACGGACACTAGAAGAGATGTCGAAAGAATTGCTAACGCACCACCTCCTAAGACGGAATTGACTGAGTGGTTCAAGCATAATAGGGAACATGCTTTGAACCCGGATCAAAGGCAGCTCTACTGCAATTTCCCTTCGCACTATACGTGTGATAAGAAGGGAAAGAAATGGAATGATAGAAAGCAAAAGTTTAGATTCGTGACTATTGGACGGGTTTGTAATGTCCATCCAGCATCTTGTGATGTGTTTTATCTCCGAATTCTGTTGCATAGTGATTTTTCTAGAGGTAAACAGAGCTTCGCTGATTTGAAAACAATCAATGGCGTGGAATATGAAACATACCAGGCTGTGTGTCAGCATCTGAGACTCCTACAGGATGACGCTGAATGGAATAACGCCATGGAAGCTGCAGGAACAACACAGATGCCAGCTCAAATAAGGCAGTTGTTTGTCACGATTCTAGGATTCTGCAATCCTGCCGATCCAAGAGAGTTATTTGAACGCCATTGGGGAATTATGGCTGATGATTTTAGGCATCATCTTCAGGTCGATGATGAAAATTTGATGAAAGCTATTGTTTTGCTCAATATTGAGCAACTGCCTGAAGTTCATTTGAATGTTTAAGAGATTTCAATTTGCCAATTCCTGATGAAGAAATGCGGCAATGTGTCTTAGCATTGAACATGAGATTGCAACTTAGACGGTTGCCACTCGATCGGAGGGAACTATTCCAGTTTGATCCACTGGACCAGCAACGTATTGTGGATGAACGTATGCCAATGTTGACCCAATCTCAGAGAGAATTGGTCGATGGCGTTCTCCACTCGATTTCCACTAATGAGCAACTTTGTGCTTTCATAGATGCACCAGGAAGCACCGGAAAGACATTCTGTTTCAACACTATGTTATCGGCAGCTCAGAAGAAGATTGCTCTCCCTGTTGCCACTAGTGGGATCGCTGCCACTTTGCTGAGTGGTAGAAGGACCATCCACTCATGCTTCAAGGCTCCATTGGCTCCGGATGAGTTGAGTGTCTGTAACATTACAGGACAAAGGGAACTCGCGGGCCTTATACGTCTCTGATTATTTGGGACGAGGCTCCAATGGCACACAGATATTTGCTGGAGGCATTGGACAGAACTTTGAGAGATATCTGCGGTAGTGACCTGCCATTCGGTGGTAAGACTATCGTTCTTGGTGGCGATTTCAGACAGGTGCTACCAATTGTTAGGAATGCTCAAAGACGCAAATTGTCGATGCATGTCTGAAAAAGTCCCCGTTGTGACGCCATTTCAGAATTTTGCGATTACACGATAATATGCGACTTCGTATGTTCGGGAAAAACGAAGAGACTGAGACATACGGCCGATGGTTGATGCAGTTGGGAAACGATGAATTGCCACACGTTGGTGATAATCAGACTGTAAGAATCCCAGACCATTTGGCCATGCCACTGGACCGCCAAGCATTGATTGACTGGGTGTTCCCTAATTTGAATGCTTTTTGGTAGAATATCTCCTGGATATCGGAACGTGTTATTCTAACTCATACGAATGCAACGGTCGATGAAATAAATTCACAAGTAGCCGGAATGTTTCCTGGAGAGGAATGGTTGACCGTCAGTGCGGATGCAATGGAGCCTAATCAGCAGAACAATATGGATGTTCCGACTGAGTATCTGAATTCACTTCAAATACCTGACCCGCCCCCCCCCCCCCCCCATATTTTGAGGTTGAAAAAGGGTATGCCGATTATATTGCTTAGAAATATCAATCATAAAATGGGTCTTTGCATTTATTATTATAGTCTTTGCGTTTATTATTATAGCTGACCACTTATAGATAAGCATGTTATGAATATCCATATTAATTTGGCATTTGTATAAACCATTTCAAGTAAATAGGGATCTTTTTTTAAATTGACGGACATCTTTTATATTAATTATCTATATCTATATCTACATATAATATAAAAGATTGGAACTTCCATCATCCTTTTGAGAAACGTGGAACAACCACGTCTATGCAAAGATACACGTCTTACAGTCAGGCAGAAGATGAACCATCTCTTAGAGGTCACTATTCTAGATGGGAGCACCTAGAATTGTTCATATACTATGCACAAACGGTACAACGAAGAATCTGGTATATCTGGAAGATTTTTTTTACTGTTTTTGGTATCACACAGACACCACGGACTCGTCTCATACTGTAACCAGACAAACATCCAATACTGTCATTTTCTCTTTTACCTGTTTACCCGGGCGAAGCTGGGTACGTCAGCTAGTCTATATATTAATTTCAACAACGTCAGTATTCCGTGTGTCATAATTCTCGATTATCATTGGTTCTTAGGTTTCAAACGACTCCACCCTCCTCAACGACGCCAAACTTAAATTAATACGCATAATGCCAATGAGAGAGTGAGAGGGGAGAGTAAGAAACAGAGAGGCAAAGTGAACGCTGAGACTATTACCATGTGTGCGTGTGTATGTACGTGCGCGTATGTTTATGTGTATGTGCGTGCGTGCAGCGTTCCACAGAAAGTAAAATCTATCAACATGTGTGAGTGTGTAAGTGTGTGTTAGTACACGAGTGCGTGTGTAAGTTTGCGTGCGTGTGCGCGTTTCCATGCGTGTATGTGTGTGTACGTGCGGCGTTCCACAATCGCCACACAGTTTATCTCTCTGTGTGCCTGTCTGTTAGTCTAACATACACAGAGTTGTGAAGAGAGTAAATAGGGACCCTTTATTACATATTTTATATTTATTATTGTGTCATTTTTTTGACAATTGCTCGAAATGAATACTGATAATAAAAGCAATTCGACTTTATCAAACAGTGAACGGCGTGCAGCCAGGAATGAGGAAAAACAGGCTGAAGAGCGCCATAGGAACGCCGAACTTCAGAGGCGAAGACGTGCCGCCATGAATGAAGAGGAGCTGGCTGAACAACGCCAACGAAACACTGCAGCCAAGCAGCGACGGCGTTGCAGCGATGGTTGAAGACGAACTGGCTGAGCATCATCTTTTATATTAATTATCTATATCTATATCTACATATAATATAAAAGATTGGAACTTCCATCATCCTTTTGAGAAACGTGGAACAACCACATCTATGCAATGATACACTTTTTACAGTCAGGCAGAAGATGAACCATCTCCTAGAGGTCAATATTCTAGGTGGGAGCACCTAGAATTGTTCATATACTATGCACAAACGGTACAACGAAGAATCTGGTATATCTGGAAGATTTCTTTTACTGTTTTCTGTATCATACAGACATCACGGACTCGCCTCATACTGTAACCAGACAAACATCCAATACAGTCAGTTTCTCTTTTACCTGTCTTCTCTTATCATTTGTTTATCCGGGCGAAGCTGGGTACGTCAGCTAGTATACATATATATATGTATATATAGTGTATATATATATATATATATATATATATATATATATATATATATATAGTGTAACGTTTTTCGAAAAATTTACTTCTAACTTCACAGATTTATTACTTTAGTTTCAGAAGATCCCGTTAAGGGTGAAAGCAGCTTAAACTTTAATCTGTTATTTTAATATATATATATTTATGTAATTATATATTCGTGTACAGATATTTTTGCATACACAATAACAAAATATAAACAAACGTATTTACTTCACGAGGTTCGAGCAGGATAAATATATATAAAATATATGAGAACCCTAGAGCAAATCCCGAGCAACGCCAGGCCATTCTGCTAGTTATTATTATTATTATTACAGTTGCATTTATCTTGCTTTATGTTCATACGAGTTATCACCAAGTCACAACCAGTGACCTCAAGAGACAACAAGGTCCGCCATGTTCAAGAAAGAACATACATACTCACACATGCATCTTTAGTGTTTAGACTTGTGATGTACTTATATTGACAGAATCTTCCTTAGTATATGGGCAGTTCCCATTAGTACTATCTTTTGTATTTCTCCTATACGCGGGTTTCCTGGGATTTGCAATAAGTAATCATTAGACCCCTTAGGTATCATTCCCAGAGCGCCTACAACCACTGGTATTGTTTTAGTTCTCAATTTCCACATTTTTCCAATTTCTATCTCCAGGTCCTTATACTTGCTCAATTTTTCAAATGTTTTTATAGATACATTCTTGTCTATTGGAACAGACATATCAATTAGCAGGCATACCCTCTTTTTAAAGTCCTTCAATATTATATCAATATTATTTTTCGGTCTGTTTGGATGCTAAAGTTCCACAAGATTGAGATGTGATCTTTTTCAAGTATGGGAGGTGGTTGATGCTCCCACCAATTCTTTTGATGGGGCAGGTCAAAATGCTTACACATTATCCAATGTATGTATTGTGCAGCTCTGTCATGCCTGTTTAGGTATTCGGTTGGAGCTATAGAACTGCACATTGAAATTATATGGTCAATGGTCTCTGGTTGTTTTTTGCATACACGGCATAATGGGCTGCATCCATTTTTTATTATGTTGGCTTGGTAATTTTTTGTTGGCAGACACTGATCTTGTGCTGATATAATCAGTCCTTCAGTCTCCGATTTCAGTCCAGAGGATGCCAACCACTGATGGGTTAAAGTTTTGTCAACATCAGGATTGTTAGCTCGCTCTGGGTATTTTCCATACAGAGGCTTTTCTTGCCATTTCTTAGCCAGTTTCTGTAGCAGTTCTTTCTTTGCTTTTACCTGCTTTGCTTTTTCTGTGTTTTCCATTTCAGCAGTAAATGGGACTTCTGAAATTTGTAGTCCATTTGTGTATCTTTGTGCATCATTTGTAATGGAATATGATCTTTTGATGCTTTCGTGTTTCAAAACGAGTTTGATCATCCAATCATGTGATTCCCTTAGATATGTAGATAATCCAATTGTTGCTATTATTATTATTATTGTTGTTATTCCTTGAATCTCAGTCATTGATGTTGGTTAACTGGAAAGTCCGTTGTATTGAATATCAAGCCACTACCTGCAGCCTCAGATATTCAGGACGTATCGGAGGGTTCTTGCTGTTCCAAGCAAGCATGCCTTTTGAAGCGTTCCAAAAAGCGTGAAGGGGCCGATTTTCTTTAACCATCCCTGGAAACCTTTGGAGATAGTCCCCAGTGCGCCTATGACAATCGGGATCACTTTGACTTCATGGCAGTTCCAGATCCTTTTGACCTCCCACTTTAGGTCCTGGTATCGGTTAATTTTCTCCCTCTCCTTCTCTTGCACTCTCGTGTCGAACGGGCAGGCCACATCCACAATCAGACACGATCTTTTTTCTTTGTCCACAACCACCAGGTCAGGTCTATTGTGTTCCAGTTTTTTGTCCGTCTGTATCCTAAAATCCCACAGCACCTTCACCTGATTGTTCTCCATCACCGCCTCTGGCCTATGCTCATACCATTTCTCAGAATGTGGTAAATTGTTTACTTTGCACAGGTGCCAGTGGATCACCCTGCCCATCACATCGTGTCTCCAGCCCTTATAGTGGGTCTGGGCTAGGTGTTTACACTCGGACACAATGTGAGCCACAGTCTCCTCTCTCTCTCCACAGATCCTGCACAGTGGGCTAGCCTCCTCCTTGTAGATATGGTGCTTCAACCACTTCGTTTTGAGGGCCTGCTCCTGCGCAGCCATTAGCATTCCTTCTGTAGCCTTTTTGAGGTCTCCTCTTCTCAACCAGTTCCATGTCTGTGGATCTCTAAATTCAGTTTTCTCAAAGAAGGTACTATGAAGGGATTTTCCCTTAAGGCTGCTCTTCCTCCTTGATGTTATTTCCTCCTTGGACATCCCCTGGCCTACTGTCCCCTCCTTCAGTACAGTTCTGAGCATTGGCTCCTTACTATAGGTCACGTATTTGTATAGGTTGTTTTTCTCCATCTGAACACAGTCCTCTATGCTGATAAGACCTCTTCCACCCTCAGATCTCCTTAGGTAGAGTCTATCGACATCACTCCTCTTGTGGAACATGTTGTAGATAGTCAATAGCTTCCTAGTCTTCCTATCCATTTCTTTTTGTTCGGCAACATTCCATCTCAGAATTCCCGCACTGTACCTAATAATAGACACAGCTCGGGAATTTACTGCGCTTATGGCATTTCTGCTGTTCAGATGTGACTTCAATACGCTCCTTACTCTCCGAATGTATTCAGTTCTTAACAATTCCTTCATTTTTTCGTTCTTTATGCCATCAGCCTCCAGAACGCCCAAATACTTGTATCCTTCCTCAGAGTCAATTTCCTTTATCATCTCACCTGTTGGTATCTGGATCCCGTTACTTCTGCTCAACCTACCCCTCTTCATCACAATGACTCCACATTTACCAATACCAAACTGCATACATATATCACTGCTGAAAATACGGACAGTGTCAACAAGCACATCCAACTCCTTCTCACTTTTCCCGAAGAGCTTAAGATCGTCCATGAAGAGGAGGTGATTGATGGTAAGCTCTCCCCTTCCCAACTTGTATCCTGCTCTCACTTTTCGCAGCATAATGGTCAAGGGCATCAGGGCAAGGACAAACAACAGAGGGGACAGGCTATCTCCCTGGAAGATACCTCTCTTGATCTTCACGCTTCCCAAGGATACTCCAGTTGATGTCAACTCTGTCTCCCAGGACCCCATACTCCTGCCTAGCAACTGTCTGATGTTATCTGCCACCCTGAAGATCTCCAGGCTTTTGGTGATCCAAGAATGAGGCACCATGTCAAATGCCTTTCTGTAGTCTATCCATCCCATGGCAAGATCAGTGTGTCTCCTCCTGCAATTCCCCATTACCATCTTATCAATAAGTAACTGGTCCTTTGTACCACGTGACTTCTTTCGGCATCCTTTCTGTTCGTCCGGTAACAAGTTGTTTGTGTGGAGGTGATGGTAGATTTCCTCAGACACAATGCTCGTCAACAGTTTCCACATTACGGACAGACATGTGATAGGTCTATAGTTGGTAACATCATTACCCTTGATTCGGTCTTTCATTATCAGAACTGTGGTACCTTTTGTCAACCACTCTGGCACCTCACCCGACACCAAGCAGTCATTGAACATGGCCGTCAGCTTCGGGTGGAGGGATGTTAAATGTTTAATCCAATACCCCTGCACACCATCTGGGCCTGGTGATTTCCAGTTGGTTAGTTTTTTGGCCTGCCCCTTAAGAGTTTCAACTGTGATACTCAACTCAGTTTGTTGTTGTGCCTGCTCACCGATCTCCCTCTGTACTGTCTCAATCCACCCTGCCTGGGCATTGTGTCTAACATCCTGCTCCCATATTCCTCTCCAGAATGTTTTAGTTTGCTCCGCCCCAGGGATCAAGTCGTTGCCTCTTTCTTTCCCCTCAAGCTGTCCAAACAGCATCTTCTTGTGATTCCCTTAGATATGTAGATAATCCATAATGTCTACTTTATGTAAACCCTTGTGGTTAATAAAGAAATCATTATTATTATTATTATTATTATTATTATTATTATTATTATTATTATTATTGAATGCTATGGTTGACGGAGGCTCGGCTCTGTAAGGTATTGTAAATTTTGACCGCTATAACAATTGTAAATTTTTTAAAACTTTAACCAACTTGTAGACAAAAACACCCTCTTCCTCGTGAGAGGGGTCTTTCTGCCCGTTATTTGGCCCTTCGGGATTAAATAACCGCTTGTTTATTTTAAACAAAAAAAACAACATGGCTACGAAAAAGAATTTCCATAGGTCACTCCCACTCATTCCATCTTCTTCCTCAATCGTCACTACAGCAGAGAGAAGATTGTCTCTCTCCCTCCCTTCTTTAAATGTGTCTCTCTCCCTCCCTTCTCTTTCGCAAGCGACGAGAGAAAAGAAAAGTCTCGTGCAAAGCGTGCAAGATTTCTCCACGACGACGACGACAACGACGAAACAGGTCTGCGGGAAATACGAAAACCCATTTCATTCGTCTGACGTCAGGAATAGTAGCAGTAGCAGCCGTAATAACAACAGCAACAGTGACAATGAAAACAACAGTAGCAGCCGCAACAGCACCAGCAGCAGCATAAACAACAACAGCATTAGCAGCAGCAACAACAACAACAACCACAGCAACAGCGGCGGCGGCAGTAGTCGTAGTACCAGCAGCAACAACAAAAGTAACAGCAGCTCTGACGACAACAACAACAACAACAGCAGCAACGAAAAACCAATCTCGTTTGCAGGTATCGCGAAGAACCTGGAAACAATCCTCATAACAAATGAGGAATTAGAGGAAGCGAAGAAGATGGTGACAAAAATTGGACACCGAGCAATCTGCAAGGCAGCGGAAACATTTTTCGAAACCCAACAGCACTGTACGGTCACGTACCGTACAGTAAGCACAAAATCCAGTAGGGTTGAAAGAGCCACAGAGGCTCAAATAAAAAAAGCCTTAGGGTCTGTGTGGCAGCGGAAAACGCATATCACCCGAGGCAAGAAATATGCCACCGTAGACGTACTTTTTGCCACACCCCAGGAGGCAAAGGCTCAATCCGTAGTGACCCTAAGGAGCGAGGAAATGGTGTTGGTGCCCTCATACTGCGGGCAAAAAATTGTGAGGGTCAAACTGTCATGCGCACCCCCCCCGCCGGGATGGCCCCTTCTTGGCTGGCCGCGTCTGTCCTCGTCGGAATCGAGGACAAAACAACTGTACTGCAAGTACAGAAAAAAGTAAGAGAAGATTGGGTCGGCACGTCCATTGAGATGTTAATCGAAACCAACCAGGAGTGCATCGAAGCTATCCCGGATGTGATAGACTTCGATAATGGCACTAAACTGCCCATAAGTGTTGAGGGCAAACGCCCGAAATGCTTTCGCTGTGGATCGAAGACTCACCTCAGGGCCTTCTGCAACGAGAAGACCCTGAGAAAGGAGAAAACCCCCCTCCTTCCGAAACCGGCTCCACGGCTACCAGCAACAGGACAAGCGGCAACCAGGAACGATAGGTCCGTGGCACCCATACCCATGCCACGGAAATCAAAAACAGCAGCAGCAGTGGAAGTATTAACAACAACAACAGCAATACCAAATGCAGCTGCAACAGAGACTCCAGTGCAAACATCACCAACAACAACAAGTGAAAGAGTGGTGTTGGTACCCCTCCCCGACCTCACAGAATCAGACATGGAGTGTGAGGTGGGAGAGGGATTTCAAAAGGTCGTAAGAAGGCACAAACGCAGAAGCAGCGCATCGTCGCCTTTGAAAAGGGAGGAAAGAAATGAAAAAAAGGGTAAAGTCTACTGCAAAAAGACTCACAGCAGCAACACCACCAACACCATCACACCACCCACACTAGTACCACCATCACCACCGGCGATAACCCCACCGCCAACAACACCTTCAATACCACCACCACAAACACCAACATCGTAAACACAACAACAAAACACACACACCCAGCAACAACGACAAGAAAATAGCAGAACCACACCCCACCCCCAGAAAAACAAAGGCACGGCAATAAATACACACAACAAGAAACTAATGACTTACATAATTGAACACACAGACATTTCACAACACGACTACATAATACCAGCACCAATCAAAACGCCAACTAACATAAGACTGCTAAAAATAGCACAGAAACAATACACAAACATTAAAACGAAATTCCCCAACGCAGTTGGTGATTTCAGAGACCTAGGAGGAACTATCAACCGAAGAGTATATTCGGACATACTCATAGAAGAGCCGACGGCCAACCGAAGGGACGATTCAACAGTCCCTTCACCAGACGATCAAGTGAAAAGGGATGGAAAAACCATCCCTCCTCTACGAAAAGTACGGTAAGTGGTCTTTCCCATCTTTTCCACTCTATTTTAAACATGACCTCACTCAGAATAGGCAGCATAAATGCGCGTGGCTTGGGGTCGTCATGGAAGCAGGGTCACCTGCTCAACGACCTCAGGTCACTAAACATAGATGTAGTGGCCATCAGCGAGACCAGAATCTCCGAAGCACGGGCATTCGCACCGATCTTCGGCGGCTACGATGTGTACGCATCTCCCAGCCGTCCTGGATCGGGTGGAGGAGTTGCTGTGCTTTTTTGGAGAGGTTTGGATCTCGCCATACGGGCTATCTTCCTGGACCCAGAGGGTAAGCTGGTGGTGCTGGACGTGACCAGCGGAGACGGGCAAGCTTTCAGGCTAGTGGCCGTCTATGCCCCGACAGGAGCAGGGCGGCCTGATTTCTTCCGGCGTCTGGAGACCTTTCTTGGAACGTCCCGCTCTTTAGTGTTAGTGGGCGACTGGAACGGGATCTTAGATGCACGCTGGGACTGTGTGGGATTAGCGGATAGGGGTGGAGGGTGCAAGAGCCTCACCAACCTGCTCAGGCGTTTTGAACTGTCTGACAGGTACCGATTGGATTTCCCGAATGTGCCAATGTGGACTTGGACAAATCGCATAGGGTCATCCAGATCATATCTAGATAGAGTATTTTGTAGGGAAATAGATAGGTCTAGCATAGGCTGTCCACAATTCAAGATAGTCAGCTACACGGACCACAAATTCGTGACCTGTGTGCTTGACTTAGATAGGCTTCATAGACGAGGACCCGGCTACTGGAAGCTAAACGCGTCCTTACCAGCGCGCAAGGTCTACAGAGACCGGATTAGCGAACTAGTTAAGCCGGCGTTGACGGGGGCCATCGTCAACAACAAGTGGTGGTTTGCTCTGAAAAGAGCGATTAGAATAGAATCGATTAGGTTTAGTAAGGCTTTAGCAATAGAGAAAAATAGAGCAGAGGGAGAACTAGTTAGAAAATTAGACGAGGCGCTTAGCAAAGGCATTGCGACCGACGTGCTTGCGGCGAAATTGGCCCTTGACCAATTCTTCAATGCAAAGCACGAAGGCTGCGTTGTCAGAGCTAGGGTGCGTGCTCTCAGACACGAGGGGACGAAAGCCGTTCAATGGGCCCGACTGGCGGAGGCGCGTCGTGGCAACAAAGCCACGATCCGGTCTTTGGTGGACCACGACGGGCGCATGCTACTCGATCCCGGGCAAATGTGTGAAGCTTTTCAGCGACACTTCGCTCAGCTGTTCGGGGGCAGCGGTGGGCCGGGTAGAGGGATGGACTTTAGTGTCTACCTCGACGGACTGCCGCGGCTCTCGGCCACTGAGGCGAAGTGTTGCGAAAAGCCGATAACCGCCGCTGAAGTAAGGGAGGCAATGACTGGCTGCACAAGGGGTAAATCGACAGGTTTGGATGGTCTGCTCTATGAACTTTACGTACAGATGCCAGACTTGTTCGGAGGCCTCTTGGCGGACGTCTACTGCAACTGGCAACAGAACGGGAGAATTCCCAGTTCTGTGAGCCGAGGAGCGGTGGCACTGCTGAGAAAGGATCCGAACAAGAGGGATAACATAGACAATTTCCGGCCCATAACTCTGCTAAACACAGAGTTCAAGATTTTGGCCAAGGTGCTAGCAAAGAGGTTGGCGCTTGTCGTTGGTGGTCTGGTGGGAGAGGCGCAGACATGCGCCATTCCCGACAGATCCATCCACGACAACCTCCACCTCATGCGATACATCATAGAGAGGGTAGCTAAGGAACCTGGCACGGGTGGGTCCTTGATCAATTTAGATCAGTCGAAAGCTTTCGATAGGGTCGACCATCGTTACCTAGCGGCCGTCCTGAGGGCGGCTGGCTTTGGGCCCGTCTTCAGAGGCTGGATCGCTGCCATGCACAGCGACATCTGCTCTGTGGTGAGAGTGAACGGTCACCTGTCGGAACCGTTCAACATCATGCGCTCGGTCCGCCAAGGATGTCCCCTCTCGTCCCTCTTGTACGTATTGACTCTCGAGCCATTACTGCACAAACTGGAGACGTTGAGGGGAGTCCCGCGCGAACTAGGATGCGGAAGATCCGTGTCAGCATATGCGGACGATGTCACCGTAGTGGTGTCGAACGCCAAACACATCGAGGCGATCGACACTACACTAAGAGAATACGAAGCGGTGACAGGAGCAATGATCAACCAGGAAAAGTCAGTGGGCCTGCAGCTCGGCACCTGGAGAGGCAGGTCCATGCCGTCCAACAGCGTCGTCGGGCGCTGGACGGACGGACCGGTTAAATTGCTAGGGGTCTGGTTCGGTCCGGACCTCCAGACGGACAAAAACTGGGACGAGGTGACGAGCAGGGTGGCTTCTCTCACCCAGAAATGGGCCGAGAGGAAGCTATTCCTGAAAGGTCGAGCGGAGGTGGCGAATGCGTACATCGCATCCGTCATCTACTACCGCCTGACCGTCGTACCTTGTCCTAAGCCCCGCCTGACTGCGCTGGAGCGTTTGCTCTTTCGCTTCTTGTGGAAGGGACGCGCTCCGATGGTCAGGCGGTCCATCTGCTGTCAACACCCGCTACGTGGAGGGCTGGGCATGCCGTGGCTGATGATGCGCAGACACGCGCTCAGGCTACGACATCTCCACCTTTTCCTCGACGGTGATCAGGTGTGGTCGCCGTTTGCAAGACACATTTTTCCCCAGCTCGTCTCCTTGACGGAGCTGCAGTCCTGGGTCAAGCGAAGACCGAGAGGGAGCGCTTGGAGACTGGAATGTCTTCAGGCGCTCACAGCCCTCGACCAATCGGGCAATGTGATCGGTGGAAACGCCACCTTGGCGTTCTATAGGGGATTAGTGGAGGGGAAGAGCGACGACGTACTTGGAGAAACTCTAGGCGTCGACGAAAATCAACTAGCCAATCTCTTCGGAAGGACTTTCGGGCCGGGGCCTATGGACAACTTCCAGAAATCCCTGGCCTGGCAGTGCTACCGAGGAGCCTTGCCAGTTCGGGATAAACTCTACAGGCATGGAGGTGTCGTCAGCCGGGCATGTCCGAGATGGGCGCAGGGCGACGAAACCGTCCTGCACGCACTCGTCCAGTGTCCGAGCATTGCTGACTTGTGGGTTTATGTCGAACACCTGCTGTCACGTGTAGGACGGATCCAGCTATCAGCTGAGTCCATCGTGAGGATTGCCCCGCCCCCTTCCTTTAGCCTGGAAGGGCAGGAACTTTTTATCTGTCTGGTGGCCATGGCGAAAGAGATAGTATGGTGGACACGTTTGAAAGGGCTGAAGACGAGCACTTACCTCTTCGGTGATGCCCTGATTAACTTTTTCAAATTTCATTTGAAAAGGAAAATCAGGGTAGAGAGGGAAGTGCTCTCTTCCCAGCATTTTGTTGAAAGATGGGTGAGAGAAGCAAGTATGGCCCGAATGAATGGGCCTTCTCTGAGTATGTGTCTGTAAATTAAAGGTGGAAAACTGGGAGAGGGCACTTGCCCTGGTGGTCAGGGCCACTGTGGTCTCTTAATGGGCTTTCTCCACAAATGTCCCTCGGAAGCCTCCCCCCTATTGGGGAATTTTTCTTTGTTATTTTATTTCAACCTCCGTTTTTTTTACACGCAGAAATGCCCATTTGTACCGTCCTGTATTGTCCTGTACTGTCCTTAATGTCTACTTTATGTAAACCCTTGTGTTTAATAAAGAAAACATTATTATTATTATTATTATTATTATTATTATTATTATTATTATTATTATTATTATTGGCGACCTACGTAGTAAATCGTATCATCGTGAGCTCCGCAAAGGTTTGTTATTTCCGTTTGTTAAAAATTGCCATTTATGGAAAATTTTATTGTTAACTGTTTATAAGCACACATACATTGTTTTCCGAAAAGGACACCCAAAAAGATTGGGGCCTTGTGCCCAAAATTTTAACTTTTATTATTATCCAAAAATTTCTTTGAAAAAAAATGGCTAATTCCCCTCTGCACGAAGCAGCTGAAAGCCTTCCTCACAAAATAACACCTCACACCGACACCACCATTGTAAATGTTACTACGTTTGCCAACACAAAAAAAAATATAAGCAGTAGCAATATTTTAAATTTCTCTCAGGCAGACATTCATTTCCCGCCATTACCAATGACTGCAAGTGTTAAAGCCTCCACCACCACCACCGCGACAACCACCACCCCCACCACCACCGCGACAACAGAAACAAAAGAAGAAAAAAATAAATTAACTCGTGATGTCGAAATGAAATCAAGCAAAATGGACTCTTCCGCACCAAAGACGACTGACGTCACCAACACCACAACTGAAACTAAAATTAATATTAACGATAGCAACAACAACAATGACATTATAAAACCGACCCTCAGTTTCGCCATCGTAGCAAAACAATTCGAAGCGTTCACGGTAACTCAAGAAGATTTAGAAAATGCCAAACAAATGGTAAAGAAAGATGGGTACAGGGTCAGCCTCACCCCCCCCCCCCCACCTAATAAAATGGAGCATCGGCGCCTGTGCACCGTGTCGTATAGAACAATAAATGTAAAATCGCGCCGAGTGGAACGGGCATCCGAGTCCCAAATCCAAAAAGCTTTGGGACATGTGTGGGCAAGAAAAACCCACATCAGACGTGGGCAAAAGTATGGAACCGTGGATGTGTTCTTTGAAACACCAGAGGAGGCTAGAGAACACTCCATGGCCCCATTAAAAAGTGACGACCTCACACTCGTCCCAAGCTATTGTGGCCAGAGACTCGTAAAGATCAGGGTTACCCACGTTCCACCGGCCATCGAAATTCCCTGGCTAATAGCGGCTGTCCTCGCCGGCATCGAAGCCAACACGAAAATAATAGCAGTAGCAAAAGAAAAGCAGGAAAACTGGTCCGGATCTGGGATGGAGCTCCTGATCCAAGCGGACTAAAAAAGCATTGAGGAGATCCCAGAGGTAATAGACCTCACTGACGGCAGCCACCTCACGGTAATTGTCGAGGGCAGAAGACCTAGGTGTGTCGTTTGTGGTGAAGGAACCCACCTAAGGGCTTTCTGCCCTCAGGCTAAAAGGTTGAGGCCACCTCTCCTACCCACCCCAGTGACAACCATCAACACCACCAGTAGCAGAGATGGCAGCAACAACTGTAGCAGCAACAACAGAAGCAACTATAACAGCAACAACCCCAGCAACAGTAGCAAAACCAACACCACTTCCACCACCAGCAAAACCAACACCACCACCACCCAACGCTTCAGAACTAGCACCAGCGCCTACACCATCCACCACACCCCAACCAAAACTAACGGCTGTGGAGGATTTTCCACTCCCCGGCCTATCACAACTGGAGACAGATTGTGACGACGAGGAGTGGGAAACGATATCCGGAAAAAAAAAAGAAACCAAAAAAGAAAAAATTCTCTTCCTTCCCCCTCCAAAAACAAAATACAGAAGGAAACAAATAAACTAAGAAACAAAAAAGTTAGGACAGATATGCCACCATCCACACCAGCATCACCAACCCCATCAACCCAAACACCAACACCATCACCATCATTAACTCCAACACCACCATCACCTACACCACAAAAGTCACCAAAATGCGAAACAGAAACAAACCCACAACAAACGCAAACGAAACAAAACAACCAAAACGTTACACACTACACAGCATTAAATTTGAACAACAAGCAATTATTACACTACATCCAACACAACACCAGCATCACAGAAAAAGACTACACAACAACCCCAAAATTCACACCACCTCCACACATACAAATCACTGGCATCACACAGAAAACGTACATGACACTAAAACAAAAATTCCCCAAAGACATCGGAGACTTCCGACAAGCACTCTCCAGGAGGATTTATAAGGACATCCTTCCTGAGGAGGCCACAAGCAGTGAAAAGGATGGAAAAGCCGTCCTTTCCCTACGAGAAGTAAGGTAAGTGGTCTTTCCCATCTTTTCCACTCCTTTTCAACATGACCTCACTCAGAATAGGCAGCATAAATGCGCGTGGCTTGGGGTCGTCATGGAAGCAGGGCCACCTGCTCAACGACCTCAGGTCACTAAACATAGATGTAGTGGCCATCAGCAAGACCAGAATCTCCGAAGCACAGGCTTTCGCACCGATCTTCGGCGGCTACGATGTGTACGCATCTCCCAGCCGTCCGGGATCGGGGGGAGGAGTTACTGTGCTTTTTCGGAGAGGTTTGGATCTTGCCATACGGGCCATCTTCCTGGACCCAGAAGGTAAGTTGGTGGTGCTGGACGTGACCAGCGGAGACGGGCAAGCTTTCAGGTTAGTGGCCGTCTATGCCCCGACAGGAGCAGGGCGGCCTGATTTCTTCCGGCGTCTGGAGACCTTTCTTGGAACGTCCCGCTCTTTAGTGTTAGTGGGCGACTGGAACGGGATCTTAGATGCACGCTGGGATTGTGTGGGATTAGTGTATAGGGAAGGAGGGTGCAAGAGTCTCACCAACCTGCTCAGACGTTTTGAACTGTCTGACAGGTACCGAATGGATTTCCCGAATGTACCAATGTGGACTTGGACAAATCGCATAGGGTCATCCAGATCATATCTAGATAGAGTATTTTGTAGGGAAATAGATAGGTCTAGCATAGGCTGTCCACAATTCAAGATAGTCAGCTACACGGACCACAAATTCGTGATCTGTGTGCTTGACTTAGATAGGCTTCATAGACGAGGACCCGGCTACTGGAAGCTAAACGCGTCCTTACCAGCGCGCAAGGCCTACAGAGACCGGATTAGCGAACTAGTTAAGCGGGCGTTGACGGGGGCCATCGTCAACAACAAGTGGTGGTTTGCTCTGAAAAGAGCAATTAGAATAGAGTCCATTAGGTTTAGTAAGACTTTAACAATAGAGAAAAATAGAGCAGAGGGAGAATTAGTTAGAAAATTAGATGAGGCGCTTAGCAAAGGCATCGCGACCGACGTACTTGCGGCGAAATTTGCCCTTGACCAATTCTTCAATGCAAAGCACGAAGGCTGCGTTGTCAGAGCTAGGGTGCGTGCTCTCAGACACGAGGGGACGAAAGCCGTTCAATGGGCCCGACTGGCGGAGGCGCGTCGTGGCAACAAAGCCACGATCCGGTCTTTGGTGGACCACGACGGGCACATGCTACTCGATCCCGGGCAAATGTGTGAAGCTTTTCAGCGACACTTCGCTCAACTGTTCGGGGGCAGTGGCGGGCCGGATCGAGGGATGGACTTTAGTGTCTACCTCGACGGACTGCCGCGGCTTTCGGCCACTGAGGCGGAGTGTTGCGAAAAGCCGATAACAACCGCTGAAGTACGGGATGCAATGACTAGTTGCACAAGGGGTAAATCGCCTGGTTTGGATGGTCTGCCCTATGAACTTTACGTACAAATGCCAAACTTGTTCGGAGGCCTCTTGGCGGACGTCTACTGCAACTGGCAACAGAACGGGAGAATTCCCAGCTCTGTGAGCCGAGGAGCGGTGGCGCTGCTGAGAAAGGATCCGAACAAGGGGGATAACATAGATAATTTTAGGCCCATAACTCTGCTAAACACAGAGTTCAAGATTTTGGCCAAG
Organism: Eledone cirrhosa; assembly: GCA_964016885.1. Lineage (NCBI taxonomy): Eukaryota > Metazoa > Mollusca > Cephalopoda > Octopoda > Eledonidae > Eledone > Eledone cirrhosa. The sequence goes on along the minus strand of OZ024740.1, from coordinate 250,710,158 downwards.
GTGCTAGCAAAGAGGTTGGCGCTTGTCGTTGGTGGTCTGGTGGGAGAGGCACAGACATGCGCCATTCCCGACAGATCCATCCACGACAACCTCCACCTCATGTGATACATCGTAGAGAGGGTAGCTAGGGAACCTGGCACGGGTGGGTCTTTGATCAATTTAGATCAGTCGAAAGCCTTCGATAGGGTCGACCATCGTTACCTAGCGGCAGTCCTGAGGGCGGCTGGCTTTGGGCCCGTCTTCAGAGGCTGGATCGCTGCCATGCACAGCGACATCTGCTCTGTAGTGAGAGTGAACGGTCACCTTTCGGAACCGTTCAACATCATGCGCTCGGTCCGCCAAGGATGTCCCCTCTCGTCCCTATTGTACGTATTGACTCTCGAGCCATTACTGCACAAACTGGAGACGTTGAGGGGGGTCCCGCGCGAACTAGGATGCGGAAGATCCGTGTCAGCATATGCCGACGATGTCACCGTAGTGGTGTCGAACGCCAAACACATCGAGGCGATCGGCACTACACTAAGAGAATACGAAGCGGTGACAGGAGCAATGATCAACCAGGAAAAGTCAGTGGGCCTGCAGCTCGGCACCTGGAGAGGCAGGTCCATGCCGTCCAACAGCGTCGTCGGGCGCTGGACGGACGGACCGGTTAAATTGCTAGGGGTCTGGTTCGGTCCAGACCTCCAGACGGACAAAAACTGGGACGAGGTGACGAGCAGGGTGGCTTCTCTCACCCAGAAATGGGCCGAGAGGAAGCTATCCCTGAAAGGTCGAGCGGAGGTGGCGAATGCGTACATCGCATCCGTCATCTACTACCGCCTGACCGTCGTACCTTGTCCTAAGCCCCGCCTGACTGCGCTGGAGCGTTTGCTCTTTCGCTTCTTGTGGAAGGGACGCGCTCCGATGGTCAGGCGGTCCATCTGCTGTCAACACCCGCTACGTGGAGGGCTGGGCATGCCGTGGCTGATGATGCGCAGACACGCGCTCAGGCTACGACATCTCCACCTCTTCCTCGACGGTGATCAGGTGTGGTCGCCGTTTGCAAGACACGTTTTTCCCCAGCTCGTCTCCTTGACGGAGCTGCAGTCCTGGGTCAAGCGAAGACCGAGAGGGAGCGCATGGAGACTGGAATGTCTTCAGGCGCTCACAGCCCTCGGCCAATCGGGCAATGTGGTCGGTGGAAACTCCACCTTGGCGTTCTATAGGGGATTAGTGGAGGGGAAGAGCGACGACGTACTTGGAGAAACTCTAGGCGTCGACGAAAATCAACTAGCCAATCTCTTCGGAAGGACTTTCGGGCCGGGGCCTATGGACAACTTCCAGAAATCCCTGGCCTGGCAGTGCTACCGAGGAGCTTTGCCAGTTCGGGATAAACTCTACAGGCATGGAGGTGCCGTCAGCCGGGCATGTCCGAGATGCGCGCAGGGTGACGAAACCGTCCTGCACGCACTCGTCCAGTGTCCGAGCATTGCTGACTTGTGGGTTTATGTCGAACACCTGCTGTCACGTGTAGGACGGATCCAGCTATCAGCTGAGTCCATCGTGAGGATTGCCCCGCCCCCTTCCTTTAGCCTGGAAGGGCAGGCAGTTTTTATCTGTCTGGTGGCCATGGCGAAAGAGATAGTATGGTGGACACGTTTGAAAGGGCTGAAGACGAGCACTTACCTCTTCGGTGATGCCCTGATTAACTTTTTCAAATTTCATTTGAAAAGGAAAATCAGGGTAGAGAGGGAAGTGCTCTCTTCCCAGCATTTTGTTGAAAGATGGGTGAGAGAAGCAAGTATGGCCCGAATGAATGGGCCTTCTCTGAGTATGTGTCTGTAAATTAAAGGTGGAAAACTGGGAGAGGGCACTTGCCCTGGTGGTCAGGGCCACTGTGGTCTTTTAATGGGCTTTCTCCACAAATGTCCCTTGGAAGTCTCCCCCCTATTGGGGAATTTTTCTTTGTTATTTTATTTCAACCTCTGTTTTTTTTACACGCAGAAATGCCCATTTGTACCGTCCTATATTGTCCTGTACTGTCCTTAATGTCTACTTTATGTGAACCCTTGTGGTTAATAAAGAAAACATTATTATTATTATTATTATTATTATCTTTGATGTTTGGTCTGAGAAGATGTGCAGTTCGTAGCGCCGTTAGGTTTGTGAATTTATATCGTGCATTTTGTATTTTTCTGTAATAGTTTTTCTCAAAAGAGGTAAGACAAGCATCTTTACTTTGTGCAAAGGAAACCTAACAATATTTGTTGCAAATGTAAGCCATCGTAGCAACAGTGAAATCAACATCAACAATAACAACGACGAAAAAATATTGCTGCGACAGTGGCGAAAAATACAGAATAACATAAAATGGACATAGCTGAAGAAAAAACTAAATTAGCAGAGGCTATCAAGCTCATCGACTTTCATAAAGGTACAGCACACATAAATGTGCCCCCGGAGTTGTTGGCAGACATCGAAAGATGCACCATCTCCTTATAATATATAACCAGCAATTTCTCTGTCTGTCTGTCCGACGCGTAGAGAGAGAGTGAGAGTGAAAGAAAGAGACAGACTACAAGAGGGGGATAGCGGGAGGGAGAGAGAGGGACGCTGGAAGAGGGGAAAGAAAGCTATGTCTTGCTGTCTGCATTACGATACATATGTATATCCACACACTGAGCGCGTCATAATGACGTAATGCAGACAGCCAGACATACAGACAGATATTATAATGGCGCAACGTTACATCTATGTATCTATCTAAAAAGAAAGACTAAGAATTATATATAGAGAACGCTAAATCGGCATTGAAAATTTGAAATAATTTTGCTCAAAACACTCACAGGACCATAAGTATTACATGTTTAAAGTTTGAAAACAATCGGTTGGATGGTTCTCAAGTTTTAGTGAGCTGACAGACAGACAGACATTCTGTGTTTTAGATATATAGACTAGCAGAAAACCGCCCGCGTGTGGTGCAAAAGCCTCAAGCACCTACTCAGCCAGTTCCAACTGTCTGACATGTACTGACTAGATTTCCCCAATGCGCCAGTGTGGACCGGGACAAACCGCTTAGGGACATCTAGAGCGTACTTAGATAGGTTTCTAATTAGGTTAGTGGATAATTCGATGGGCCCGAGTGGTGGAGACGCAGCGTGGTAACAAAACCACAATTTGGTTTTTGACGAGCCGAGACGGAGGCGAGCTGAACCCCACGCACTTTGCCGGCTGTTCAGGGGGAGTGGTGGGTCGGAAACGGTGGTGGACTTCAGTCTCTACCTCGACGGCTTGCTACATCTCTCGACGGCCGATGTTGGGCGCTGCGAAAGGTCGATAACTTCGGGCGAAATTCGGGATGCCCTTGTCGGCTGCGGGAGTCGCAAGTCATCTGGTTTGGATGGTCTGCCCTACGAGCTTTACGTAGCCATGCCAGACTTGTTCTCCGATCTCCCCGAAGAGCTCTACTGCAACTGGCAGCAAAACGGGAGTATTCCCAGTTCTGTAAGTGACACTGATGAGAAAAGATGAGAACAAGAGGGATACTTTAGATAATTTCAAACCCATAACTCTGCTCAAAACAGAGTTTAAGATTTTGGTCAAGGTGCTAACGAAGAAGTTGGGCGCTTGTCATTGAGGATTTGGTAGGGAGGCGCAATCTTGCGCAATCCCGACCAGGTCCATACACGACAACCTCCACCTGTTGCAATACATCATAGGGTAGGGTGTAAACTTGGCTTCGGTGGGGCTCTGATCAATTTAGATCATTCGAAAGCTTTCGATAGAGTCGAACATCAATACCTGGAGTCTGTCTTCAAGGCGGCTGGCTTCGGTCCTGTCTTCAGAGGCCTGATCACTGCAAATGCACAGCGGCATCTTCTCGGTGGTCAAAGTTAAAGGCCACTTTAGGAACCATTTCAGATCTCCCGATCTGTCCGTCAAGGATACCCTCTATTCTGTGCTTATTGACTCTCGAGCCTTTACTGCGGAAGCTGTTGCGACCACAGCCATCCCGCTTGAATCGGGACGCGGGATGGCTGTGGCCGCATACGCGGACGACATCACTCTTGAAGGAATATGAAAAGCTGACGGAAGCGAGACTAAGGCCGGAAACGTCGGTGGACTTGCAGCTCGGCACCTGGAGAGACAACTCCATGCTGTCCAAAGCGTCGTAGGGCGCTGGACGGCCGGATGGACCGGTAAAGTTGCTCGGATTTTGGTTCGGGCCAGACCTCCAGGTGGATAAGAATTGGGACGAGGTAACGATCGGCGTAGCCAGTCTCACCCAGAAATGGATCAAGAGGAAACTTTCCCTGAAATTTCGGGCAGAGGTGACGAACGCGTACATCGCGTCCGTCATCTACTACCGCCTGACCGTCGTGCCTTGCCCCCATTCGCGCCTCACCAAATTAGAGCGTCTCCTCTTCCACTTTTTGCAGAGGGAACAGGTTTCGTTGGTGAGGCGGTCCATCTGCTGTCAGCACCCTCTACGTGGAGAGCTGGGCATGCCGTGGCTAATGATGCTCAGGCATGCGCTGAGGGTGCGGCATCTCCAGATATTCTGTCTAAACGGTGAACAGGTGTGGTCATTGTTTGTCAGACGGGCCTTTCCGTAGCTCGTCTCTTTGACTGAGCTGAACTCCTTGGCGAAGAAGAGACCGAGCCTGGGCGCCTGGCATCTGGAATGTTTGCCAGGCACTCACTGCCCTCTACTAGGCGCAAAACGCGGTCGGTGGAACTTCGACTCTAGAGTGCTATAGAGGATTAATGCTGGGCAAGTGCGACGACGCTCTCGGGGAGATTCTAGGCGTCGACGTGAATGAACTAGCCAGTCTGTTCCGGAGGACTTTCGGGCCAGGGACTATGGACAAATTCCAGAAATCTCTTGCTGCGCAGTGCTACCGGGGAGCAGTGCCGGATCGAGATACTCTATAGGCCCGGTAGTGTTGTCAGACGAAACTGCCCTAGATGCGCACAGAGCAACGAAACCGTTTTGCACTCTTTCGTTCAGTGCCCAAGTATTGCTGACTTATGGAGTTATGTCGCATATAGAACGAACTTCTTTTGGTCATGAAGGGCAGACAATTTTTCTTTGTCTGGTGGCGTAGTGAAAGAGGTGGTGTGGTGGACCAGTTTGAAAGGGCTGAAGACAGACAGTTTTCTCTTCGGCCTATCTCTCATCAACTTTATCAAGTTCTACTTGGAAAGGTAGATAAGGATGGAGAGAGAAATGCTTCCCCACCCGCCAAAACATTTGCTGAAAGGTGGGTGAATGTAGTGATAGTGGTCCGTGTCAATGATTCTGCTCTGACCCTGTAGGCTGGCTAATTTGAAGTGGAGAGTGGTACTTCTCCCGAGTGCCCTTGAAGTATTGGTGGGGTTCCTCAGTTGCCTCTGTGTGGTTATCTTCACCCCATTGGGGAACTCTGTTATTTGCATATGCTTTGTTATTTTGTTATATTATTTTACAGGATTGGCAGTATCGGTAGAGAGTCGGACGCCATGCTTTGACGCATAGAGTTACGGCCCTTGTCATTCTGAGTTCAAATCCCGCCGAGGTTAACTTTGCCTTTCATCCTTACGGGGTCGATAAAATAAAGTACCAGTAATGCACTGGAATAATTGCTGGCCTTGTGCCAAAAGTAGAAACAATTATTTACAAGTTATATATGTAGATCCCACTGTTCCTGTCTATTGTATTGTCCCCTTTATGTAGGTCCTAGTGGCTATTAAAGAAATACTAATTATTATTGATGTTATTCAATCAACTAGCATTATTTGGTAAGAATGCTGCTAGGGTGTTGACTGCTCTGCTGTTGTTTTGGTTATTACTAGGTGGGGTTAAAAACAATAAAACACACGCATACACAAATGAATAAATAAACAAAAATAAACAACAATAAAATAAACGAGCTTTAGTCCTAATTACTCCCACTACCGCCTACACAAATAATTCTTGTTGAATGTACAGGTAACATACCAACAAATGGTTAGCTCAGAACTTCCTGTCTGAATCAAAAACGTTTCACTCTGCAATCTTTCACTGGTAATGATTGTAACATGATATACATAGAGAACAACAGTTACTACTACTACTACTACTACTACTACTACTACTACTACTACTACCATATATATATATATGGTGCTATTAAGTTAGACATGGCCTGGGCCAACGCCGGCTGAAACCTATCAAAGTTAGCATTTACTGCTAACCATACATATACATTAACATATCCGTCTACATAAAAAAAAATCATATACATACATATATGTATATATGTATGGAACTAGCAGTTGAAATGGCAAGAGCTCAGCCGTCGGGGCCCTGACTCTTTCTCTTTCATGTATATATATTTATATATAACGCATTCACACATATTTACGTATTCATACGCGCTTGCGTGTACCTGTACATTTGTGTGCGTGTCTATGTATTTGTAGCAGCAAATTCTGTTGGGTGTGTTCCAGTTGCAACAAAATATGAAAAAGAATAAAAATAGAGGATAAGTACTCATGCAGATAAATGGGAGGAGTTAGAGGTAAAGGGACTGAGAGGGCGAAGAAATATATGCTTACACACACACACATACACACATACACACACCTATATATATATATATATATATATATATATATATATATATATATATATATATATATGTGTGTGTGTGTGTAGGTTATATTTAATTTGTTGGGATACAACAAGCAAAATATTTTTATAACTGATATAAAGCACTCAACAAATTATTGGAGTAAATATACAATATATTAACAAATGGAAACTAACTTTATAAAACCATATTTATTTCATTATACATATTTCAAGGGCCACCAAGGCTTTCATCAGATAAAATATAATATAGGTTAGTTTTATAAATAAATATTGACATACCCTGAAAAAATGCAGCCATTCTGGTTGGAATCTCCTTGATAGTGGAGTTATTAGATTTATTGTTGGTTTATTATGCAAATTAGTGCCGGAAAGGTTTAAATAACTGTATATTTAAATTCAGCCGTTGGAATAGGGAAAAAAGAAAGAGAAAAAAAACGAAAGAAAGAAAGAGAAAAAACCTGAGTATATTTAAGTGAGAGAGAATAGCGTAATTTTGAGAGAAGAGGCGAAGAAATGAATATAGCGTGGATGAATACCGTAGCATGGGTAAACAATAAATAATAAAGCGTGGATAAATAATAATATCCGGATTCATTATAATGATAAGTTGAAGAATTTTATCTAATGTTTAATTAATAAATTTGATTAAATGTTTAATGAATAATTTATCAATTCAATCCGTAGTTTAAATGTGTATGTTAGGTTATTAAAATTGAGACTTATATATTATTAAAGAATATATATTATTAAAATATATATTATTATTACAAAACCATATATAATTTTATTAATTATTAATTAATTATTTAAAAAAATTTGTAAGTTTAAAATATCCGAATATTTCTAAGCCCATGGAAATTCCGAGAGTTTATATAAGAATAATCCCTTATTCGTAATAGCAGTAGAGCGTAAAGGAAATTGCTAGTGATTTATTAATAATTTAGATAGCTCTAAGGATTAAATGCTATAAAGTTAAGTTGTTAAAAAATTAAATTTTCCATCTTAATAATGTAATTAGAGTATGAATCTTATGTTATTTTATAGCAAGTTATAATTTTATAAATCTACCTGTTATACAGTTATGACTGTTAAAACATAAATTTGTTTGCTATAACGTCTTAACATCTAACATTTTTTCATAGGAATATATCTAAAGCATAAACCATAAAAAACTCTTTCATAAGAGTATATCTATAGAATATATTTAAAGTATAAATTTTATATATATATAAACATTTTGAAAAATATATAAGTATAGAATATACAATATAAAATATGAATTATAATTTTTAAAATGAATTATAATTTTAAAATAATTAATTAATTGTTTCTACTTTAGGCACAAGGCCAGCAATTACTCAGTGCATTACTGGTACTTTATTTTATCGACCCCGTAAGGCAAAGTCAACCTCGGCGGGATTTGAACTCAGATCGTAAAGGGACGTAACTATGCTGGAAAGCATGGCGTTCGACACTCTACCAGTTCTGAATTAATAATTAATAAAATTATATATGGTTTTGTAATAATAACATATTTTCTAATAATATATATTTTAATAATATATATTCTTTAATAATATATAGGTCTCAATTTTAATAACCTAACATACACATTTAAACTACAGATTGAATTGATAAATTATTAATTAAACATTTAATCAAAATTATTAATTAAACATTAGATAACATTTTTCAACTTATCATTATAATGAATCCGGATATTATTATTTATCCACGCTTTATTATTTATTGTTTACCCATGCTACGGTATTCATCCACGCTATATTCATTTCTTCGCCTCTTCTCTCAAAATTACGCTATTCTCTCTCACTTAAAAACTCAGGTTTTTTCTCTTTCTTTCTTTCGTTTTTTTCTCATTCTTTTTTTCCCTATTCCAACGGCTGAATTTAAATATACTAATTTGCATAATAAACCAACAATAAATCTAATAACTCCACTATCAAGGAGATTCCAACCAGAATGGTTGCATTTTTTCAGGGTATGTCAATATTTATTTATAAAACTAACCTATATTATATTTTATCTGATGAAAGCGCACCATAGTTTGCCTTGGTGGCCCTTGAAATATGTATAATGAAATAAATATGGTTTTATAAATTTAGTTTCCATTTGTTAATATATAGGCATAGGTAAAATATAACGTCCGGGAAAGTGAAACTAATTTTTATGACAAGTGAATGTGTTTGTTTTTTAGTATTGCGTGTGTGATTATTTTTTCTTTTTCTTTTTTTGTGTATTGTGTGTACGGAAAATTATACTTACCTTATCAACATCCTATACTTACCTTATCAACATCCTTATTAGACCGTATAAATAGCTGAAATACAGTTGATCATCTCGCCAAATTTGTTGGCACCAACTCTCTGCCGCCAAAGAAATTCAGCTAAATACGAGGGGAATAAATCGTCGCTTGTCCCATGTTGTCGACGGAGCTTTTTCTTCGCACGGCTCCAAGTGTTCTCTATGAGTTGTGTGTGCACATTAGGGTCTTCAGGATCGACAAAGTTCCGTTGGTGCACAACAACATCATGGAGGTAAATGCCACCTTGAATTGCCTCATTGCAGAGAGGACAAATCACACTGTTCGCCAACAGACGCCGACTCGCAAACCACTCTAAGATACATAACGTGTCACCGTGTATCGCCGGACACAGCGTATATATTGTTTCGAAGCGCTCAACAATAGCATTAGTATCCAAAATATCTTCAACTAACTTAACGCGACCAACCACTCGTCCAGCCATATTTGATGTGATACTGTATTAAAATCCAGCCCTTCGGTGCTTCGTTTAACAAAATAAAAAATTTCCCAGCCCTGCTGACGCCTATCTGCCTTTCTGACCCCAAGCTGCCCCTCTGACCCAAATCCTTTATCATTCTCTGTCCTTCTTATGACCCGGCCTTAATTTCTTTGGGGGACAGAAAGTTGGTGCCAACTTTGGCAAGATATTACAAAAACATCTAAACGATGATGATGACACAAACACATATATATATATACAAACACACATATATATATATACATACAGACACACATATATATACACACATATACACACCCACACATATATATATGAGAAAATAATCACACACGCAATACTAATTAACACCATATCACTATAGAAACCTGTTGTAAATAAACAAACTGTATCGTAATTTTCAGTGTAAAAAAAAACAAACAAACACATTCACTTGTCATAAAAATTAGTTTCACTTTCCCGGACGTTATATTTTACCTATGCCATATATATATATATATATATATATATATATATATATATATATATATACATATACACATATACATCATACTTACATATCTGTACATATATATATATATATATATATATATATATATATATATATACAGAGGCGGTGTATTTATTTTCTTCCCAAACAACCAAAACACACATCTATTAATATATGCGCTACAATTTACGTACATGTTATGTTTATTGGATACTAGCAGTAAAGCCCGGCGTTGCTCGGGGCTGCTCAGTAGCTGTGTTAAAGTTACAATGTTAAGTTCCTTTCTTGGCTTAAAAACTGTAGAGTCTACAGTGTAGACTTTCATGTGGTTCTTTTGAACAGTATGCATTATGAAGTTAAGAAAACATAACCATAACCCGAATGTTAAAAAAAAAGAGGATGCTGGTGATAAAAACTGCACTGGTAATCTATTAACAAAAATCGAAAGTGTAAACACTGCAACACTTGTCTCAGAGAAAAACATCAGCATAACCAAACTATCAGTTATTTTGAAACAAAGAAATTGGATGGACATGAAAAACAAAAGAAAAATGCGTTATCCGAAGTCGAGCGGGCAGGTAGCATCAAAGAGGTTCGCACCTGTGATAAAACATATTGACAATGTAATAGGTAATAAAACACCTGTAATAAAACATATTGACAATGTAATAAGTATAAACTATGAAGAGCTCAAAATATACCCATGGTGAGTTTGACGGGCAGATTATAGACAGCCACAGCATGTGAAATGGACAGCTGCAGCAAAAGCCATATTCACCAAAAAGAATCGCTGAAATCAACAAAACAGAAATGCTGCTTCCATTGCATCTTCACATGCAGTTGAGAATGATGACGAAAGTTTACTTCGATGCACCAGAAATGCTGTTGTTGCGTGTTGTCTAGGTCGGAATGCATATTGAAACAATGAAAGAAATTAGGGAAACAATCTTTGTATGTATGCGCCAACTTGTGTGTCTATGTATTAAACGCCTGACTTGTCAGCGACTGGAGGGGCGTCCTTAACAATCGAAAGCATCGATTTCAGAGTCCGCTTTGATTGCGAGCAATGCTGGTCCTTAGAGGCCTAGGTGTCAATAGAATGCACTGCATCGATGTTGAATACAGGTTTCGTAGATGCTATATATTTAAGGCAGTCGGTGTAACATTGCCGTTTTGAACAAAAAAAAAACTATAAAACCTCACGGTACACAATATTCTTTGTTTTTCCGTTTGGAGCAAAAGCAAAGAGGTTGTTCCGGCTGCCAACTCGAGAACATCCAACGTAGAATTGTCCATGTGAAAAACATGGCCCTCCAGGTGAAGTCCTGCCACAGATAAAGTCTGACCCTGGGACTTGTTGATGGACATAGCAAAGGCAGCACGAAGGGGAAATTGGGTTCTTTTAAAAGAATAGGGTGCATCCACTCCTAATGTAGTAAGAGTTACCGTAGGTATTAAAACATATAAATAATGTGCTGTGACACCCTATTGACAACAAGGCGTGTACCATTGCAAAGCTTGGGAGGGGTTATATTCCTGAGAAGTATAACTGGACATCCTTCCTTGAGAGACAAAATATGTTGAGGTAGACCGGGAATATCCAATGAATTGAGGAATTCAATGGGATAATTGACCACCTCATGTGGATCAACATTGGTATCAATAGAATTAAAAGTCTTATCATTTCCAGGAAGACTTTCAAGCATTTGGCGATTAATGGCGGAGACAGTGACATTTGTAGGAACTAATATAGCCCTCTCACACAGCCATGTATGATTGCGGTAATTATCTGCCAAGTTGGGAAAAACGGCTGCCTTGAGATCTTCGACAGTGCTAACCAGATAACATATATTGTCGAGTGCAATGTCTCCATGCACACCTGAAAGTACTTTGCCCTCACCAAGAATGAGAAGGTCTTCAGCAAATATTCCAGACACAGTATCGCCATGCAGTTGAACACGCATGTTAGTGGTCAGACGAAGTGTTGTTACCTGTTGCCTCAACGTAGAAGACTTCAGGTAGGCCCGAACTTGATCCGCTCTGGTGCCCTTTGGAATAACCGGCAAAGTTTGTCGAAAGTCCCCTGAAAGCAAAAGAGTTACACCCCCCCCCCATGGCCGCCTGACGGCCTCTAATGTCTTTCAGTGTTCTATCTAAGGCTTCAATAGCTCCTTTGTGAGCCATGGTGCATTCATCCCACACAATCAGTTGGCACCGTCGTAGCAGTTCTGCTCTTGGACTATCCTTGGTGATGTCACAGAGCGGTGTTTCAGCTGACACCAAGTTAAGCGGAAGCTTAAAGGTAGCGTGTGCTGTCCTGCCGCCAGGAAGTACTGTTGCTGCAATACCAGATGATGCAACGGCTATTGCAATAACTTCATTCTGTCTAACTGTGGCAAGAAGAAGTTTAGTAACAAAGGTTTTTCCACTGCCTCCAGGGGCATCAAGAAAGAAGATACCACCCCATCGATGAAATACATAGTCGGTGATAGTGTTGTATGCAAATTGCATCAGGAAGTAGTTTTGGTTCCATTTCAAACACATATCTAGCTAGAGTGTCGACATCATAAGATGTTTCTTGGATGATGAGAGTTGGAATTTTATTAGAAACAGTGCGGTGGGTTTGTGGCAGACCGTATGCTGGCAAGGCATAAGGAAAATCCTGTCCTCTATGTCTATAAGCCCTTTATTGTATAAATCATCACTGAAATCTACTTCTATGTCAGGAAGTAGTAGTTGAGTCTGGTGCAGGAAGTCCTCAGGCAGTTGGTTCCGAAACTTCAACCATAATGTGTAGGCATCACAAATGTTACATAAGTGAAGAAGCTTTGCAAAGAGCTCTCGTAGGCCTCCAGTTGAGTGTGATGAAGCTATATCCGCCAAGGTTACATCCCATCGTGAGTCATCTTGAAGCATTCCACGAGCCAAACAGGCATCTCTGTATTTAGACCAAACACGATTACCGTAAGTTCTGAGGTCCTGGAAACTGGTCGGTCCTTTGACTTCATGCAGTAGCATTCGAAGATAGAAGCACTCGTGTTGATTTGGAGGAATCTTATACACTCGCCCCAAGCAATTAGTGAATTTGATCCCGAGTACTCCAATAACTGGTTGGCCAGTCTTTCTGCGACTCCGTGTTTTTTTATTCCATGTGTAGTATGCTGAGGATACAGCAATGATTTTGCGAAGTCATCGTATTCGCACAGTTTGAAAAATCCAGTTAAAGTTGTCTCCCTTGGGGCCTGTGCCATTTCAGCGGCATTTTTGTTGGTATAGTACATCCGTTTACCGTGTTCTAGGTGTACATCTAATTTTACAATTGAAGGGTGCCTATCATGTATTGGAAAACCGAAGATTCGCCAAAAGGCCTCGCTACTACTTGGAATTGCGTTACTTCGTCTCTATTGTTTTCGTTGAGTATACCAACCGAAGCAGCGTCAGAACCCTTATTAACATACTTACATATGTATTTGATGTACTTGACGGAGCTGCAGAATTCAACATTAATGTGTGCGTTGAAAGTACTGAGCAGGAGTGGGCAATAGGGAATGATCCATCGGTTGTCAACCTCGCCATTCTTAACCCTTGCCGTAAAACCTCCCTCTTCACGTCACCTACATCTATATAATGGGTAGCCATTATTGCCAGTCTGAGTATCGCGAATAAATTGACTTAGAAATTTTTTAGTGCATCTTTTATTGCCTGTAACGCATGGTAAATCAGTTCTAAAGCCAGACCCACATGGACCATGCACCATATCTGCCCTAACTTTCATGTACAAGTCCTTGTCAGTGGAAGAATCGGGTAATTCTGCAGAGATGGTCCTGTAAATGTCGTTAGGACTAACCTTTGTTGTCAGCCAAATAAGAATATGAGCATGAGGGAGGCCCCTTTTTTGACATTCGATTGTGTACATGTCACATTGAACTGGTCCGAAAACCTCACCTAATTTGATAAGATCCATAAGCTTAAGTAACTTAAGACGGAATACTCTAGCCGTGAGATCATGTCGGCGTGTGGCGTTCTGACCAGGAAGGAGTTCGCCCTCAATCTCCTTCCAGTTGGGGTTACAAGTAAAAGTTATAAATAAGTCTGGCCTGCCGTAATGTCGTACAATTGTCATGGCGTCCTGAGTCCTTTCATGCATATATCGAGGGCTTCTCGTGAAGGTAGATGGCAGAATGTATACTTTTCCAAGACTCTCAGGATCCGCATCATTGTTCATTCCATCACGAAGGTGTATGTAACTGTCACAACACAACTTTTTTTGATTGAGTTTGATAAAACACAATCTCTCAGATTCCATTTTTGCACACATGTCAGTTGCATACTGGTTGAAAAGGTCTTTAGCGCGATGGAGGTGACTAAAACAGTCATCTCGGATCATGAATCGGAATGCATAGAAGTCCTTGCATGAAACTGTTTTGGTAGAATGAACCTCTGCATTAGTAGATTTACATTGTGGAATGCCAAAATGATATCCGTCCTCTCCATATACAAAAAGCAGCGGGTATTGGAGTGCGTCGTATGATCTGTGTGTTTCACTGATTCGTTGAAGTCCGTGGTCGCGATGCTTGATAACAATGTCACGTTTGTTGTGCTGATCTCCAGCGAGAAGTATTGCAACCTCATTGAAAGAAGGTGAATTATAGCGGCCTGCATGTTCTCCAGATGGCCGTTTGTCAGCATCAATGACGACATAGTAATTGTCCATATGAGCTGTTTCTAACGCGTATTTGAAGCTCTGAATGTAGCTGTTATGAGTATGAAGCATGTCCCGAAGTTCAAAATGGAGCTCCAGTCTAGTTTCAGAAGCAATTAAGTATTTCCTTGTTGCTTGTTGACAGTCAATTGAGTTTTGAGTTTTTTCTTTTGGGAAGGCAAATGTATTTCGCCTTGTAGCTTGTTCAAGACAGTTGGGCATGAAGTAGACCTGAAGAAATTGGGGCTCTTTATTATCTACAGGCTCCAGCGATCCGATAAGATGATAAACCTGACCTTGAACTTTGAAAGTGGACATAAATCCACCTTCATACTCATAACTCGATCCAAAAGATGTCATTTGGAAGGCACAATTGTAATGTCGAATACTTGAAGGAAACCTCTTGAGAGTGAATGGGTGCCTGTAAGAAGAAGCCTCAATGGCTGTGGTGGATCCCTAGGAGGGTGCAAGTTGACCTTACCATTAGAACAACACATTCCGGCTGGTTCATCTGGCCACTTTTTGGCTTTGCAAAACTGGCAAATTTCAGACATGCCGCCGATTTGAATATAAGGGTGTGTAGCATAATTATTAGTGGGGACATAATTGAAAGCCTTCAATGACCATTGTGATTTCGCAGCCCTCGAAATACCCCGCTTATTGGCTTTATACTGAAACACACACCCCAGTCGAATAGCTCGGATAGCTGCTGTCTCCGCTTCTCGCGCAGCTGCAGTAGCTGCCGCATCTCTGGTCTGACGAAGTTTACGTTGAACATCATTCTCTGCAGCTCGCGCAGTTGCTTTGCCTTTGCATTTGTTGCAAGCCGAGTTTGACGTTCCTCGTTATTCACTGCAGCATGTGAGGATGCAGTTGAAGAAGCATTTCTGGTGCGTTGAAATAAACACTCGTCATCATTCTCAGTTGCATGGGAAGATACAATGGAAGCAGAATTTCTGGCCCGTCGACTCAAACAATGCTCATCGATAGACAGAGCTATCGCATTCACTGAACACCCCACAATTTGAGGCTGTCAAAATCTCGACGACGCCTCAGTCAGCCTCCTTCTTTTCGTTATCTGAGACCGCGTCAGTCGTAATAAGGGCATCTTCTTTTTAGGCATTAAGGTGGCGAGCACGATATGACAAAGAAATCTGACAAATGTATCTTAAATATAAAACAATGCGAAAAAATAAGTTTTGCGAATCATCCAATTTTGCAAATCAATTCGTCTAATGAGAAATGCATCCAAAATCCTAGAAAATGTCATAGATGCATTATTTACAAAGTCATCTTTACATGAACATGCAGGGTAAAACAATAATGTTTGGCACTGCCGTTCTTTAACGTGTTTTAATTCAGTGATAACAGTGATTCAAAGGAAATTTAAACTTTTTAACGAAATCAAAATTGCACATAATTGCACATCTATATATCAATAAAATCGGTTATGGTAATCAGGAGTTACTTGAAGCCGAATATTAAAAACATGGCAGCTTAAAAAATTGCTCGATTTCTTTTTATGTAACTTTTTATCAGATTTTGAGTGCATTTCTTAACCGATTATAATTTTACTGAAGAAATGGATGCGAAATAGTTACGGCTACGGCAAAAAGCGTCTAAGTGTGAAAATCACTTGCATGGATACTGAGCTAAAGCTGATTAAAGAGCCAGTAAGGGTTTTTAGGTCGCCCTGTATGTCGAGCCGAAATGCACAAAAATGGGACATGGTGGAAATAATCTGACTTCTTATTTGGATTGAAATTACTCAGATTGACTTGAATTTGCTATTTTAGTTTGAGCAAAACTTTTGTGCTGGCCATGCGTCAATAGTAATTAACTGCATACTTACTTTTGCACCACTACCCCCGGTATATACATGAATCCTAAAACAAACAATCCGTCCATATTTCCTTCAAGATAAAAGGAAATTAAAGTAAATTTAGCCTTATAAGACCGCAAAATTAATTTAAGTAGAAGGCCTAACCGCCAACGCCATAGCAAAATCAAACAACAATTGAAAACTGAAAATAATCCAAACGTTTAATAGGGAAGGTTTAACTTACCAAGTAATGAGGTCGCTGACTTTTTAACGCCTTGTAGCATACAAAGGTAGTACAGTGCAAATGAAGCTACTAAACAAATCGAACCAACAATTATAGCATCTACTTATTCTGACAAGAATCGAAATGTTTAATCGTCTGCAAGTGGTGGAAATTTGTTATCGTCTGCGCGTTCCATAAAAGGGAAATAACTCGTCTCTCATCTCTATTTATACATTTGAACTGAAAAATCAATACATTACAAATTCGATTTTTGCACTTGGCGTGGATCGATTTGAAAATTCTTTTGACCGATGTCTCCGCCGGACCTTCATCTATAAGTGTAACAATTTTACCGAAATGTGAGCGTACGGTTTAGGAGGAGATGTGTCCCGACCGTTTTAGTAGACAGACAGACAGACAGACAACCTCAGTTTTATATATATAGATCAAAGTTTTTTTTATATCTTGGTTGATATTTGGTAAATACAGCTACACTTACAACAAAATTGACCAAATTTGGCCGGGCAGTTCAGAAAATCTTCCATCGCCCCTGATATATATATAGTAATAATAATTGTTTCTACTTTAGGCACAAGGCCAGCAATTATCCAGTACATTACTGGTACTTTATTTTATCGCCACAAGGGCCGACATGTAGGGGACAATACAAAGACAGGGACAGTGGGGGGTTTAGAATAAGGTCGAGTAAAAGTGCACAATGGCAAGACTAATTTAACAATGGAGATATAAAAATATAAAATAAACTATGCATAAATATAACAAAATAAATTCCCCTATAGGGGTGGACGGCCCAGGGGTGACTCGGGTACCCCACCAATCCTGAACCACCCTGCGCTTCTAGGGCACCCAGGGAGAGCACCCGTCTCCTCAAGTTAGCTAGCCTATCGGCGCATGGTCAGAGTAGGCCCATTCACACCGGCCATTATAGCCACATTCATCCACCTTTTAGCAAATGTACTGGGGGGCAACACTTCTCTCTTCACCCTCACCTTCCTTTCCAGGTGAAACTTGAAGAAGTTGATGAGGGATTGGCCGAAGAGAAAAGTGTCTGTCTTCAGTCCTTTTAATCTGGTCCACCATATAACCTCTTTTTCGCAACGGCCACCAGACAGAGGAAAATTTCCTGCTCTTCCTGACCTAAGGAAAGCGGCGGGTCGATCTTTACTATGGACTCGGCCGATAGCCGGATCCGTTCCACACGCGACAGTAGCTGTTCGACATAACTCCACAAGTCAGTAATGCACGGACATTGGACAAGTGCATGCAGAACGGTTTCGTCGCTCTGTGCGCATCTTGGGCAGGTCTGTCTGATAGCACTTCCGTTCCTGTAGAGTTTATCCCGAACCGGCAGTGCCCCCCGGTAGCACTGCCAAGCGAGGGATTTCTGGAAATTGTCCATCGTCCCCGGCTCGAAAGTCCTCCGGTACAGACTGGTCAGTTCGACTTCGTCAAGGCCCACCACTAATCCTCTATAGGACTCGAGAGTGGAAGTTCCAGTGATCGCATTGCCCGCTTGGTAGAGGGCATTGAGTGCCTGGCAAAATTCCAGGTGCCAGTCACCCAGTCTCGGTCTCTTCTTTACCCAGGACTGCAGCTCAGTTAAAGAAACGAGCTGCGGAAAGGCACGTCTGATAAACGGCGACCACACCTGTTCACCGTTTAGGCAGAATATCTGGAGATATCGCAGCCTCAGCGCATGTCTGCGCATCATTAGCCACGGCATGCCCAGCCCTCCGCGTAGAGGGTGCTGGCAGCAGATGGACGGCCTTACCAACGGAACTTGTCCTTTCCACAAGAATTTGAAGAGGAGCCGTTCCAACTTGACGAGGCGCGGGCGGGGGAAAGGCACGACAGTCAGGCGGTAGTAGATGACGGACGCGATGTACACATTCGCCACCTCCGCGCGACCTTTCAGTGATAGCTTCCTCCCAGCTCATTTTTCGGGTGAGACTGGCTACACTGCTCGTTACCTCGTCCCAATTCTTTTCCACCTAGAAGTCTGGTCCGAACCAAACCCCGAGAAACTTTACCGGTCCGTCCGTCCAGCGCCCCACGACGCTATTGGACGGTATGGGCTTGCCTCTCCAGGTTCCGAGCTGCAAGCCCACCGACTTTTCCGGCTTAAGTTTGGCTCCTGTCAACCTTTCATATTCCTTCAATAAGGTGCCGACCACCTCGATTTCTGAGGTGTTCGACACCATCACGATGATGTCGTCCGCATAAGCCGACACCGCCTTTCCACGTCCCGGTTCGAGCGGGATGCCCTGCAACAGCTCCAGCTTCCGCAGGCTCGAGAGTCAATACGTTCAGAAGGGAAGAGTGAGGGCACCCTTGACGGACCGATCGGGAGAGCCGAAATGGTTCCGAGAGGTGGCCATTAACCTTGACCACCGAGCGTGTGCCGCTGTGCATTGCAGCGATCCAGCTTCTGAAGACAGGGCCGAAGCCAGCTGCTTTGAAGACAGCCTCCAGATACCAATGGTCAACCCTATCGAATGCTTTCGATTGATCTACATTGATCAGTGCCCCACCGAAGCCAGATTTACACCCTACCCTCTCTGTGATGTATCGCATGAGGTGGAAATATGTTGTGTATGGACCTGGCTGGGATTGCACAAGTTTGCGCCTCCCTAACCAAATCCTCGATGACAAGCGCCAATCTCTTTGCTAAGACCTTGGCCAAAACCTTAACCTCTGTGTTGAGCAGAGTTATGGGCCTGAAGTTGTCTAATGTATCCCTCTTGTTCTCGTCTTTCCTTATCAGCGTCACCACTCCCCTGCTCACAGAACTGGGAATACTCCCATTCTGCTGCCAGTTGTAGTAGAGTGCTTCGAGGAGTTCGGAGAACAGGTCTTGCATATTTACGTAAAGCTCGTAGGGCAGGCCATCCAAACCGGGTGACTTGCGCCTCATGCAGCCGACAAGGGCATCCTGAATTTCGGCTGAAGTAATCGGCCTTTCGCTGCGCTTAGCGTTGACCGTAGAGATGCGCGGCAAGCCGTCAAGGTAGGGACTGAAATCCGCTACTCTCTCTGATTCGTCACTCTCCCCGAACAATCGAGCAAAGTTCTGGCGAAAGGCCTCACACATCCGCTTGGAATCGCTTATCTTGTGTCCGTCTCGGTCCGCCAAAGACCGAATTGGGGATTTATTACCACGCTGCGCCTCCACCACGCGGGCCCATCGAACAGCTTTGGTTCTCTCGTTTCTCAGCAATGCCACTACAAATAGCCTCGTCTAACTTATCTACCAGCTCCCCCTCCTTTCTATTTTTCTCTAACGCTAGTTCTTTGCTGAACTCTATCCAAGTTACTCTAATCTCTCTTTTGAGAGCCCCCCACCATCTGTTGTTGATGATCCCCCCTGTCAACTTTTGCTTAACTAAATTGTTGACTCGGTCCCTGTAAGCCGGAAATGACATGTTCAGAATGACATGTTCAGCTTCCAGTAACCCGGTCCCAACCTACGCGTTTTTTCTAGGTTGACTAAACAGATCACAAATTTGTGATCTGAATAGGCGACCGTTTTAAAAAGTGGGCAGCCTACACTATTTCTGTCTATTTTCCTGATGAAGATGCTGTCTATATACGATCTAGATGACCCTATGCGGTTGGTCCACGTCCACACTGGCGCATTGGGGAAATCTAGTCTATATCTGTCAGACAGTTGGAACTGGCTGATTAGGTGTTTGAGGCTTTTGCAACCCCTTCCCCCGCTCCTATCAGCTACTCCCACACAATCCCAGCGTGCGTCTAAGATTCCGTTCCAGTCCCCCGCTAACAGTAGAGGGCGAGACGTACTCAGAAAGGTTTCCAGGCGCCTAAAGAAGTCCGGTCGTCCGGCCCCAGTAGGGGCGTAGACATGCCAGCAGTCTAAAGGCACCACCTTCGCTACTGCTCACATCCAGGACCACCAACTTTCTGTCCGGGTCCCGGAAGATCGACCTTACCTTGAGATCCAGACCTTTCCTAAACAGCACTGCCACCCCACCTTTCATTCCCGTCCTGCTAATAGATGCGAAGATCTGATAGTCCTCGAAAATGGGGGCTAGTGCGCGCGTGTCGGAAATCCTGGTCTCGCTGACGGCAATCACATACATTTCCAGAGACCTGAGGTCGTTGAGCAGGCGACCCTGCTTCCAGGGTGACCCCAGGCCGCGAAAATTTAAACTCCCTACTCTTAATATGGCCATGTTGGCGAGCTAAAAGAGAGAGGGAAGGTTTACTTACCTCCCGGGATCTTGTGAAGGTCGGATGGTTCGACCTCCATGGTTGGTGGTGTTTCTTTTGGGAACCCCTTTAAAAGTCTTGATATATAGTAATAATAATAAATGTGAAGACTAAAATCCGAAGAGGGCTCGATAAGGATAATATATATATAAAAATATATAAAACCATAGAGCAAATATTTAGTAAAATAACAGATTAAAGTTTAATGTTATTTTAATATATATATATATATAAATAAAATTAGAATTTTATTTCTCGCCCTAGCACAGCTGATACATAGATGTAAGTATGCACACGTACACACACACACATATATATATATATACGCATATTTATATACACATACACACACATATATACATATACATATGTACGTGTGGGTTATATCGAACATTAATAACAATGTCCGATTCGATTGTAAATAAACGGCCCGATTTGAAGCTGTGTCGTGCCGGTGACCGATCGTCACCTGTTTGTTCAACACTTGCTTTGAGGAACAATCAACATGTTTCTGAGTCATTATAACCCACACGTACATATGTATATGTATATATGTGTGTGTGTACGTGTGCATCAGCATCGACATAGACGATAATAGAAAGATAGTTAACTTCCTGGACGTTACCCTCAATGTAGAATCCGGCCTCTACTACCCGTACCACAAGCCGAACGAGTGCCTCAAGTACGTAAATGCTAATTCCAACCATCCCGGGTCTGTCAAGAGAGCCATAGTGAATAGCGTATCCCGTAGGATATCATATGTCAGCTAACCAGGAAACCTTCAACAACGTAGAATAATGCCCTAAATAGTGCAGGTTACAAGTGAACGTATCATAATAGTGCAGGTTACAAGTACCTAAATAGTGCAGGTTACAAGTGCAACGTATCATAATGCCCTAAATAGTGCAGGTTACAAGTGAAAATTAAGTATATACCAATCGAATGAATAGCGTAACTGCTGACAGTAACACATCGGAAGGAACCAACAGCGGGGCTAATCCGGCTCGGAGTGTAATATTCACCCCTGGAGCCACACTGCAAACTAATCCTAGAGGAACTGTGAATCAAAGCTTATTAAGCAGGGACCGGACTTTGCCTACAATGGAAAACGAGGTGGAGCCGCGTGCGACATGTGTGGGCCCAGGGGTGTGCGTGGACAGTACGAACCGCCTCCCTCGCTGCGAACGGGGACCACACAGCCCGAGGTGCTCCGATCGGCATGTCCAACCCAACGGCAACTGCGCCCACAGCAACTGCGTAGCGCGTACTCGGACGGAACGGGTGGAGGGACTGGGGACTAGAACAGGAAGCAAACCTGTTCCCGCAATGTCATATGTTTTAACTCCCTCCCCTTCTGCACCGGTTTACGCAGCAACCTCGCAGCCTCTTTCTTCGGGGCCTTGGATAAGCACTTCCCTAAACAGCACAGGTACCACGCCATTTTCAACAGGCACACAATTTAATTGTCCTACTCCACAACTAGAAATCTAGCGCAAAACATAGAAATCTTAAGCCGGAGTAGATTAAAAAATGTCCGCGACTCCGGAGCGGGGGTCAGCGCAACACAAATGCCTCTTCCTCCGATGGTAACATTATGAACCGTGAACGACCAAGGAATCTGCAGCTATGAATGTAGGGTGAGTGCCAATAACCAAACCTTCGCCTATATTGCAGTTACGGCTAATAAATTTAAGGAACGCTGGTACAATCATTGCCAGACATTTAGGAGAGTGGATAAGAAAAACAGCACCGCCCTCTCCGAACTGGTGTGGTGTCTCAAGCATGTCAACATGGGATACACTTTGTCGTGGTCCAAGGTTGCCTCAGCCCAACCCTACAGAGGAGGTGGGCATGACTCATGCAATCTATGTCTCACCGAGATTATGCAGATAATCGAGAGGGGAACACGGATTATCAATAAAAGGAGTAACCTGTTCAGCACCTGCCACCGCAGATCAACTGGAACCTTCCTCAGACTGTACGGATTAACAACATAGTTGTACTGGTCGAGGGCCAGTGCAAAGCTTGACCGTGGGAGCCGGACGTGGCCACACAACGACCCCAGCGTCAGGCGAACACTGGATGCTTGTATGCACGCTTGGAATCTTTGAGAGTCCGTGTTTTATATCCCTTGGTTCTTTGTTCTCCGTATGCATACCTACTGTTGTATTTATGTATAATCTTTGTTCCGTTTGTTCTTATGTTCCTATATGTGTACCTGAATTTATATCTATATGTTTTTCTGTTCCTATTTTCGCTTCCCACAGCTCACTTCCAAAGTCTAGCAGCCCTTTTTTGATAGTATTAATACCTTTGTAGTTACAACTGACTGCTATTTTGGTTATTTTCTACACTGAATATTGCTGGCCTTGTGCCTTAGGGTGGAAGCGAGGATTGTCATGATTATTATGTTATTAATGTAAGAATTTGTTTTCAGCGACCCGCACCACTAGGCCTTTTTGTTGCCGTTGTCGCCGTGGTGGGTTCATTACTGGTGTTGTTATTGGTGGTGTTATCGCTGTCTGGTGTTGTTGGT
>OZ024740.1:250676759-250681759 GCA_964016885.1 Eledone cirrhosa | reverse complement strand
TAGTTATGTTTTTCTTGTTGTTGCATTCATTGACTCTCTGTGCTGTCACATATATCTGGGGACATCTTAATTATGGGGCGTATAAGGAGTAGGAGATCCTGTAGTTACTAGCAATATTGGCTCCGCATACAGCTATTGTTGGTGGTTCTGTCGTCGCGTTGTTGGTTGTTTTATGGTCTTTGCGGAGCCCATAGAAGGGTGGTATGTCGTTGTTAGACCCTTGGAAGTTATTGGCTGTGCGTCTACTTGGTTTTAGGATGTTGGTCTACATTATCATGTGAGCATTGACAGTTACGTCCCTTTACGGACTGAGTTCAAATCCCGCCGAGGTTAACTTTGCCTTTCATCCTTACGGGGTCGATAAAATAAAGTACCAGTAATACAGTGGAATAATTGCTGGCCTTGTGCCAAAAGGTAGAAACAATTATCATGTAAGCATTGAGGATCTTTTCTCTCTCCTCGTGTGTTTGTTGTGTTGTTTCGCTCCTGTTGATGATGTGGGGTTGCATAGCCTTGATGTAGATCGGCATGCTGTCTATTGATACCCTACCAGATTTATCTGTGGGTAGACACACTACCTCACCATCCCTTGTCCGCTGCTTGAGGCTAAGTAGGCCTTCTATAGGTTTTCTTCCAAGTTGTTGAATTTCTGGTCTGTTTTGTCTCTTAGTGTATTGTTCTACTACCTGTCTAAGTTCATTTCTAGCTATGGTAAACTGTGCCTCTGTTTCGTCATCTATTTGTTGTGGTATACAAACTCTTTTATTAAAAGGTAATCTAGTGGGATAAATTTTGTTCATCTTGCATGTTTTGTCAGCTGGGTTGAAGAACAGGTTTTTTAAGGTGTTGTCATTAAATATACCGTTATAGTTGTGTGTACTACTATTATTGTCATTATAGCTGTTGTTGTTCCTACTGTTAACATTATTATTATTATTGTTATGGTTGTTAAATGTATTGTAATTGTTGTTCTCTCCATTGTTATCGTTGTTGTTACTGCTATTTCTACCATTGTGGTTGTTACCTGTATTGTTACGTTTCTTGTTTTTGTTTTTGTGGTTGTGGTTGTTGTTGTTGTTGTTGTTGTTGTTGTTGTTGTTGTTGTTGTTGTTGTTGTTGTTGTTCTGCCTATCGTTATAGTTGCTGCTCCTGATATTTCCATCATTATTATCATAATTTCCATCTCTCCTGCTATTGTTATTATTATGACTATTATTATTATTATAGCTCTTATTTCTATAGTTAAAGTTATTATTTATATTACTACTTTCGTTCCATGCTTATAGGGAGTTGGAGTCCTTCCTCGAGGTCTATGATATCGGGGATTGCGTCGATTCATTCCTGGTCAGTTTGTATAAGCATTTGCATGACCAGTTCTCTCTCCCTATTTTCTCTACTTGCAGCATGGTCGTCCTGTCCTCGATTCCAGCAAGGACAGACGCGGTCAGCCAAGTTATGGGCACGTCGGGTGGGACCTGGGTCACTTTGACCCTCACAATTTTTGCCCGCAGTAGGAGGGCACCAAGACTATCTCCTCACTCTTTAGGGTTTCCAAAGAGTGAGACTTCGCTTCTTGGGAGGTGGCGAAAAGTACGTCTAATGTGGCATACTTTCTGCCTCAGGTGATGTAGGATTTGCGCACCCAGACGCACACCAAGGCCTTTTCGATTTGAGCCTCCGTGGCTCTCTCCACCCGATGTGACATTTTGCTTACGGTGCGGTAAGTCACTGTCCGTAGCTGTTGGTCCTTGAAAAAATCGGGTGGAGGTTTCAGGGAAACTCTATTGGCGTTTCTTGTCACCATGGCCCTTGCGACTGCCATCTCCTTCTCTGTGACTAACACTGTTTCGATATTTCGGGCGACATCTGAAAAAGAAGTGGTCCCTTTTTCAGCGGCACCACTAGTGTTGCCGCTACTGGTCTTGCTGATGGTGCTGAGACGCTGTTACAGGTATCGATGTCATTGTTGATGTTTGTGTTGGTATTGGAAACACCCATGACCAGCCAAAGGGACGGATCAAGGTAAGTGACCCTTTCTCACTTGCCCCGTTTCTCATCCAGCATGGCCGTACTTAGAATAGGCAGTATAAATGCACGTGACCTGGGGTCATGTTGGAAGCAGGGTCACCTGCTCAACGACTTCAAGTCACTAAACATAGATGTGGTGGCCATCAGCGAGACCAGAATCTCCGAAGCACGAGCCTTCGCACCGATCTTCGGCGGCTATGATGTGTACGCATCTCCCAGCCGTCCAGGAACGGGGGGGGGGGTTTGCATTCCTTTTTCGAAGAGGCTTGGATCTCGCCTTGGACCCAGAAGGTAAGTCGGTGGTGCTGGACGTGACCAGCAGCAAAGGCAATGCTTTCAATCTAGTAGCCGTCTACGCCCCAGCTGGGGCAGGACGGCCAGATTTCTTCAGACGCCTAGAGACCTTTCTTGGAACGTCCCGCTCTTTAGTGTTAGTGGGTGACTGGAACGGTATCTTGGATGCACGCTGGAATTGTGTGGGGCTAATGTATAGGGGAGGAGGGTGTAAGAGCCTCACCATCCTGCTCAGACGTTTTGAACTGTCTGACAGGTATCGACTGGATCACCCGAATGTGCCAATGTGGACATGGACAAACCGCATCGGGTCATCCTGATCGTATCTCGATAGGGTATTCTGCAGAGAACTAGATAAGGCTAGTATAAGTTGTCCACAATTTAAAATAGTCGACTTCATAGACCACAAATTTGTGATCTGTGAGATCGACATAGACAGACTTCATAGACAAGGACCCGGTTACTGGAAGCTGAACGCGTCTTTCCCGGCGCGCAAGGCCTACAGAGACCGGATTAGCGTTAAGCGGGCGTTGACGGGAGTGGTTGTCAACAACAGGTGGTGGTTCGCCCTGAAAAGGGCAATTAAAGTAGAGTCGATTAGGTTTAGCAAAGGACTAGTGATAAAGGAAAGTAGAGTAGAGGGAGAGCTGGTCAGAAAGCTAGAAGAGGCGTTTAGGACAGGCATCGCAACCGACGTGCTTGCGGCGAGATTGGCACTCGACCAATTCTTCAACGCAAAAGACGAAGGCTGCGTTGTCAGAGCTACAACGCGTGCTCTGAAACACGAGGGGACAAAAGTCGTCCAATGGGCCCGGGTGGCAGAGGCGCGACGTGGCAACAAAGCCACAATTTGGTCTTTGTCTGACCAAAACGGGCGTGTGTTGCTCGAACCCGAGCAGATGTGTGAGGCTCTTCAGCAGCACTTTGCTGAACTGTTCGGGAGCAGTGGCGGGCCGGATCGGGGTATGGACTTCAGTGCATACCTCGACGGACAGCCTCGGCTCTCGACTACCGCAGCACAGTGTTGCGAAAAGCCAATAACAGCCGGTGAAATACGGGAAGCGATGGTTAACTGCACGAGGGGTAAATTGCCAGGTTTGGATGGTCTGCCCTACGAGCATTATGCATTTATGCCAGACTTCTACTGCAACTGGCAGACGTCTACTGCAAGTGACAGCAGAGCGGGACTATTCGCAATTTTGTGAGCCGGGGAGCGGTGGCGCTGCTGAGAAAAGACCCGAACAAGAGGCATGTTATCGATAGCTTCAGGCCCATAACCCTGCTAAACGCAGAGTTCAAGATTTTGGCCAAGGTGTGAGCAAGGAGGTTGGTGCTTATCGTCGGGGGACAGGTGGGAGAGGCGCAGATATGCGCCATTCTGGACAGATCCATCCACGACAACCTCCACCTCATGCAATACATTGTAGAGAGCGTGGTTAAGGAATCTGGAACGGGTGGGGCCCTGATCAACTTAGATCAATCCAAAGCATTCGATAGGGTCGACCATCGGTACCTGGCGGCGGTCCTCGAGGCAGCCGGTTTCGGGCCCGTTTTCAGGGGTTGGAACGCTGCGATGTACAGCGACACCTGCTCAGTTGTGGGGGTGAACGGTCACCTGTCGCAGCCGTTCAGCATCATGCGCTCGGTCCACCAGGGTTGTCCCCTCTCGTCCCTCTTGTACGTACTGGCTTTCGAGCCGTTACTGCACAAACTGGGGGCGATTAGGGGCGTCCCACGCGAACTAGGATGCGGGGAATCCGAGTCGGCTTACACCGACGACGTCACCTTGGTGGTGTCGAACACCAGACACGTCCAGATGCTCGGGACCGCTCTCAAGGAATACGAAGCGGTGACAGGAGCAAAGAAAAACCAGGAAAAGTCAGTGAGCTTGCACCTCGGCACCTGGAGAGGCAAGTCCATTCCGTCCGACAGCGTCGTGTAGTGTTGCACGGACGGACCGGTTAAATTGCTCGGGGTCTGGTTCGGACCGGACCTCCAGATGGAGAAAAACTGGAGCGAGGTGACGAGCAGGGTGGCCTCCCTCACCCAGAAATGGGCCGAGAGGAAGCTGTCCCTGAAAGGCCGGGCGGAGGTGGCGAATGCGTACATCGCATCCGTCATCTGCTACCGCCTCACCGTCGTCCCTTGCCCCGGCCCAACTCTCACCAAAATGGAGCGCCTTCTCTTCCGCTTTTTGTGGAAGGGACGCGCTCACATGGTCAGACGATCCACCTACTGTCAACATCCGTTGCCTGGAGGACTGGGCATACCATGGCTGATGATGCGCAAACATGCGTTGAGGCTGCGACATCTCTGGTGCTTCTTTGACGGTGAACATGTGTGGTCGCCGTTCGCCAGGCACGTTTTCCCACAGCTCGTCTCTTTGACGGAGCTGCAGTCTTGGGTCAGGAAAACACCGAGGAATAGCGCTTGGAAACTGGAATGTCTCCAGGCGCTCACCGCCCTCTGCCAGCTGGGCACCAGTATCGGTGGAACATCCACCTCGGCGTTCCATAGAGGACTACTGGAGGGGAAGAACGACGCCGTTCTCGGAGAGATCCTGGGCGTCGAAGAAAATCAACTGTTTGCTCTCTTCCGGAGAACTTTCAGCCCAGGGTCTATGGATAACTTTCAAACATCCCTGGCCTGGCAGTGCTACCGGAGAGCGTTGCCGGTTC
>OZ024740.1:250656759-250666759 GCA_964016885.1 Eledone cirrhosa | reverse complement strand
ACAAGCCGAAATTGCCTCAGATTTTTTGTTTAAGATGTGGTCTGTGGCGTAGAGTATTTCCAGGGCCTCAGCGGCGCAGAGGTCACATGGTCTTTTATTTCCGTTATACGATCTAGCCCTAGCTAGGATCTCCCAGTGTAACTTATATTGGGTGTGGTTGTCTTTTAGACTCCAGATATAAGCTGA
Organism: Eledone cirrhosa; assembly: GCA_964016885.1. NCBI lineage: Eukaryota > Metazoa > Mollusca > Cephalopoda > Octopoda > Eledonidae > Eledone > Eledone cirrhosa. The sequence continues at coordinate 250,666,573 of OZ024740.1, read as the reverse complement.
AAGTGACGTCATATTCCTTCTAAGAGGGTAACGAAAAGAATGGGTATGCATGTAAAGACGCTGCTTGAAACTATTGGCGGTTAACCCTATGTAGGCCCTACGGGACGTGGGTGTTACAACCTTACATTTGTAGACAATGTTACTAGAGAGGCATTTCCCGGATAGGGGGCAATCAGCCCGATTCCTGCAATTACAGTTAGTACTAACTACAGGGTTGCACGTGTTCCTACGGCTAGGTAGTTTAGCTAAATTTGAAGCTGTGATGTTATGTGCAAGGTTAGGAGTCGTAGAGTAAGAAATTTTAATAGTATTTCTATAAAAATTTTACTATATTTATGTGTAGGGGGAAATACTTCGTAATAAGGGAAAGAAAGATCTTAGCTAATGGTGTGGCCACCTCCATATTATATGGTGGGTTATACCAACAAATGCGACGGGGTCTATTACTTCTAGGTCTATTTTCGTACTCTGTATATGCTACCTTATCGACAAATCCACTTCGAGCAAGAGCTTCATTGTAATAAGTGGAATGGTCGTTGAAAATACGTTCGTTGGTGGAAAGACGGGAAAGCCTCAACGAAACGTTTCTTACCAGGTTCTTGGTTATGCTGGCAGGATGGTTGGAATGCTTACTTATGTAATTAAGCGTATCATTCGGCTTTCTATACGGGTAATACAACCCATTCAATAAATTGAGGGTAACGTCGGGGTAATTAACGACCGAGAGATTGGCCTCAACCTGTATAGAGAGGTTGAAGCCTTTAAAGAAGGCTGTGAGTCCTTTTCTGAAACTGTCGCAAGCACGAGGTACGCACTTAGTCATGGTCAAAAGACCATCGTCAAGGTACTTGGTCTCCTTGTTAGAATTTTAGTCTATGACTTCTGCTATACCATTTACGTGGTTTTGTCTTTGCGTGCTATTGTTCTCCACGCTCCACATATGACGTATTATCTTCGTTTTTTCGTTCATTGCCAGAGAACGTCTCTATGCACCACCTAAGAGAACATTAGTCTACGACCTCTTTTATACCATAAACGTGGTTCTGCCTTTGCGCGTAATTGTTTTTCACCGCTCCTATTAATGACGTATTATATTCGTTTTTTCCCGTTCTTTGCCAGCGAACGTTTCCACGAACCCAAATATCGTCTTCCTGTCTTCCTCCGGTTGCAACGTTTTTTGAAATATCCAGTTCTGCGTTTACAGATTGACTTTGTTAGTTTCAGAAGATCCCGTTAAGGGTGAAAGCAGCGATTCTTTGCTTAAACTTTAATCTGTTATTGAATAAATATTTGCTCTACGGTTCTTATATATTTGATATATATTTATCCTTATCGAGCCCTCTTTGGATTTTAATCTTCAAATTTATTATTATTACTATTTGGCTCCCTCGGTTGAGCACTCTACTGACTTATATTCATCATGCAGAAACAACATCTGAATATTTCTACAAAGAACATACCCGTACCAAGCAGGAAAACATACCTAAAACTCCTGATACAGAAAACAGACGCGTTCATTAAAAGGTTGCGTTGGCGTCCCTTTTATTTTGATAATCCGCGAAAAGCAGACAACAAACAGGATAAATTTGGATTTAAAATCTATAATAACCCCCTGTGGAACCCAGCATAGCTACCCTTCAAAAATGATGTCTTGGAACTCATTCGGAGTATTAAATTTCGGAATAGGAGCAATTCCTTCCAGCAAGACCTGAAGAATAGAATTTGTTCTATTAAGGATTCTAATGCCGTGCACGTCCATTCCGACAAAACTGGAAACCTATATCAAGTGGAGCGCAGTACTTACCATCAACTACTACATAATGCTGTAACCAAGGATTACCGTAAAACTAATCGGTGCGTCATCAATGAAATCAACGATGCTGAGTTTAAAATCACATCTGATCTCAACATCCTGGACCGGACCTAACCTCTGGACCCTATTTCTCCCCACTTTACCCTGAAGGATCACAAATCCAATTTTCCGAACAACCCCTCTATTCGGCTTATTAACCCTACGAAGTCCGATTTAGGTAGACTTCGTAAAACGATTCTTGATAGAATTACACCTGAAATTAGAAGTTTGGCCCCTCTTGCACTGTGGAACAATTCTTTCGCGGTGATTGATTGATTCAACGGCATATGTAACAAGGAACATTGCCGTTTTATTCAATTCGACATCAACAATTACTACTCCTCCATCACTTTACCACTCCTCCTTAGAGCTATCTATTTCGCTAAAACACTCACAGTGGTTAAGGATTTCGAAGTTGATGTCATCCTCAATGCCCGAAAGTCGGTGATTAATTTCGACGACTCTATTTTGATTAAAAAATCCAATAGTACCCCATTCGACGTGAGTAAGGGCGCCAGTGATTCTGCGGAGGTTACTGGTCTTATTGGCCTTTTCCTTTTTTTCTCTCTCAAGGACGAATTCCCCAACGCGGGCGGTGGTTTGTACCGTAACGATGGTCTTTTGACCATGACTAAGTGCGGACCTCGTGCTTGCGACAGGTTCAGAAAAGGACTCACAGACTTCTTTAAAGGCTTCAACCTCTCTATACAGGTTGAGGCCAATCTCTCGGTCGTTAATTACCTCGACGTTACTCTCAATTTATTGAATGGGTTGTATTACCCGTATAGAAAGCCGAATGATACGCTTAATTACATAAGTAAGCATTCCAACCATCCTGCCAGCATAACCAAGAACCTGGTAAGAAACGTTTCGTTGAGGCTTTCCCGTCTTTCCACCAACGAACGTATTTTCAACGACCATTCCACTTATTACAATGAAGCTCTTGCTCGAAGTGGATTTGTCGATAAGGTAGCATATACAGAGTACGAAAATAGACCTAGAAGTAATAGACCCCGTCGCATTTGTTGGTATAACCCACCATATAATATGGAGGTGGCCACACCATTAACTAAGATCTTTCTTTCCCTTATTACGAAGTATTTTCCCCCTACACATAAATATAGTAAAATTTTTAATAGAAATACTATTAAAATTTCTTACTCTACGACTCCTAACCTTGCACATAACACCACAGCTTCAAATTTAGCTAAACTACCTAGCCGTAGGAACACGTGCAACCCTGTAGTTAGTACTAACTGTAATTGCAGGAATCGGGCTGATTGCCCCCTATCCAGGAAATGCCTCTCTAGTAACATTGTCTACAAATGTAAGGTTGTAACACCCACGTCCCGTAGGGCCTACATAGGGTTAACCGCCAATAGTTTCAAGCAGCGTCTTTACATGCATACCCATTCTTTTCGTTACCCTCTTAGAAGGAATATGACGTCACTTTCAGCTTATATCTGGAGTCTAAAAGACAACCACACCCAATATAAGTTACACTGGGAGATCCTAGCTAGGGCTAGATCGTATAACGGAAATAAAAGACCATGTGACCTCTGCGCCGCTGAGGCCCTGGAAATACTCTACGCCACAGACCACATCTTAAACAAAAAATCTGAGGCAATTTCGGCTTGTAAACATAAATTGCACAAAACTTTCCTGTATTACAGCCCCACGTTATACCCTAACGGATAGTACGATCTATACGTGGATATTTTACGTCTCGATGTGGGAGCTAAGTATATGTTTTGTTTATACCTTTACTTATTTGCATAGGTAAGTATATATTACCCGTATGTTTTGTGAAGGTACGTATACCTTCTCGTACGTATATTTGATTGGTATGGCGTATAATTTTATATATTCTGGTACATATGGTTTGGCTATGTGTATACGGGAGTTTTGCGTCTGTGTGAGTATGCAGGTTCGTACGTATGGCGGGTGTGTGTATATGTGTATTTCATGTTTTGGTTGACTTACGTCTCCGAACATTCGTGTGTTTATATGAAGGTATGTGTGTGCGCTTGTTATATACGTATTTATTTATTTATATACGTTTATATAATTATTTATTTGTATACACGCATACACACACACATATTTATATGTGCGGGGTTTTGTATACCTATGGTAAGTTTTTGCGTATGCTCGTGTATGTACGTATTTGTTTGCGTGTATGTATTTATTTATTTCTATTACTTCTGTATTGTATTTATTTACTTTGTTCTTAACTCTGTAGCGGAGATTCATTTGGTCTCCTTGTTAGAATTTTAGTCTATGACTTCTGCTATACCATTTACGTGGTTTTGTCTTTGCGTGCTATTGTTCTCCACGCTCCACATATGACGTATTATCATCGTTTTTTCGTTCATTGCCAGAGAACGTCTCTATGCACCACCTAAGAGAACATTAATCTACGACCTCTTTTATACCATAAACGTGGTTCTGCCTTTGCGCGTAATTGTTTTACACCGCTCCTATTAATGACGTATTATATTCGTTTTTTCCCGTTCCTTGCCAGCGAACGTTTCCACGAACCAAAGTATCGTCTTCCTGTCTTCCTCCGGTTGCAACGTTTTTTGAAATATCCAGTTCTGCGTTTACAGATTGACTTTGTTAGTTTCAGAAGGTGAAAGCAGCGATTCTTTGCTTAAACTTTAATCTGTTATTGAATAAATATTTGCTCTACGGTTCTTATATATTTGATATATATTTATCCTTATCGAGCCCTCTTTGGATTTTAGTCTTCAAATTTATTATTATTACTATATATATATATATATATATATATATATATATATATATATTGTTATATTTGGGGAGGGTCATATTTGCGTAATATTGCCAGAATTAATAACAGAACACACTCACTGTTTGGTTGGTTTTCGCTTCTCGCTGTCTTTTATATATATATATCTGCGATCCAACTTACTCGGTCCTCAATGCTGCCATTGACTGACCGGCGGTCAAAAATAATACAGATACAATATAGACACAAACACATATATATAGTTTACATAATTTACATAAATCTTTCGTTGCACATCTGCAACATTGTCAGTGGTGTTATATTCATTGTTCCTCCTGTTGTGTTGTATGTCTACGCCATTTTTTTTTGTTATATATATATATTAAAGTGTTAAACAATATTCAATGAGTATGTCAAAGAATGAGTTTTACAGTAGATTGGAAGCACTCTAAGAGAAAAAAATAATTTTCCGGAGTTATTAATATTAAAATATAAATATTAATAAAATAGATGTTCTTTTGATCAATTACATTTTATTATACATATTTCGGATGTACAACATTACGTCCTCATCAGACAAAATATAATGATACATGATATACCCTGAGATGTTAAATGGTTAAGATTTAATCAAGGTAGTGATTAACCTAAGAGAAAATTTAACATATATACTCTAATTATTAGAAAATGCGAAAACGTAATAAATTCATTAGAGAATGTGTGAGTAAGAAAAACGTTGCTTAATGTAATGGTTATAGAGATTTTAAAATGTATGATACTAAATATATCTAGGAAAACATCTCATGAATCATAACAGCCAGTGATAGCCCCTGGAAAAGGATTTATAAAGAGGGAACGGTAATGGGGGGGGGGGTGATATATGCAGGAGGGGATTTTTTCCGAAAGTTAAACGGTTAAATTTGAAAATATTTAATTCATAATATAAGGGTGAAGATTCAAGGTTTCGGGATTTTTTTTTGCTGGTTATTTATATATTAGTTTTATAAATTCTATAAGTGTGTTAACATTTCTAAGCTTCTGAGTTTTATGAGGGTAACGTCAAGAATGAAATTTTAAACTGTTGATTATTTTCCTAAATTTAAACTTTAACAAAGATACCAACATATTAGGTATGTAAAGCTTTTGAAGTACTTATTGTTAGAAATATTTAAATAACGATTATGTATATAGATATATATTAATGAGCCAGTATATTTTAGGTAAATAATAATGAAAATAAAAAGAAAATAATAGATTGAGGCATGTTAAGTTTAAATATACACCTTTATATAACTGGGTGTAAATGTATTAATTATTCTTTAACGAAGATACCAACATATTAGGTATTGTTAGAAATATTTAAATAACGATTATGTATATAGATATATATTAATGAGCCAGTATATTTTAGGTAAATAATAACGAAAATAAAAATAAAATAATAGAATTATTTAAATCAAGAAAAAATCCTCCATACAACAAACTTCTGGAGGTTTTTGAAACAGAAATGCTCGGTATAATCCAAAAAATTAAATTTAGGAAAAACCCATATATAGGTCACCAATACCTCAGATCTCTAAAAGATAAAATCACTGAAATAAAAAATGTTAACAAAGTACTGGTTGAATCGGACAAAACTAATAATTTATATGGGATAAGCAAAGATGAATATAACGACCTGATTTTGAAAGAACTTAGGAAAAATTACAAAAAAGGATCTAAGCTTCTAAATAAGGCCCTTTCATATGCTTATAAGCATACTGATCTAATCACAGATGAAATAGATATAATTTTAACAGCCAGAAGAACTCTTATTAACTTCAATAACGAATTTTGGACAGGCTCAGATAGAGATAGAAACTTTGGGGCATCCGATTCCGCGCAAATCACAGATCTTCTGGGAATTTTCATATTAAACATGATAAATAGAAAACTGCCGGAGATTACCGGTGGTTTATACAGGGACGACATTTTATTTACGGTGGTCAAACACAACAATATAGAACTAAATAGAGTAAAGAAAAGTATAATAGAATTCTTTAAAACGTACGACCTTAAATTAGAAGTAGAAAATGGTACCAATATAGTTAATTTCCTAGACGTTACCTTTAACTTAAACACTGGCTTCTATTACCCTTTTCATAAGCCTAATGAAAACTTAAACTATGTTAGTAACTATTCAAATCACCCTAGATCTGTAAAAAAAAAAGCTATAGTAAATAGTGTGCAAAAACGTATTAATAAAATATCAGCCAATAAAGATATATTTGATAAAAACGCTGAATACTACAACAACGCGTTAAAAAGAGCAGGATATATGAATAATATAGAATATGTAGATAATAATAATCCAAGTATTATTCCTAATATTAATAATAAAACTAATAACATATATAAGAGAAACTCTAATAATTATAATTCAAACACCCATACGCTAAATAAATCGAGAATACGAACTATATCTAAATCAGTCATATGGTTTCCCCCCCCCCCCCCTGCTTCGGTCGCAGTTAAAACACCAATTGCAAAATTATCCTTTAACGCTCTTGACACCTCTTTCCCTACTCAACATAAATACCATTCCATTTTTAATAGACATACCATTAAATTCTCACATTCTACAACCAGTAACATGGCCCAAAACATTGCCAAATTAAACACTAATATCCTAAAACCAAACCAGCATAATGATCCTAATAATAGAGTTAACATAAATGACACTAAACCAAAATGTAATTGTAGAAATAAAACTGATTGCCCTTTGCAAAATAATTGTTTAGATAGTAATTTGGTTTATAAATGCACCGTAAAAACTGATCACAACACATACAACTACATAGGTTCCACCTCTTCGACATTCAAAGCCCGATTTGCGAACCATAAATGCTCATTCTCGAACTCTAAGAGAAAATCATCCATGTCTTTATCACAGCTCATATGGTCATTAAAAGAGAAGAATTTAAAATACTCCATTCTTCGGACAAAACTTCGGAATTGTGGAATTTACCGCAACTCTAGTATATCAAATAACTGCCCGCTCTGTACAATGGAGACCCTGTTGATTATTAATAACTATGAGACCCTAATTAACAAAAAAAAGTGAATTATTCTCTCGTTGCCTCCATAAAGCTACGTCCACTTTTTTAGCCTCCCATAAAACGAGAAAAAAAGAGAGAATAACACTAAACCATTAATAACTTGGTTACCAGGAATATATAATCAACAGGGAAAAACATTAATGGCCTTTAATATTGCTTTATATTATAGCTATTTATAGAAGAAATAACGCTCGAATGAATGACACTTGTTCAATAACATGCCGGAACATTGATACGCATAACATTATTTTATTAACTTTGATCAATACCATCATTTCTTTATTTCTTTTTTTCTCTATCTATCTTCCTATCTATGCTTTAAAATTTAGTTTAATACCCAACACATACATCTTTACGGAACTTATCTATAACTGTGAATTTTTAATGCATTTTTGATCTCTTTTAAATTTTAGTTTAATACCCAATCCATACATCTTTACAGAACTTATCTATAACTGTGAATTTTTAATGAGTTTTTGATCTCTTATTTATAGTATAATATAATATAGTATATTTATATATTTTTTTAATATACCTACTGCACTTTAAAATCTAAAATTTAAAACAGATTCAAACTTATATATAAATGTGAATTTTTGCTGCGTTTTTGATATGTATGTAATTATATATTATCTATATATATAAAACTGTGGTTGTCTGTCTGTCTATCGATTTTTGGCACACATCTCCTCTTAGAATCTCTCACGGAATTACACCGAAATTGCTATACTTGTACATTGAGCCCTAGCGAAGACATCGGAAAAAAAATATTTCAAATTGACCCACCCTATGTGACGAAATCAAATATAATGTATCGATTTTTGAGCGTAAGTTATCAGTTATTTCCCTTTGTTCTGTTTACATTGAGCGTCTTACGTAAAAAATTACGCTGGCTTTCTCAGCGTTTAAAATACAATACACGAACAGTTGTCGAGCCAGCAAAATATTGACCTGCAAAATTCATCAGTTCGAACACTAAGCTTCCGTTTTGCTTCATTTCCATTTAAAAGCATTTTAAAACAATATTTTTACTTGAAAACAAGTCTATTTAAAGACTACGTAAAACAAGCAAATATTTCGTCGTTAGGCGTGCAGACAGACAGTCGTGCAGACAGACAGTCGTGCAGAGAGGTGATATACGCGTGCAGACAGACAGTCGTGCAGAGAGGTGATATAGGCGTGCAGACAGACAGTCGTGCAGAGAGGTGATATAGGCGTGCAGACAGACAGTCGTGCAGAGAGGTGATATAGGCGTGCAGACAGACAGTCGTGCAGAGAGGTGATATAGGCGTGCAGACAGACATAACTGATAATTTGGTTACGCTAATGTTTTTCTCTGCGTTGCAGTGTTTACATTTTCGATCTTTGTTAATAAATAACCAGTGCAGTTTCTATCCCCAACATCCTCTTTTGTTATAACATTCGGGTTATCGTTATGTTTTCTTAACTTCATAAGGCATATTGTTGGTTGAGGGAATATTAATCAAAAACACCACATGCAAGTCTGCACAGTAGACACTACAGTTTTTAAGCCAAGAAAGAAACTTAACATTGTAACTTTAACACAGCTACTGAGCGACCCCGAGCAACGCCGGGCTTTACTGCTAGTATTTTATATATTTTTAAATATACCTACCACATTTCTATATACATGATTCAAATATAGAGAAAATATCCAAACTAAAAATTATTATAGACATTATTTTGAACTCTGAATTATCCATGCACTTATTATTGTTTTTCTTATATATATATATATATATATATATATATATATATATATATATATATATATATATATATATATATATATATATGTATTTAAATGTAACACGTTGAACTCTATTTTATAAAATTATAACCGTTATCATTTACCTAAAGTATACTGCACCACTAATACCTCCCTATATCTTCCTATACATAATTTTTAGTTAACTTCTAAATTTCTTGATTATGTACACTCTGAACTAAGAATAATTAATGCATTTACATTCTGTTATATATAGGTGTATATTTAACCTTAACAGGCCTCAATCTATTATTTTATTTTTATTTTCGTTATTATTTACCTAAAATATACTGGCTCATTAATATATATCTATATACATAATC
>OZ024740.1:250644259-250651759 GCA_964016885.1 Eledone cirrhosa | reverse complement strand
GGGCCCTCTACCAATCCTTTCCACCCACACACAAATACCACAAGGTCTTTAACAGACACACAGTAAACTTCTTATTCCCCACAACACCCAATCTAGCTGACACTATAGCCATACACTAATTGGACCAGAATACGCAAACATAAACAAGCACCCCAAGCAACCACTAACACAACGTAGAATAACACCACAAAGATAATACGCAACAACGCTTAACAACAAGCCAACTCCAACCAAAATGTAACCAACCAGCAACATACCAATAATGCAATAACACCCAGGTGCAACTGCAAAAATTCAGGAATGCCCACTGAATGGGGAGTGCCCCATAAGGAACATTGTATACCATTGCGATGTCATGGCTGGGTGCAATCAATACACCTATATAGGCGCAACCTCAACAACTTTTAAGGAGCGACTGTACAACCACAGAAGCTCTTCAACCAGACTGGCCGATTTGATCTGTGACCTCAAGGATAAGAACCTGGAATACCAGAGCAAATGGTCTGTTAGGAGACGCGTAGCCCAACTTCCCACAGGGGGAAGCCACTGCAGGTTGTGCCTGGCAGAATCGGCAGAGATCATTAAATTAAAATCGTCCATTAATTTGAGATCGGAAATCCTAATAAACTGCAGACACACCAGGAAGCATACATTCTCCGCCATGGTATTCGGACAAGAACCACGGATGCACCATAATATAACCACCTGAACACATCATAATAACTACCATTATTACCGGTGGATTGGCAGTATCGGTAGAGGGTCGGACGCCATGCTTTCCAGCATAGTTACGTCCCTTTACGATCTGAGTTCAAATCCCGCCGAGGTTGACTTTGCCTTTCATCCTTACGGGGTCGATAAAATAAAGTACCAGTAATGCACTGGCTAATTGCTGGCCTTGTGCCTAAAGTAAAAACAATTATTATTCAAATCTCATCAATTTTAGCATCGTCCCTATTACCATTGTTACATTCATTATCACTGTGATCCTCGTTAATATTATATTGAATTCTTTATCATGTCTCCCATCACTAAACATATCACAATGTATCTACTACTCTCAATGACACCAACACATACCACACACCCATGAGGCACAAACAAACCACCAGCACCCTACACATTACCACAATTGATTTCATCACTTCCTTTTGTATCACCAATTTCACCACCGTTATTTAACATTACATGTACTTTCCTGCACACTTTTACCCTTCTCATATCCTATAAAAAATTTTTTTACCTCCATTTATTCCTATACGATAGCTATCTAGGTGCACTGCTAGCGCATGCACATCTACCTTCAGCTCGTCATTATGTTCATCCCCCCACCTATGATACATGCCAAAACATTCCTTGTAGCAAAACCACCAATCAAAACAAAAGGAACTGACCACCATAGGAACGCAAAACATTACAGACATCTCAATGCTTTATATGTTTATTCTGTCATTACCACAGCAGAGGTTTTGATTCCAGAGTCGGGCCAGATTGATACAGATCGAACTTTGAGCTGATCAGTAGCGAAACGTGCATCACCAGTCAATGAACGCAATGAAGACATAACAAATAGTCCTTTTATTATTATATTTACACTCTGGTCAGTTCTATATCTCGTTATCGACGTGAAACTACGCATCGCGTGGTTACTTGGATGAACCTACAGTAGCTGCACGTTACTACACTCCCTATATATATATATATATATATATACTTTGTTATACTTTGGAAGGATCACGTTGCCTGTAAAAGCACACGCACCTGTTGGTTTTCACTTCAATTTATTATAAATTTCCAGTTGGTTTGTTTGATAACCGGATTGTTGTTTATATATTGTCAAAGCTCTTTCGTCACACATTCTATGATCTCCTCAGTAACTAGCTTTTTATGTTGTGTTCTGTCCTACACTATCTTGTTTTCTGTTTAATTTTGGTTGGCGTTCGTTTATGTTTGTTGCCTCCGTGATTTGTCAGAGCATTGCATCTTTTCTGTGTGTGGATATAATTTTTATCTTAATTGTTTTTAATGTGCCCCTATGTTCTATTTAGACACGTTGGTAGTGTACTGATGAGTTTTTCCCATCCTGGAGTTCTTGCCAGTGTTCACTTATCCTTTCACCTATGCTACGGGCTGTTTCACCTATGTATGTTATATTCTTATTCCTACACTGTCTCTCAATACATCTTATGCCATATACTACGTTCCTTGTTTTGCAGTTAGTTTGCGGTTTCGCTTGCAAACTATGTATTTCCTATCAGCACAGGGGGATCTTTGAAATGGGTATGTTTTGCTAATTAGGGTTTTTATAGGAATACTTGGTGTTTCAACTATCTTAATATTTACCCTAGCCCCCTCTCCATCCGCGTCATGGTACTTTGGTTATGTAAGTACTTCTTACCTACTTGCCTTTTCCACATGTATAACGTACTTGTATTGCGCGCGCGTGTGTCTATATATATGCGTCTGTTCATATGCAAATGTATATGTGTGTGTGTATGTGTGTGTGTGTGCGCGTATACATATGTATAGGTGGGTGTGTGTATGTATGTATATGTATGTGTGTGTGTGTATATATGTGTTTATATATATATGTATATATATGTGGATATATATATATATGTGTGTGTGCGCGTGTGTGTGTGTGTATGAATGCGTCTATGAATGTGTGTGTATGTGTATATGTGTATACATGTATGTGTATGTGTGTATATGTGTAGATATATATATATATATATATATATATATATATATATATGTGTGTGTGTGTGTGTGTATGTATGTATATCTATGTGTATATATGTGTGTATGTGTGTGTGTATATATATATATGTATGTATATGTATATATATATATAAAGATATATATGTATGAGTGTATGAATATACATATACACACATACACTCACACACACATACACTCACACACACACACACACACACACACACACACACACACACACACACACACACACACACACACACACACACACACATATATATATATATATATATTATTACCCACTCTACTACCCTAAGCATTGAGTACTTTGGTGCGTTATGGTCCATCTGGTTCCTTACCACATTTCCTTCGTTATATATATATATATATATATATATATATATATATATATATATATATATATATATATATATACGTTTCTGAATTTGTTTAGCAAGATTCTTTATCTGAAATCGTGTGTTGAAACCGATATTGTTATACTTTGGGAGGGTCATGTTGCCAATAAGAAACACACGCACCAGTTGCTTTCACTTCAATTTAATTTATTAAATATTTATAAGTTTACAAATTTATAAATTTATAAATTTCTGGTTGGTTGGTTGGTTCCACAACCAGATAGTTGTTTATATATATATAGTCATAGTTCTTTCGTCACACACTCTGTGACCTCTTCAGTGACTGGGGATTTCTTTCTTCGTTTCTGTGCCTTTCCTTTCTTCTATCCTACGCCATTTTGTTTTCTGAAGAGGTCACAGAGTGTGTGACGAAAGAACTATGACTATATATATATAAACAACTATCTGGTTGTGGAACCAACCAACCAACCAGAAATTTATAAATTTATAAATTTGTAAACTTATAAATATTTAATAAATTAAATTGAAGTGAAAGCAACTGGTGCGTGTGTTTCTTATTGGCAACATGACCCTCCCAAAGTATAACAATATATATATATATATATATAGTATTAAGGATACTATTTATGGTTATATATATACTAAAACTTTTTATAGTTATATATATTTTAAACCCTAAACAGTGAAAGACAGTAATGTATTACTACCTTATTACCAGATAAATAGCTCAATGTAATAACATCAGTTGTTCTACAGAGCAGTTATATAGAATTCACATGAATCAAAGTTCTGTTCAAACCATTTATTAGCTTACAATTAGCATCCAAACCGAGGTTTGGTCTCTTCGGAGCAATTTTTCAATGTTTGTTTACATACATGACCTCCTTTCTAACACAAGAGACATACAGATACATATGTATATATTGATGCACAGTTGGGTGACATCCATTATATTATTTTTGCATGGCAATTTAAATTCAAATATTAAAATCATATTAAAACAGAATCAAAGCAAAATTAAAATTAAAATACAACATCGGCAGTTTACGAAGATAATGCAAGATTATAGTTTGTTAGTCAGTTGTAGTAGTTATTGCATGCAATAGTTACACGTGGGGCATGCCCGTTTGTCTTATTTATATATGATTATTGTGCGGCAAGGTGTTATATGCAATACAAGCACTTTAAGCGGGTAATCAAGAGTATTATGGAGGTTGTAGTGGTAAAGTATTTTTTGTGTATGATAAAGAAGCTTGTGTGCAGAGAAAATACATATATATATATATATATATATATATATATATATATATATATATATATATATATATATATATACATATATACACACATACATACATATACGCAACACACAAAAAAAATAAATATCTAAAAATAAAAAATAAAAATTTGGTATGTAAATGACATAGGAAAAGGTTTAAATATAAGGGGAGATAAGGGAGAAAGAGAATACGAGAGTACAGAACATGGATTCAGCAGGTAAAAAAACCGTAGTGGAAGTAAAGAGCAGGGAAGGAGTTCAAGGTGGTTGAGTTATCATAGGAATGTCAATCCAGTTACAGATCAGATGTGATTTCAGATGAGGACAACATCTGAATATCTCGGTCTTTGAGTTCAGGCAAGCAGAAGTGGCTTTCAAGTTTAGCAAAATCCTATATTTTTCCGTGGTACACAAAGAACAATTCTTTGTGCCCCTTTGGTACTCCCTCGAATGGTCTAAAATAGACCAATCGATAGAGTACGGGATGTTTTTATCCTTGAATTCCCACACCTTACTTGCGAGGGCCGTTGCTGTTCGTTTATCGGAGTGCTTAAAAGAAGCGACATGTGCATAAAACCTGGTTTTAAACCTGTCCTGGGTCATGCCAACATATCGCTCACTCCTGGCTGGCTGGTTGTTGATTAAAGGTGTCACTTTGGCCTCATAAACAACGGATTTGGTGTTACATTTGCCCTGTAATGGGCATTCATCCGGCTTCCTGCAATTGCATCCTGGATTTGTTCTCGTACGATTTGAATTAGTGATCTTAGACTTCATTGATGGGCAACAAGAGTAACTGATCTTAACTACATTTCTATTAAATATCTTATAATATCTATGATTAGGAGGAAAATGTTTATCTAAGAGTTCAAGGAATTTTCTTCCTACATTAGTTTTCACAGTTAGAGAGAAGGGGGGGTGTAAACCAAATAATTTTCCTTTTCCTATTATTGTGGTTAGTTTTAGGGGGTAGGTAAATAATAAATTTGTTCTGTAAAACCGCTGTTATTAAGGGCTTTATTATAATAAAGGGCGGCTTTATTAAAAAAAAAATATATATATATACATACATATATATATATATATATATATATATATATATATATATATATATATATATATATATATATATATATATATATATATATATATATATATATGTATGTATGTATGTATGGGTGTATGTGTATATATATGTGTGTAGGTGTGTGTCTATATATATATATATATATATATATATATATATATATATATTTATTTATTCTATGGTGGATATGGCGCATGTCTCGGACATGACTCCCTTAATTTAATTTTGGATATATCTCTCTATATATATCTATATGTATATATATGTATATATATGTATATATATGAGTGTGTGTGAGTGGTGTGTAATTATATATATATACATATATATATATATATATATATATATATATATATATATATATATATATATATATATATATATATATATATATTCCTGATGATTTCTAATGAATGAAACAGTTCTAGTCCTGTAGAATCTCATCTATATTAAAACTGTTATACTCTGCTATGTATTGAGTACCTTACTTACTGTGGTTACCTCCGATTCAACCCGGAATAACGTATATATATATATATATATATATATATATATATATATATATATATATATATATAACCAATCTTCCATATCTTCCTGTCTTCCTCCGGTTGCAACGTTTTTTGAAATATCCAGTTCTGCGTTTACAGATTGACTTTGTTAGTTTCAGAAGATCCCGTTAAGGGTGAAAGCAGCGATTCTTTGCTTGAACTTTAATCTGTTATTTTAATAAATATTTGCTCTACGGTTCTTATATATTTGATATATATTTATCCTTTTCGAGCCCTCTTTGGATTTTAGTCTTCAAATTTATTATTATTACTATATATATATGTATGTATGTATATATAATATATATATATGTATATGAGTGTGTGTTTGTGTATGGGAGTGGATATATGTGTGTATATGTGTGTGTGTGTATGTGTGTGCGTGTGTGATTGTAGACACCTGACCATTCCAGCACAGCTACCAATGATCAGCCATCGTTGGCTCAAATGAACCTTAAAAATCAGGAGTGGCCCCCAGTCTGAAAATGTGTACAGACACTTAGCTTGAATTCTTTCTGCCTCTGTTTTCTAAATATAGTTTTTAAAGAATTCCCTTTTCTTTAAATCCATCAACCCATCACAATGTCCTCCACCCATCACAATCACCACCCTCTCCTACCACCATATTACTTGGACAGTCGGCTTCCTGATGATTTCTCCCGAATGAAACAGTTCTAGTCCTGTAGAAGCCATTTGCCGGCACCCGGGCAAAATAGCAGCCTGGACGCGTTCGTTGATGCCTGTCGTAGCACAGTAAATCGCTTCGTCTTCCGCCGCCGCTCCAAACGAAATAACATCTCTCGGGTCTAATTCCTCGCTCTGCGCCTCCGTAACCACGATGACATCGTCAGCAAACCGGCGGACAAGGGAGGCGCTGTGGTGGTGTGGCGCGCCAACCTCTACACGTCCGAAGCCCTCAGGCACCTCCGTAACAACCTCTTCTACTGACCACTACCTTCTGACCACACCCCTCTACCAACAACAAGTTTCCTCCACCATCCAACACCTCGTCTCCTCCGCCCTCCTCCCTCCCGCCTCACTGTCCGCACCCCCAACATCTACTTCCTCCTCAAGATCCACAAACCCGACAATCCCGGCCGCCCATCGTCTCCGCCTGCAACTGCCCCACCGAACACATCTCCGCCTTTCTCGACTACATCCTTGCCCCTCTCTTCACCACCCTCCCCTCCCACATCTCCGACACCAACCACGCCCTTCACCTTTTTGACTCCCTCACCTTCCCACCCGGCCCACACACCCTTCTCTTCACCCTAGACATTAAGTCCCTTTAAACTGTCATCCCCCACGCCGACGGCCTATGCATCCTCCGACACTACCTTGACCTTCGCTCCTCTCCCGTCCCCTCCATCCCACCCTCCTCCACCTTGCCGAGCTGGTCCTCACCCTTAACTGCTTCTCCTTCTCGGGTGAATTTTACCAGCAGGCCACTGGGGTAGCCATTGGCACAAGAATGGGTCCCAACTATGA
>OZ024740.1:250619259-250631759 GCA_964016885.1 Eledone cirrhosa | reverse complement strand
ATTAGCTACTCTTGCTGCCCATGCATGAAATCTAAAGGAAACCCAGGATGTAGTTGCAGAAAAGCTGAAGAAATCCCTCTACAGGGCAAATGCAATACGAAATCAATCGTATACGAGACCAAACTGACATCCATTGTGAAGAACCAACCAGCCAGGAGTGAGCGATATGTGGGCATGACGCAAGATAGATTCAAAATCAGATAACATGTACATGTCGCTTCCTTCAAACACCCAGACAAAAGAACATCTACGGCGCTGGCTAATAAAGTGTGGGAGTTAAAAGAATGCAAGATTCCAAATTTGATTGATTGGTCCATTTTAGACTACCCAAAAGAATATCAGAAAGGCACAAAGAAACGTTCTTTGGGCCGAAAAGTACAGAATACTGCAAAATTTGAAAACTCCTACTACTTGCCTCAATTCTAAAATTGAGACATTCAGAAGTTGTTCACACCTGAAATCACATCTTCTTTCCAGCTGGTATAATATACATACGAACACTCAACCACCCTGAACTTCCTCTTTTTACAAATTAACTCTTCCACTCACTACCCAGATCTCTTTATGAACACATACATTTTACCACAACCATTATACACAATTAACTACTACTTATTTATTTTAATTATACCGCCCCCCCCCCTTTTCTGTCGTACTTTTAACACATACACACCGACCACCTTCTTTCTGTCCACCCTTCTTAACCTTTTAGAGACCCTGAACACTTCTCCCCTTTTTTAACCTTTAATCTTAACTTTATCTATAACCAATAACACTCACATATTCACTTTATTCACATATATCCTTTGTCATACCCTCTCACTCTTATCCCTTTTTCTTTCTACCTAATAGATATACTCTTTCTACATACACCCTTATATTTCATTATTTTATTTATGGGAACCCTATTTCTATCTTTCAGATAATATATTCAGAGAAATGTATGAATATATGTTTACGCATGTATGCACTTTTGTATGTATTTATTTATAATTGCGTGTGTATTATTGCATATTTTGTGTAAATGTATATGGTTAGTGATATGTATGTGTGTATGTTTCTACATGTCTATGTATGCGTATATATATATATATATATGCATATATGTGTGTGTATGTTTTTGTTTATATATGTATGTGTGTGTGTGTATTCTTAAATTTATACATGTGTATCTGTGTGTGTATGTATGTGTATGTATGTGCATGTGTATATATATATATATATATATATATATATGCAAAAGTTTTATTTAAAATTGTTGGGTTACAACGAGTAAATATTTTATAACTGATATAAAGCACTCAACAAGTTTTGGAGTAGATATACGATATTAAACAAATGGAAACTATATTTATAAAACCATATTTATTTCATTATACATATTTCAGGGATACCATATAAAAAATATGGCATGCCTTCTTCAGATAAAATACAATATATAAGCAGTTTTATAAATAAATTTGACGTACCATAAATATTGTTCAACTTCCAAACCAACTTCCAAACCAACTATTGTTCAAACCAACTTTTTTAAATGGAAGTTGAACAATATTTATGGTACGTCAAATTTATTTATAAAACTGCTTATATATTGTATTTTATCTGAAGAAGGCATGCCATATTTTTAATATGTATCCCTGAAATATGTATAATGAAATAAATATGGTTTTATAAATATAGTTTCCATTTGTTTAATATCGTATATATATATATATATATATATATATATATATATATATTATTCAAAATATTAATAAATGGAGACATTCACATAATCAAAATATATGTTTTATTATATATATTTCGGAGGTACTGTGCTGTTTTATCAGTACGTCCTCATCAGATAAAATACATGAATTGATGTATGACATACCGCAACTGTGTTGATGGTTCAATTCCATTCTTGGCAGTGATTTATTACAACAAAACTCAATATTTATATACCACAAGTAATAACATGACAAACTAAATATGATGGAGAGAGGGATATGTAGCGAGATATATGTATTAGGAGGGGGTGAGTATGAGAAAGTATAGAAGAAATAAAAAAAAACCGTAAATATCCGTGTTAGAGAAAAAACAGAAGAGAGAGAGAGACTGCTAAATAGAAGAGAGGAGGGAAAAAATAAAAAGATGAAGATAAAAAGAAGGAGGGAGGGGGAGATATATGAGAGGATGGAATACATAACTGGAAAAGGAAAAGAAATAAAAAAGAAAGAAAGAAGAAAGGGACATGATGCGTGACAGTTTTTTTCAAATATTAAGTCAGGTAGAAGCGACCAATTAAATATCATGAAATTTTTAATCTATTGTATTTGGTTATATTTGAGCAAATTATACTATTATATTATATCAAAATTAAACAATATAAAATATTTTCAATGATAACACAGTGTAACAAAAAAAACTTTTTTCTCTGTTCCTGGCTTGTAATCACCTTTTTGTGTTGCTTAGGTCCCAAATAAATAAAAAAAAGTGCTATTAAACAGTTAAAAGTTTGGGTTTGTAAAAATTCTAAGCTATTCACGAGAATTATTTGTATGCTGGATTTTACGTCGTATGTAAGTTTAATTTGCTTATGTTAAATGATTTTTTTTATATATGTTTCAGGTTAAATTAAAATTATAAAATAAAGAGTAATACCTAAAGAAAATTATAAAAGTGCAATAAAGTATAAAATTGTTAAAAAGTGGATTAAAGAGATTTATTGATACTGGATTTTCGCACCCTGAATAAAGGGTAAGTTGTGTTTTAAGCATTCGTCTCCAGGATGAAGCAGTGGAACTTGGTCAAGAAGGAAGTGCAGGTGACAAGTCAGAGAAGTCGACACGAACCTTTCTAAGGCTTTTACACTCTTAGAGATGGCCTCTACTTCTGCCATGACGTGCCTGGACTGTCTGACGTTATTGGGGTGCCGTTTGTGCCCAAGGAGTGGCGGCTATTTATAGACAGCTCCACCACAAGTTTGTCCTCCTCCACAATGGAAACAAGTTCCCGACACTGCCCCTAGCTCATTCAGTCTGCCTGAAGGAAGATTACTACAGTGTGAAAGTCCTCTTGGAAGCTCTGCAATACAACCAGTACAATTGGGAAATCATTGGAGACTTCAAGATGGTGGCTTTCTTGCTTGGACTCCAAGGGAAGCTTTATCAAATTCCAATGCTTCCTCTGCCTTTGGGACAGCAGAGCCACCTCTGACCACTACAAAAGAAAGAACTGGGAGCAGCGAACAGAATTTGTAGTTGGGACCCGGAACGTCATGTGGGAGCCACTAGTTGATCCTAGGATTGTGCTCATGCCGTCACTGCACATTAAGTTGGTAGCGGCGATGAGTTGTTTAAGGTAAGTTTTTCTGCTAGGTATAGGTATTGACTTGAGAGTAATAGGTAACGGTTGTTTCTCCAACATGGATGGCAACTAGTGTGTTGAGCTCGACTGAAAGGAGCACGATAATAATAGGTTACAGTATTGTAAAAGAGGATAGAAAGAAGAGATATAAAGAGGTGCAATACAGAATATTACATGCTAAAAGCAGATGCGTAATGTGCTCAATGCTTGGGTTATCAGTGTTAAATATTAGAGAAAGTTAATATTTAGTGTAAAGATTAAGCAGAGGTGGAATAAGCAAAATAATGAGTTGCAAGCCGTTAAAACATATCTTTATATAGCTCTTACACGTGTTTCTCAGGGGGGGGGGGGGGGCTCATCAGAGGCAGATATTAATATAGCAAAGTCCTTAATTACAAACCCTGAGAGGGTATAATAATATCACATCACCATGCATAGTGATTTTAGATGTTATAGGTATAAATACGGTGAAAGGTGTATAATTCGCTAAGGGAGGTAATTACATATGTATAAGTGTATATATGTATGTGTGTATGTGTATCCCTATACATGTGTGTGCGCGTGTGTGTATGTATATATATATATATATATATATATATGTGTGTGTGTGTGTGTGTATGTATATGTACGTATGTATACGCGTGTGTGTATATATACGTGTGTATTTATGTATGTATATATATGTGTATGTATATATGTGTGTACATGTGCGTATGTTTATGTATATGCGTGTGAGTATAAGTATATACATGGGTAGATGCTTATATATGTATGTGTATATTTATGTATATACATATATATATTTACTATTCTCCCCATTACATGACGTCCGTTATTCTATTTTATATCAGCCACGCTTTAAATTGTTTTAGGCTTTGTTTTGAAATCCATATCTCACATCCACTTCGAATAAAATTTCATTCTGACGAACGATTTCAGACGTCTGTGTCGAGCTCGTCTGTCTTCGTGAAACCTTTGGTAAATGGAATAATTGTCTTATGTTGTTTATTACATAACTATATATATATATATATATATATATATATATATATTCTGGTACATATGCTTTGGTTATGTGTATACTGGAGTTTTGCGTCTGTGTGAGTATGCGGGTTCGTACGTATGTAGGGTGTGTGTATATGTGTACTTTGTGTTTTGGTTGACGTACGTCCCCGAACATATGTGTATTTACATGTAGCTATGTGTGTGCGCTTGTTATATACGTATTTATTTATTTATATACGTTTATTTAATCATATATATACACGTACACACACACACACATATATATATATATATATATATTAATTTTTAAATATATATTTTTATATGTATTTGGTGTATACATTCGTATGCGTGCGGGTACAGGCGTTGCGTGGGTTCTGTATGTGGTTTTTTTGTGTGCACGTGCGTGTATTTGTATACCTATGGCGAGTGTTTTCGCGTATGTACGTATATGGATGCGTGTATGTATTTATTTAATTTCAATTATCTCTGTATTTTATTTATTTTATTTACTTTATTCTTAACTCTGAAGCCGAGAATCATTCCTAGTTAGAATTTTAGTCTACTTCAGTTATACCATTTACGTTGTTTTGTCTTTGCGTGCAATTGTTCTACCCGCTCCACATATGACGTATTATCTTCGTTTTTTTCGTTTATTGCCAGAGAACGTCTCTATGAATCACCTAATCCTAAACGGACGGTAGTCCGTTTAGTAATATTGTTGCGGTCGTGTTTTCGTTGGCAATCGTCTGTTTACGACAGTACAGCGCGGCTCTACTTTATTTAACTGAGATAAAACTTATATGAGCATGAACAGTAGATCATTACGCATCTTTTGGCTTAAAAATCTAGAAATTTGGTCCAGCGGGAAAAAGTTTATAATCAAAGTTTGCTGATAAATCTTGTGTTCAAGTGAATGAGTAGTAAGCGTGACGCTAGGGGAGGTAATTACGAGGTAGTTACAAGGGGAGGTAATCTAATATATTTCAAATTGTATTTTTAACTAAATTCATTTATCATAGTCTAATATTTTAAAAATAGGTGAGTGCTCCACGATGATGACCCATGTCCCCGCCATGTGGAGGGGATGCTTAGGAGCCATCCAGATATCATGTGACCATTTTTGGTTCGCGGTGTCCACATGATATCTGGATGGCCCTTTATACTAATTAGTCATTTATCTGCATAAAAATTATACTAGATCATTCTGATTATTGGCTTGAAATCTTTTACAAAATTAGTATGAGCAACTAAGAGGTCATCAATAGAATCAATAGAAATAGAATTACTTTTTGAAGTTTTCATGCACAGCATTTTGGGGGATTTTAAATAAAAGTTAATATCATAATTCTTATTTTGTATACCCACATTGCAGATACAGAGAAACATGACGATCCTATATAAAGGTCGTAGACAGCAGTATCAGTTTTTATCCGTAACACCATTGAAATGCACAAGTTTCACCAATTCACTATTATGCACTAATCACCTCAAATGCATTCATGATTTACTAGCTTTGTCATTAAGCCAGTTGCCTCAACTAGATTGCAATTATACTCAAAAGAACTTTAAAATGTCAATCACTTGTCAGTAATTCACTATGATCTTTTAATTATTAGATAGTTGTTGCTTGCATTGCCTTAAAAAATAGTAGACCAGATAGAAAAATGCGTACAGCAAAAAAAAGTAATATTGTTGGAATATAAACCTTTAAAAATACAGGACAAGAAACTAAAATAAAACTTTAAAAGAATAGGACAAGAAACTAAGATAAAAACTTTAAAGAATTGGACAAGAAATAAAAAATGTTACAATAATATTAGTGGCAACATTTTTTTATTCGTTTCCTGTGCTATGCCCCAGTATCTTCTTGATTAGTGCATAATAATTGTCATGCTCTCATTGTGCGTTGCCCCTGAGCGGTTGGTTCTGGTTGGGGTTGGTTGGCTGAGCAGTTCTGCTCCATCAGAATGACCAGTGCAAGAAGAATTGGCCGATGCAGCTGCAGGTCTCCTCCAAGAATGCAATTCTGGTCCCGCAACACCAGACGAAGATGGAGAACACGACCGGGACAAGATGTCGACTCTGACCACCGACTACGGCACCTCCCTCAACCACCGGTCCTCCCTCCCTCTGTCCCGTCATCCCTCCAGTCCTCCTGCTCCTCCTTCCTGTACCAGAAAGCTGTGGCACGCATTCATCTGGACTGCCGGACTTGAACTCAAGGACAAGATGCAAGGAGAAGATGGACGGGTTGGTCAAGATCAAGGATGAGCGGGACGACAAGACCGTCCGCTGCTGCTCAAGATCTGTGCTCATGGGCCCATGGGTCCATTCACATTATGCATGACACATGAGGCGTGTCGCCGAATGATGAAATAGGGGTATGGTTGTGGCCCAATTGGTGTTCAAACCAGGATCAAATGATCCCCCCGGTCTGACGACGACCTCTGAATGTGGAACCCAGAGCCTATGAATGTGGAACTCGATTTTTTACCAATAAAAATTTTGCCACTAATATTATTGCAAATTTTTTTATTTCTTGTCCAATTCTTTAAAGTTTTATCTTAGTTTCTTGTCCTATTCTTTTAAAGTTTTATTTTAGTTTCTTGTCCTGTATTTTTAAAGGTTTATATTCCAACAATATTACTTTTTTTTGCTGTACGCATTTTTCTATCTGGTAGAATATTAGTCTACAACTTCTTTTATACCATAAACGTGGTTTTTGTCTTTGCGTGTAATTGTTTTTCACCGCTCCAAATAATGATGTATTATATTCGTTTTTTCCCGTTGTTTGCCAGGGAACGTTTCCACGAACCAAATTATCGTTTTCCTGTCTTCCTCCGGTTGTAACGTTTTTTGAATATATTCACTTCTGCGTTCACGGATTGACTTTGTTAGTTTCAGAAGATCCCGTTAAGGGTGAAAGCAGCGATTCTTTGCTTAAACTTTAATCTGTTATTTTAATTTATATATATATATATATGTGTGTGTGTGTGTGTGTGTATATATACTTGTGTGTGTGTGTATATATATATATATATATATATATATTTCGTTTCTGAATTTGTTTAGCAAGAATCTTTATCTGAAAACGTGTGTTGAAACCGATATTGTTATACTTTGGGAGGGTCATCTTGCCAATAAGAAACGCCCCTCTAGTAACATTGTCTACAAATGTAAGGTTGAAACACCCACGTCCCGTAGAGCCTACATAGGGTTAACCGCCAATATATTCAAGCAGCGTCTTTACATGCATACCCATTCTTTTCTTAACCCTTTAAGAAGGAATATGACGTCACTTTCAGCTTATATCTGGAGTCTAAAAGACAAACACACCCAATATAAGTTACACTGGGAGATCCTAGCTAACGCTCGATCGTATAACGGAAATAAAAGACCATGTGACCTCTGCGCCGCTGAAGCCCTGAAAATACTCTACGCCAAAGACCACATCTTAAACAAAAAATCTGAGACAATTTCGGCTTGTAAACATAAATTGCACAAAACTTTCCTGTATTACAGCCCCACACAATACCCTAACGAATAGTATGAACTATACGCGGATATTTTACGTCTTGATGTGGTAGCTAAGTATATGTTATGTTTATACCATTACTTATGTGTATAGGTAAGTATATATTACCTGCATGTCTTGTGAAGGTACGTATATTTGCTTGTATATGTTATAGGCGTATATATTATATTATATATTCTGGTACATGTGCATATGGTTATGTGTATACATGAGGTTTGCGTCTGTGTGAGTATGCGGGTTCGTACGTATGTAGGGTGTGTGTATATGTGTACTTTGTGTTTTGGTTGACGTACGTTTAGCGTACATATGTGTATTTACATGTAGGTATGTGTGTGCTCGCGTAAGATACGTATTTATGTGTGTATATTTATATACGTTTATATAATTATATGTATACACGCACACACACACACTATATATATATATATATATATATATATATATATATATATATATATATATATATATATATATATATATATATATATATATATATATATATATTTATATATATTTGTTTTTATATATTTTTTTATGTGTATTTGGTGTATACATTCGTATGTGTTCGGGCACAGGAGTTGCGTGAGTTCTCTATGTGCGTGCGTGGTTTTTTGTGTACGTGCTTGTATTTGCATACCCATGGCGGGTGTTTTCGCGTATGCATCTGTATGTACGTATTTGGATGCGTGCATGTAATTTTTGTTGATTGCAATTACCTCTGTAATTTATTTACATTATTCTTAACTCTGAAGCCGAGTATCATTTTGTTTCCTAAATAGAATTTTAATCTACGACTAAAATGTGATTTTGTCTTTGCGTGTAATTGTTCTCCACGCACACATAATGACGTATTATCTTCGTTTTTTCCGTTCATTGCCGAACCACCTAATAGAATATTAGTCTACGACTTTATTTATACTATAACGTGGTTTTGTCTTTGCGTGTAATTGTTTTCACCGCTCCTAATTATGACGTATTATCTTCGTTTTTTTCCGTTCTTTGCCAGGGAACGTTTCCACGACCCAAAGTATCGTCTTCCTGTCTTCCTTCGGTTGCAACGTTTTTCGAAATATTTACTTCTGCGTTCACAGATGGATTTTTTTTAGTTTCAGAAGATCCCGTTAAGGGTGAAAGCAGCGATTCTTTGCTTAAACTTTAATCTGTTATTTTAATATATATATATATATATATATATATATATATATATATATTAATAAAGGGAATTCCAACTTTGTCTGATTTACTCGTTTTATTTACAATCCTTTAAAATTATAATGATATTATAATGAAATAGTATGATAGATTATTAAATGTTAAGTGTTAATTGAACAAGTACTTTCATGATTTCGCAATCTTCAGGTTCATATTCAGTGGTGACAGTCAAGTTTGCAATTTTCAACTGTCAGTTGAAAACAATTGAAAATTCCAAATTTCTCTGTCACCACTGAATATGAACCTGATTGCGAAAGCATGAAAAGTACTTGTTCAATTAACACACACACACACATATATATATATATATATAGGGAAGCAGAAAATTGCTTATTGCGATCCAGTTCAATATAAGGTTGCACTTACCAATGAAACGGTCGTAAATACCTGGAAAAAATCCTT
This sequence comes from Eledone cirrhosa, assembly GCA_964016885.1. Lineage (NCBI taxonomy): Eukaryota > Metazoa > Mollusca > Cephalopoda > Octopoda > Eledonidae > Eledone > Eledone cirrhosa. The sequence continues at coordinate 250,622,254 of OZ024740.1, read as the reverse complement.
CTCTTAATGCTTACCTGTGTTTTCTCTTTTATACTATATATATATATATATATATATATATATATATATATATATATATATATATATATATATATATATATATATATATATATATACATATATATAAATATATATATATATATATATGTATGTATGTATATATATATATATTATTTCTCTAAATATATATATAGAGAAAGAGAAATAATATATATATATATATATATATATATATTAAAATAACAGATTAAAGTTTAAGCAAAGTATCGTCTTCCTGTCTTCCTACGGTTGCAATGCAACGCTTTTTGAAATATTTACTTCTGCGTTCACAGATTGACTTTTTTAGTTTCTGAAGATCCCATTAAGGGTGAAAGCAGCGATTCTTTGCTTAAACTTTAATCTGTTATTTTAATAAATATTTGCACTACGGTTCTTATATATCTGATATATCCTTATCGAGCCCTCTTTGGAATTTAGTCTTCAAATTTATTATAATTACTATATTTCTGATTTTTGCGTTTCGCTTCGCTTTTCCTGCTCGCCGAAAATGCGATTCTCCTATATATATATATATATATATATATATACATATATATATATATACAAATAAAGATTCAGCGAGAATCGCATTTTCGGCAGGCAGGAAAAGCGAAGCGAAACGCAAAAATCAGAAATGATACTGGCAAAGTGCTCAATAGTTAAAAACCAGAGCTAAACAATTTGTTAAGAACCCATACAAAACTGAAAAGATGGTCAAGAAAGCATTAACCACCCAAGTCAAAAACCAAATCAAGCTAAACAGGTCAAAACCAAATAAATGATAAAAAATAAGTGATAACCGGACCTGGACTCCCGAAATTGCTGTTAAAATCCGATGTAGAGTTTCTGTGACACCTAAATCAAAATACAGTCTGCTTAAACATACAAGCTTTGTGTATAACGATCGAACAAGGAATATCACGTTATCAACAGGTATTTCGCTCTGTACCAAATAAGTGAATGCCACGGTGGTAAGTTAAACCACGTGTAGAAATCACAAGGGGAATACCCCAGATTTTGGCAAAGTAATTCAGTTGGTGTAGATCATGCAAAAAATAGCATAAATAGCACAAATCGAATAAGTTCTCAACCGAGTAGTTTAAAATAAACTTATACAATTAGCCTGTCAATAGAAATTATTAACAAGTTATATATATAACAAGTTATATATATATATATATATATATATATATATAAAGAAAGAAGAAACATTAGATATAATTAATAAGATATACCATACCCAAATTCCTTCATCACTCCTCGACTACGTAGTTTCGTGGCATATTATGCAAAAACACTACATCACAGAGATACGGTATTTTTGTGGTTTGCCGACTTATCAAGAGGATACCTAAATAAGAGTTTCAAAACACGTCCGTAGGACGCGAGATAGAATCCCGAAAGGCGGAGGGGGAGTCAATCACGTGATACAGCGGTCAAGAAACAGAGCTAAGCCTCTTACAACCAAGAACAAAATACCACAAAGCCGTAGAAGAGAGGAGATGGCTAGGATGGCGAGAAGTTTGAGTATTGATAGCTATCCAGCAGTCACTACACTTCAATGGTTACTCTACCATGGGGAGTTATAAACAATATAAAGAAATACACAGATACATGCGAACACATACGTATACATGAATATATCCACATATATCCCTGAAATGTGGTGACAACCTCAACCGTTGTTGCTCTATGAATTACTGGGACAAAATAATCCGAATGGATTAGATTGATTAAGTATCAGAGATATATAATACATTATAAAGAAAGAAGAAACATTAGATATATTAACAAATTCAGGGATATATGTGGATATATTCATGTATATGAATGTGTTCATGTATATGTATATTCATGTATATTCATGTATATGTATGTATATATATATATATATATATATATGTAGATAAATCTACCAAGAGTTTACGGTAGTGTCCAATCCGTATGAAGAACTCAATGTATTCCGGATATCATGTATGTATGTTCTAAGTGTGGATGTGTGTATATGTATGTATGTGTTTGTATGTGTGTATGTGTATATATATGTGTGTATGTACGTGTATGTATATATATATATATATATATATATATGTATATATATATATATATATATATATATATATATATATATATATATTTTCTTGATATATTTCTTTTTTCTTTTTTCTTTTTCTTTTTCTTTTCTTTCCTTTTTAATGTTTATTTATTATTTATTATTTTTTATTTTCTTAGTTTATAGATACATCTATATTAAGCAGTCTGCCCAAACAGTTGAATACTGACCTCTCCCCCCCCTCCCACCTAATTTCTGTATCTTGATCTAAATGTGTGTGCCAATGTTTATGTGAGTGAATTAATATCCATGTGCTTAGGATTTTATATCCACATATATATATGTGAGTGGGGGTGTGTGTGTGTGTTTGTATGTTCGTAGTTTATGTGTATGTTTATGCATATACGCGTGTGTATGTGTGATTGTACGGATATGAGTGAGTATGAAAATATGTATATACACTTATTTCATATTTATGTGTCTATACGCATCTTATCTGTGCATTATAAACTTACAGAGACATTAACCTTGAAATTTTGTATTTGCATCCATCCTTTTCGTATGCGTATACAAGTTGTGCATACATTTTTGTAAAATATGTGTAAGGGTAGTTACATGTATATACACACACCGAACTGCATTAAACCTTTTGTATTTTCATTGGTCAATTTTGTTCCCAAACGGACCTGAAATTTTGAATTGTTGTTATTATCAATAAATATATTTCATTATTTCTGAAGACGGCGTATATATGTGTTGGTATGTATATTTAATCTTGATAGTTTGTATAATTTTGTATAATTTTGTACATAGATCTGTTGAATATGCATGCCAATTCTAACACATATATATCCTAGAAACGATCGTTAAATAATGAACTTTTTTTGTTTAATATAAGGAACT
>OZ024740.1:250554259-250614259 GCA_964016885.1 Eledone cirrhosa | reverse complement strand
TAACCCATCTAAAGAAGGATATTTTCAAGCGATGTGTACAACTTATCGCTGTTTCAGCTCTGCTGTTGATGAGCTCGTGGGGTGCAGTTATGATGTGGTAGAGCTCCATGAGGCAAAGATCGCATTTCCTCTTGAAGTTGTACGGTGCAGCCCTGTCGACAATCTCCCAGTGCGTGGAGAAGCTAATGTTTAAGTCCTTTAGTGATGTGATGTAGTCCGCGAGCGAGGTGGAGTGCCTTAGTTTTCTATTTGTGAAAGAGTGGAGATGTGTTCGAAACCTAATTTTGAACGGGCCGGAGGTGGCCCCTATATAATGTTTAACGCTATTGTGGCTAGTAATAGTGCATCTATATATAACCCTATCGGTCAAGCAGTATCCTCTAAGGGGGCACCGTCCTCTGTCGCGGCAGTTACAATTTCTGTCGCTGTTCCGTCTATTTCCCACGATAAGGCTATCATTGTTGCTGCCTACGTTGTTAGCTGCGCTACCGCAGCTGTCGTTAGCACAATTACAACCCACAGCACGCGGGATGGTGCGCTTGTTATTCTGCACGCCATGTTTTGCATGCTCCCCAGTCACTTCGCGGTCATTCTGGTTGCGTCTGCGGATGCCGTTGCCAACACTATTGGATGCTGTCAGGGAGTAGTTAAGGCCGATACAGTTATTGTCAGGTGTAGGTGCGTCTGCGTCGAGGTGCTGTGTCTTGGTGATCTTACTGTGGTTCGTTGTTCCTATGATGTCTGCTAGGTTAGGAGTAGTAGAGAAGGATATTTTTATATTGTTCCTATTAAGAATTTTTCTATACCTATGGTTGGGTGGGAAGTTCTTCTCTAAGGCTTCGAAGAATATCCGGGGTATGTTGGAGGCCACACTTCGAGAGTAGGGGGGGGGGGAACCATAGGACGTTACGGTGGCGATTACGTGTCCTTGTACTTTTGCTACGGGTGGTTCCATCTAAGTGATCGCTCTTATGTGTGTTAATGCGCTGTCGCCCGTTCGGTGCCCCTTTCACTTTATGCCCGGGTGCACTCTTTCTACCACTTCCATGTTTATGTACACGAAGATGTTGGTTGGAAGGCGTTGGTAGTAGGCCGTCGCCTTTGTTGGTTTGGTAATAGGGGAAAAGTTTGAGTAATCTACAGTATTCACCGTCGCCGGGGACGTGATCTTTGGTGCGGTTATCTATTCTATTATATCCGACTTTAACGAGGTCGCCGCGTGATCGGTTATAGGTATGGCTTACTATAACGTTAGTTTTATGAGGGGGGTGGTTTGTAGAGCTAGCGTTAGGGATGTAGGAAATTCCTCGGTTAAAGCCGGCGCTTATCAGGGCCCTATTGTAGTAATCAGCCGCTTGGTTGAAGATATCCTCGTTTGCGGATAGTCTCGAGATTCTATGTGAGATACTATAGACTATGGATTTGAGAGTCTGCTTAGGGTGGTTGGAGGCATAATTAATATAAGAGAGGCACTCTCCAGGCTTATGGTATGGCTTGTATAAGCCCGTACTCAACTCCAGGGTCACGTCCAGGAAGTTGACAATCCTGTGGTTGAGGTCCATAGTTACGGATAGGCCGTATGACTTAAAGAACCTGTGTATATGTTTGTTAAGGTTCTCTATCCTACGGGGGCTATGGTTCCTAACGGTAAACAAGGCGTCGTCCCTATATACACCTCCTTGTAGGGCCGGTATTTCTTCCCTAAGCTTACTCGCTTACTCCCTAGTACTACTCGAGCTTAATAGAAAGGCTAAGGTCTGCCTCTGGGGCAACACCGACCAGATCATAAATTGGTTCACCGAGTTGACGGATAAAGCCACCCTGAAATTCATCCAGTTTGATATAGATAGCTACTACGCCTCTATCACCCCCATACTCTTAAATAAGGCACTTATCTTAGCTAGATCTAACACTAGCCTCACCAAAAAGGAAATAGACATAATCCTAGCGGCACGTAGAACCATTATCCAGTTCGAAGACTCCCACTGGACCAGAACCAACCGTCCTGATAACTTCGATGTCACGATGGGGTCCAGCGACTCAGCGCAAGCAACTGACCTGGTTGGAATATACCTCCTACATAAGCTTAGGGAAGAAATACCGGCCCTACAAGGAGGTGTATATAGGGACGACGCCTTGTTTACCGTTAGGAACCATAGCCCCCGTAGGATAGAGAACCTTAACAAACATATACACAGGTTCTTTAAGTCATACGGCCTATCCGTAACTATGGACCTCAACCACAGGATTGTCAACTTCCTGGACGTGACCCTGGAGTTGAGTACGGGCTTATACAAGCCATACCATAAGCCTGGAGAGTGCCTCTCTTATATTAATTATGCCTCCAACCACCCTAAGCAGACTCTCAAATCCATAGTCTATAGTATCTCACATAGAATCTCGAGACTATCCGCAAACGAGGATATCTTCAACCAAGCGGCTGATTACTACAATAGGGCCCTGATAAGCGCCGGCTTTAACCGAGGAATTTCCTACATCCCTAACGCTAGCTCTACAAACCACCCCCCTCATAAAACTAACGTTATAGTAAGCCATACCTATAACCGATCACGCGGCGACCTCGTTAAAGTCGGATATAATAGAATAGATAACCGCACCAAAGATCACGTCCCCGGCGACGGTGAATACTGTAGATTACTCAAACTTTTCCCCTATTACCAAACCAACAAAGGCGACGGCCTACTACCAACGCCTTCCAACCAACATCTTCGTGTACATAAACATGGAAGTGGTAGAAAGAGTGCACCCGAGCATAAAGTGAAAGGGGCACCGAACGGGCGACAGCGCATTAACACACATAAGAGCGATCACTTAGATGGAACCACCCGTAGCAAAAGTACAAGGACACGTAATCGCCACCGTAACGTCCTATGGTTCCCCCCCCCCCCCTACTCTCGAAGTGTGGCCTCCAACATACCCCGGATATTCTTCGAAGCCTTAGAGAAGAACTTCCCACCCAACCATAGGTATAGAAAAATTCTTAATAGGAACAATATAAAAATATCCTTCTCTACTACTCCTAACCTAGCAGACATCATAGGAACAACGAACCACAGTAAGATCACCAAGACACAGCACCTCGACGCAGACGCACCTACACCTGACAATAACTGTATCGGCCTTAACTACTCCCTGACAGCATCCAATAGTGTTGGCAACGGCATCCGCAGACGCAACCAGAATGACCGCGAAGTGACTGGGGAGCATGCAAAACATGGCGTGCAGAATAACAAGCGCACCATCCCGCGTGCTGTGGGTTGTAATTGTGCTAACGACAGCTGCGGTAGCGCAGCTAACAACGCTGGCAGCAACAATGATAGCCTCTTATCGTGGGAAATAGACGGAACAGCGACAGAAATTGCAACTGCCGCGACAGAGGACGGTGCCCCCTTAGAGGATACTGCTTGACCGATAGGGTTATATATAGATGCACTATTACTAGCCACAATAGCGTTAAACATTATATAGGGGCCACCTCCGGCCCGTTCAAAATTAGGTTTCGAACACATCTCCACTCTTTCACAAATAGAAAACTAAGGCACTCCACCTCGCTCGCGGACTACATCACATCACTAAAGGACTTAAACATTAGCTTCTCCACGCACTGGGAGATTGTCGACAGGGCTGCACCGTACAACTTCAAGAGGAAATGCGATCTTTGCCTCATGGAGCTCTACCACATCATAACTGCACCCCACGAGCTCATCAACAGCAGAGCTGAAACAGCGATAAGTTGTACACATCGCTTGAAAATATCCTTCTTTAGATGGGTTAAGAATGGAGAGTGAAGTAACACACTGGATCTCCCTGCAACAAGTCTTAATACCCCGGCGGGCAGGCGCAGCAAAATAACACCCTGAAAACGATCCCTGCATACCAAAAATTATCCGGGAAAGACTGCCCTAACACCGGCCAAAGTTACCTCCCTTGACCTGCTGCAAAATCAAAACAAGATATTTTTGCGAACAATGAATCTTGATGTCGATTTAACCCCCAAAACTCTTTCCAAACTATATAAGGAACACTTGTGACTGTTTATGCCCTTGAGAAGCCCAACTGGGCGAAACGTACGTAGGTGATATTTTCAATAAACATGTTTTAACGGTATATTCTCAGATTTTTCACTTTCCCACGTATATATATATATATATATATATATATATGTATATATATATATATATATATATATATATATATATATATATATATATATATATATATATATATATATATATATATGTATACATATATATACACACACATATATATATATAATATATATATATATAATGAAAGCGTGTGGCTGAGTGGTTAGAGAATTGGATTCACAATATTAAGGTTGTGAGTTCGATTCCTGGACACTTTATTTCACGTTGGTCCTTCTAGCTGGAGTTACGACCGATAGATAGTACTAGCAATTGGAAAGACCGATGAAAACATTGTTCCATCGGTCCGATTTGACGAAAGTCGATCGATATATATATCTATATATATAAAACTGAGGATATATGTCTGTGTGTGTGTGAGTTTGAATCCCTAAAACTCGAGAACCACCCAACCGACTGTTTTCAAACTTTACACATGTAACATTTATATTTCACGGAGTGTTGTGAGCAAAACGATTTCGAATTTTCCATGCCTTAGGGACCGCATTAGGCGATAATTCTTAGTCTTTCTCTTTATAGATAGATAGATACATATAACGTCGCGTCCTTATAATATCTGTCTGTATGTCTGACTGTCTGTATTATGTCACTTCCCACAATTCCCTCTCCATCCAGAACGCACCCTTATAATATCTGTCTCGCTGTCTGCTACCTGCATTATGTGAAAAACTTCATTTTTTCAGCTTTTTAGGGTTTTTTTTAGGTGTTAAGTCTAGCCGATTTTCCCGAAATTTCAAGGCATATTATACACATTAAAAACATTAATTTTCTTGATCCCCTAGAGCCCGCATTAGGTGAAAACCTGCATTTTTCCGGCTTCATCGATTAAAAAATCTTAAAGATTATCCAGCCATCAGAGTATTCGGTTTATTTTCTTTACATATTGTCGAGGCATGCAGTTTTTCCACGATTAGGTCTGTTGGCGGCCCGCGTTCCAAAATACCTGATCCCGTGCAACGCCGGGTAACACTGCTAGTATATAATAATAATAATAATAATAATAATAATAATAATAATAATAATAATAATAATAATAATAGTGCAGGGGTATTGGATTAAACATTTAACATCCCTCCACCCGAAGCTGACGGCCATGTTCAATGACTGATTGGTGTCGGGTGAGGTGCCAGAGTGGTTGACAAAAGGTACCACAGTTCTGATAATGAAAGACCGAATCAAGGGTAATGATGTTACCAACTATAGACCTATCACATGTCTGTCCGTAATGTGGAAACTGTTGACGAGCATTGTGTCTGAGGAAATCTACCATCACCTCCACACAAACAACTTGTTACCGGACGAACAGAAAGGATGCCGAAAGAAGTCACGTGGTACAAAGGACCAGTTACTTATTGATAAGATGGTAATGGGGAATTGCAGGAGGAGACACACTGATCTTGCCATGGGATGGATAGACTACAGAAAGGCATTTGACATGGTGCCTCATTCCTGGATCACCAAAAGCCTGGAGATCTTCAGGGTGGCAGATAACATCAGACAGTTGCTAGGCAGGAGTATGGGGTCCTGGGAGACAGAGTTGACATCAACTGGAGTATCCTTGGGAAGCGTGAAGATCAAGAGAGGTATCTTCCAGGGAGATAGCCTGTCCCCTCTGTTGTTTGTCCTTGCCCTGATGCCCTTGACCATTATGCTGCGAAAAGTGAGAGCAGGATACAAGTTGGGAAGGGGAGAGCTTACCATCAATCACCTCCTCTTCATGGACGATCTTAAGCTCTTCGGGAAAAGTGAGAAGGAGTTGGATGTGCTTGTTGACACTGTCCGTATTTTCAGCAGTGATATATGTATGCAGTTTGGTATTGGTAAATGTGGAGTCATTGTGATGAAGAGGGGTAGGTTGAGCAGAAGTAACGGGATCCAGATACCAACAGGTGAGATGATAAAGGAAATTGACTCTGAGGAAGGATACAAGTATTTGGGCGTTCTGGAGGCTGATGGCATAAAGAACAAAAAAATGAAGGAATTGTTAAGAACTGAATACATTCGAAGAGTAAGGAGCGTATTGAAGTCACATCTGAACAGCAGAAATGCCATAAGCGCAGTAAATTCCCGAGCTGTGTCTATTATTAGGTACAGTGCAGGAATTCTGAGATGGAATGTTGCTGAACAAAAAGAAATGGATAGGAAGACTAGGAAGCTATTGACTATCTACAACATGTTCCACAAGAGGAGTGATGTCGATAGACTCTACCTAAGGAGATCTGAGGGTGGAAGAGGTCTTATCAGCATAGAGGACTGTGTTCAGATGGAGAAAAACAACCTATACAAATACGTGACCTATAGTAAGGAGCCAATGCTCAGAACTGTACTGAAGGAGGGGACAGTAGGCCAGGGGATGTCCAAGGAGGAAATAACATCAAGGAGGAAGAGCAGCCTTAAGGGAAAATCCCTTCATAGTACCTTCTTTGAGAAAACTGAATTTAGAGATCCACAGACATGGAACTGGTTGAGAAGAGGAGACCTCAAAAAGGCTACAGAAGGAATGCTAATGGCTGCGCAGGAGCAGGCCCTCAAAACGAAGTGGTTGAAGCACCATATCTACAAGGAGGAGGCTAGCCCACTGTGCAGGATCTGTGGAGAGAGAGAGAGGAGACTGTGGCTCACATTGTGTCCGAGTGTAAACACCTAGCCCAGACCCACTATAAGGGCTGGAGACACGATGTGATGGGCAGGGTGATCCACTGGCACCTGTGCAAAGTAAACAATTTACCACATTCTGAGAAATGGTATGAGCATAGGCCAGAGGCGGTGATGGAGAACAATCAGGTGAAGGTGCTGTGGGATTTTAGGATACAGACGGACAAAAAACTGGAACACAATAGACCTGACCTGGTGGTTGTGGACAAAGAAAAAAGAACGTGTCTGATTGTGGATGTGGCCTGCCCGTTCGACACGAGAGTGCAAGAGAAGGAGAGGGAGAAAATTAACCGATACCAGGACCTAAAGTGGGAGGTGAAAAGGATTTGGAACTGCCATGAAGTCAAAGTGATCCCGATTGTCATAGGCGCACTGGGGACTATCTCCAAAAGTTTCCAGGGATGGTTAAAGAAAATCGGCCCCTTCACGCTTTTTGGAACGCTTCAAAAGGCATGCTTGCTTGGAACAGCAAGAATCCTCCGATACGTCCTGAATATCTGAGGCTGCAGGTAGTGGCTTGATATTCATTCCAACGGACTTTCCAGTTAACCAACATCAATGACTGAGATTCAAGGATAACAATAACAATAATAATAATAATAATAATAATAATAATAAGAAGAAGAATAAGAATATAGGGAAGAAGACGCACAAGGTGACGGAGGTCATGAAATCGCTCCCGTAAGTTTTGAATTTTTAACATATTTAAATCATTTGTGAAATAACAACTCTTAGTACAAATGCTACGTAAAGCACCCGGCTTGAGCCCCAAAAAATTCGGACCCAAAATATATTGTTATAAGGCTCAAATATTCAAATATTCAACTTTGTATTGTACACTGTATATCCAAAAAAAAAAAAAAATGGCTATAAATGGAAGAAGAAGAACCCCCCCCCCCCTCCTCTCCTCTGGCTACACTATATAGGACAGCTAAACTCACCAACACCAGAAACTAGATACACCACCCACCCCATCATCTGTGTACACTAAACACAACAGCATTTTCACCTTCACCGCCACCGCTCACTACGGCCATCATTACCACCACTATCCCATCACCGCCGCCACCACCCCTTGACTCCTTCACTGCTGCTGCCACCGCTACAGCACCATCACTACAGTAATACGGTCGCATCACCGCCACCACTGCCTCGGTATCGACATCACCACCACCACTGTCTCAGTATCGCCAACGCCGCCAGTCTCCCACTTCTCCCTGCTGGCTGCTACTTCCACATTATAGAATTCCTACTACTAACAAAGAGGAAGGCATCAAAATATATAGATAGACTCAAAAGAAAAAAGAAAAAACAAACAACAAAACCAAAGCAGCACAGCAACAACAGCAAAAAACGAGAAAAACAAACAGAGAAAAACAAAAACAAAAAAAGAAACCCCAAAAACGTAAAGAAAATAAGAATGAAGAGAGAAGCAGGCGGACGGACAGAGAAGAGGGGGGAAAAAGTAAAACTTAAAATAACAAAAACTAAGTCAGACATTCGAATACTACATTACAATGAAACTTATGCTTATTCATTTTTGGGGCCCTTTCTGCCCGTGTGTTTGTTTGTTTATGTGTGTTCGTATACAGCGTGGTGATAATGCCACACAAGGGCCAAGTGGGATGGCGGATCCACAGATGGCTATGTAAACATACATTCGCCAATCCTCGATAAGAGTGTTTAAATATCGAACATAAACAGTTCGAATAACGGTGAAATGGAGACTAGAACGTCATGTGACAGACTCTCACCCAACAGGTGCCCCCTGGCTCAGCAGCAGGAACCTGACTGTCAACCAAATACTGCTGATGTTGGAGGAAGAAGAAGAAGGAAAGGGGCCAGAACCAACTGGACGAAAGAATTGAATAGAACTGTTATGCAATGCTACCTGAAAAGTAACCCCAAGGAGAGGGGCTACAGGAGACGGATGCATAACATCTGGAACGAGATTGGTTTATTTAAATTAGATGAACAAAAATTGGCCGGGCAGGCTCGGGTAATAAGGGTGGATAAGCGAGCTGGAATTGGAGGAACTGAGCAGAGAGAATGGCTTGGAGATGGCGGGTGTAGTATGCCAGACAAGCGAGCCGGTGGGAAATGAAGGTGAGGAGGTCCTGAGAACGGAGGAACCACCCGAAGCAGACAATGATCTGAATACTGAGATAAATAATACCTGGAACAGAGATACGGCCACTGAGGAGATGAATGCTCACGGGCTAGGACAAGATTCGGTTGACATCCTAAATTTAGTGGTAGATGAATTGAACAATGATAGTGGGAGACCTATGAACCTAAGATTTGTAGACAGGAAAAAGTTAAAAGAAACAACAGCTAAGGTAAACAAAGTCATCCCATACCTTGAGGCGAGGAGCCTTCACCAGTGCAACAATATCCTCAAAGCAACAGCAAATACGGTGAGGAAACTACTTGGTATAAAAGCGAGAGGAAACAACAGACAAGAAAGAGCAGAGCCGTGGTGGAAGAAGCGACTGAGTGGGCAAATCGGGGAAATGAGAAATGACATAGGAAAGCTTGAGTCACTACTGAATGGGACACTAAAAAACATAGGCACTAAAAATAGACTGGAAATAAAATACAAAACTAGGAGTAAAAAGCTAAATATTATCATAGAGGAATTGAAGCAACGCATTGTAGCAAAGAGTGCCAAAATCAGGCGATACGAGAACAGAGTCAGTCAGTATAAACAGAACCGCATGTTCGACAACAACCAGAAGATGCTGTTTGGACAGCTTGAGGGGAAAGAAAGAGGCAACGACTTGATCCCTGGGGCGGAACAAGCTAAAACATTCTGGAGAGGAATATGGGAGCAGGATGTTAGACACAATGCCCAGGCAGGGTGGATTGAGACAGTACAGAGGGAGATCGGTGAGCAGGCACAACAACAGACTGATTTGAGTATCACAGTTGAAACTCTTAAGGGGCAAGCCAAAAAACTAACCAACTGGAAATCACCAGGCCCAGATGGTGTGCAGGGGTATTGGATTAAACATTTAACATCCCTCCACCCGAAGCTGACGGCCATGTTCAATGACTGCTTGGTGTCGGGTGAGGTGCCAGAGTGGTTGACAAAAGGTACCACAGTTCTGATAATGAAAGACCGAATCAAGGGTAATGATGTTACCAACTATAGACCTATCACATGTCTGCCCGTAATGTGGAAACTGTTGACGAGCATTGTGTCTGAGGAAATCTACCATCACCTCCACACAAACAACTTGTTACCGGACGAACAGAAAGGATGCCGAAAGAAGTCACGTGGTACAAAGGACCAGTTGCTTATTGATAAGATGGTAATGGGGAATTGCAGGAGGAGACACACTGATCTTGCCATGGGATGGATAGACTACAGAAAGGCATTTGACATGGTGCCTCATTCCTGGATCACCAAAAGCCTGGAGATCTTCAGGGTGGCAGATAACATCAGACAGTTGCTGGGCAGGAGTATGGGGTCCTGGGAGACAGAGTTGACATCAACTGGAGTATCCTTGGGAAGCGTGAAGATCAAGAGAGGTATCTTCCAGGGAGATAGCCTGTCCCCTCTGTTGTTTGTCCTTGCCCTGATGCCCTTGACCATTATGCTGCGAAAAGTGAGAGCAGGATACAAGTTGGGAAGGGGAGAGCTTACCATCATTCACCTCCTCTTCATGGACGATCTTAAGCTCTTCGGGAAAAGTGAGAAGGAGTTGGATGTGCTTGTTGACACTGTCCGTATTTTCAGCAGTGATATATGTATGCAGTTTGGTATTGGTAAATGTGGAGTCATTGTGATGAAGAGGGGTAGGTTGAGCAGAAGTAACGGGATCCAGATACCAACAGGTGAGATGATAAAGGAAATTGACTCTGAGGAAGGATACAAGTATTTGGGCGTTCTGGAGGCTGATGGCATAAAGAACAAAAAAATGAAGGAATTGTTAAGAACTGAATACATTCGGAGAGTAAGGAGCGTATTGAAGTCACATCTGAACAGCAGAAATGCCATAAGCGCAGTAAATTCCCGAGCTGTGTCTATTATTAGGTACAGTGCGGGAATTCTGAGATGGAATGTTGCTGAACAAAAAGAAATGGATAGGAAGACTAGGAAGCTATTGACTATCTACAACATGTTCCACAAGAGGAGTGATGTCGATAGACTCTACCTAAGGAGATCTGAGGGTGGAAGAGGTCTTATCAGCATAGAGGACTGTGTTCAGATGGAGAAAAACAACCTATACAAATACGTGACCTATAGTAAGGAGCCAATGCTCAGAACTGTACTGAAGGAGGGGACAGTAGGCCAGGGGATGTCCAAGGAGGAAATAACATCAAGGAGGAAGAGCAGCCTTAAGGGAAAATCCCTTCATAGTACCTTCTTTGAGAAAACTGAATTTAGAGATCCACAGACATGGAACTGGTTGAGAAGAGGAGACCTCAAAAAGGCTACAGAAGGAATGCTAATGGCTGCGCAGGAGCAGGCCCTCAAAACGAAGTGGTTGAAGCACCATATCTACAAGGAGGAGGCTAGCCCACTGTGCAGGATCTGTGGAGAGAGAGAGGAGACTGTGGCTCACATTGTGTCCGAGTGTAAACACCTAGCCCAGACCCACTATAAGGGCTGGAGACACGATGTGATGGGCAGGGTGATCCACTGGCACCTGTGCAAAGTAAACAATCTACCACATTCTGAGAAATGGTATGAGCATAGGCCAGAGGCGGTGATGGAGAACAGTCAGGTGAAGGTGCTGTGGGATTTTAGGATACAGACGGACAAAAAACTGGAACACAATAGACCTGACCTGGTGGTTGTGGACAAAGAAAAAAGATCGTGCCTGATTGTGGATGTGGCCTGCCCGTTCGACACGAGAGTGCAAGAGAAGGAGAGGGAGAAAATTAACCGATACCAGGACCTAAAGTGGGAGGTGAAAAGGATTTGGAACTGCCATGAAGTCAAAGTGATCCCGATTGTCATAGGCGCACTGGGGACTATCTCCAAAGGTTTCCAGGGATGGTTAAAGAAAATCGGCCCCTTCACGCTTTTTGGAACGCTTCAAAAGGCATGCTTGCTTGGAACAGCAAGAACCCTCCGATACGTCCTGAATATCTGAGGCTGCAGGTAGTGGCTTGATATTCAATCCAACGGACTTTCCAGTTAACCAACATCAATGACTGAGATTCAAGGAATAACAATAACAATAATAATAATAATAATAATAATGCTCAGAACTGTACTGAAGGAGGGGACAGTAGGCCAGGGGATGTCCAAGGAGGAAATAACATCAAGGAGGAAGAGCAGCCTTAAGGGAAAATCCCTTCATAGTACCTTCTTTGAGAAAACTGAATTTAGAGATCCACAGACATGGAACTGGTTGAGAAGAGGAGACCTCAAAAAGGCTACAGAAGGAATGCTAATGGCTGCGCAGGAGCAGGCCCTCAAAACGAAGTGGTTGAAACACCATATTTACAAGGAGGAGGCTAGCCCACTGTGCAGGATCTGTGGAGAGAGAGAGGAGACTGTGGCTCACATTGTGTCCGAGTGTAAACACCTAGCCCAGACCCACTATAAGGGCTGGAGACACGATGTGATGGGCAGGGTGATCCACTGGCACCTGTGCAAAGTAAACAATTTACCACATTCTGAGAAATGGTATGAGCATAGGCCAGAGGCGGTGATGGAGAACAATCAGGTGAAGGTGCTGTGGGATTTTAGGATACAGACGGACAAAAAACTGGAACACAATAGACCTGACCTGGTGGTTGTGGACAAAGAAAAAAGATCGTGTCTGATTGTGGATGTGGCCTGCCCGTTCGACACGAGAGTGCAAGAGAAGGAGAGGGAGAAAATTAACCGATACCAGGACCTAAAGTGGGAGGTGAAAAGGATTTGGAACTGCCATGAAGTCAAAGTGATCCCGATTGTCATAGGCGCACTGGGGACTATCCCCAAAAGTTTCCAGGGATGGTTAAAGAAAATCGGCCCCTTCGCGCTTTTTGGAACGCTTCAAAAGGCATGCTTGCTTGGAACAGCAAGAACCCTCCGATACGTCCTGAATATCTGAGGCTGCAGGTAGTGGCTTGATATTCATTCCAACGGACTTTCCAGTTAACCAACATCAATGACTGAGATTCAAGGAATAACAACAATGTCTAACTGGATTAACCCAGTTAGACATTGCGTTGAAAACTGCAACAATTGGATTATCTACATATCTAAGAGAATCACATGATTGGATGATCAAACTCGTTTTGAAACACGAAAGCATCAAAAGATCATACTCCATTACAAAAGATGCACAAAGATACAGTAATGGACTACAAATTTCAGAAGTCCCATTTACTGCTGAAATGGAAAACACAGAAAAAGCAAAGCAGGTAAAAGTAACTGCAAAGAAAGAACTGCTACAGAAACTGGCTAAGAAATGGCAAGAAAAGCCTCTGTATGGAAAATACCCAGAGCGAGCTAACAATCCTGATGTTGACAAAACTTTAACCCATCAGTGGTTGGCATCCTCTGGACAGAAATCGGAGACTGAAGGACTGATTATATCAGCACAAGATCAGTGTCTGCCAACAAAAAATTACCAAGCCAACATAATAAAGAATGGGTGCAGCCCATTATGCCGTGTATGCAAAAAACAACCAGAGACCATTGACCATATAATTTCAATGTGCAGTCCTATAGCTCCAACCGAATACCTAAACAGGCATGACAGAGCTGCACAATACATACATTGGATAATGTGTAAGCATTTTGACCTGCCCCATCAAAAGAATTGGTGGGAGCATCAACCACCTCCCATACTTGAAAAAGATCACATCTCAATCTTGTGGAACTTTAGCATCCAAACAAACCGAAAAATAGATGCAAATAGACCTGATATAATATTGAAGGACTTTCAAAAGAGGGTATGCCTGCTAATTGATATGTCTGTTCCGATAGACAAGAATGTATCTATAAAAACATTTGAAAAATTGAGCAAGTATAAGGACCTGGAGATAGAAATTGGAAAAATGTGGAAATTGAGAACTAAAACAATACCAGTGGTTGTAGGCGCTCTGGGAATGATACCTAAGGGGTCTAATGATTACTTATCGCAAATCCCAGGAAACCCGCGTATAAGAGAAATACAAAAGATAGTACTAATGGGAACTGCCCATATACTAAGGAAGATTCTGTCAATATAAGTACATCACAAGTCTAAACACTAAAGATGCATGTGTGAATATGTATGTTCTTTCTTGAACATGGCGGACCTTGTTGTCTCTTGAGGTCACTGGTTGTGACTTGGTGATAACTCGTATGAACATAAAGCAAGATAAATGCAACTATAATAATAATAATAATAATAATAATAATAGTAATAATAATAATAATAATGATTTCTTTATTAACCACATGGGTTTACATAAAGTAGACATTAAGGAAGTACAGGACAATACAGGGCGGTACAAATGGGCATTTCTGCGTGTAGATAAAGAAACAGACGATGTAATAATAGAACAATGAAAAAATTTCGCAATAGGAGGGAGACTTCCGAGGGACATTGGTGGAGAAAGCCCATTAAAATTCCACAGTGACCCTGACCACCAGGTCAGATGCCCTCTCCCAGTTTTCCACCTTTAATTTACAGACACGTACTCAGAGTAGGCCCATTCACTCGGGCCATTCTTGCCTCTCTCACTCATCTTTCAACAAAATGCTGGGAAGAGAGCACTTCCCTTTCTACCCTGATTTTCCTTTTCAAATGAAATTTGAAAAAGTTAATCAGGGCAGCACCGAAGAGGTAAGTGCTCGTCTTCAGCCCTTTCAAACGTGTCCACCATACTATCTCTTTCGCCATGGCCACCAGACAGATAAAAACTGACTTCCCTTCCCGGCTAAAGGAAGAGGGCGGGGCAATCCTCACGATGGACTCAGCTGATAGCTGGATCCGTCCTACACGCGACAGCAAGTGTTCGACATAAACCCACAAGTCAGCAATGCTCGGACACTAGACGAGTGCGTGCAGGACGGTTTCGTCGCCCTGCACGCAACTCGGACATGCCCGGCTGACGGCACCTCCATGCCTGTAGAGTTTATCCCGAACTGGCTCATCGGTAGCACTGCCAGGCTAGAGATTTCTGGAAGTTGTCCATAGGCCCCGGCCCTAAAGTTCTTCAGAAGAGATTGGCTAGTTGATTTTCGTCGACGCCTAGAGTTTCCCCAAGTACGTCGTCGCTCTTCCCCTCCACTAATCCTCTATAGAACGCCAAGGTGGAGTTTCCACCGATCACATTGCCCGATTGGTCGAGGGCTGTGAGCGCCTGAAGACATTTCAGTCTCCAAGCGCTCCCTCTCGGTCTTCGCTTGACCCAGGACTGCAGCTCCGTAAAAGAGACGAGCTGGGGAAAGACGTGTCTAGCAAACGGAGACCACACCTGATCACCGTCGAGGAAGAGGTGGAGATGCCGTAGCCTGAGCGCGTATCTGCGCATCATCAGCCATGGCATTCCCAGCCCTCCACGTAGCGGGTGTTGACAGCAGATGCACCGCCTGACCATCGGAGCGCGCCCCTTCCACAAGAAGCGAAAGAGCAAACGCTCCAGCGCAGTCAGGCAGGGCTTAGGACAAAGTACGACGGTCAGGCGGTAGTAGATGACGGATGCGATATACGCGTTAGCCACCTTCGCTCGACCTTTCAGGGATAGCTTCCTCTCCGCCCATTTCTGGGTGAGAGAAGCCACCCTGCTCGTCACCTCGTCCCAGTTTTTGTCCGTCTGGAGATCCGGACCGAACCAGACCCCGAGCACTTTAACTGGTCCGTCCGTGCAGCGCCCGGCGACGCTGTTGGACGGCATGTACCTGCCTCTCCAGGTGCCGAGCTGCAGGCCCACTGACTTTTCCTGGTTGGTCATTGCTCCTGTCACCGCTTCGTATTCTCTCAGTGTAGTGCCGATCGCCTCGATGTGCTTGGCGTTCGACACCACTACGGTGACATCGTCCGCATATGCTGACACGGATCTTCCGCATCCTAGTTCGCGCGGGACGCCCCTCAACGTCTCCAGTTTGTGCAGTAATGGCTCGAGAGTCAATACGTACAAGAGGGACGAGAGGGGACATCCTTGGCGGACCGAGCGCATGATGTTGAACGGTTCCGAAAGGTGACCGTTCACTCTCACCACAGAGCAGATGTCGCTGTGCATGGCAGCGATCCAGCCTCTGAAGATGGGCCCAAAGTCAGCCGCCCTCAGGACTGCCGCTAGGTAACGATGGTCGACCCCATCGAAAGCTTTCGACTGATCTAAATTCATCAAGGACCCACGCGTGCCAGGTTCCCTATCTACCCTCTCTACGATGTATCGCATGAGGTGGAGGTTGTCGTGGATGGATCTGTCGGGAATGGCGCATGTCTGTGCCTCTCCCACCAGACCACCAACGACAAGCGCCAACCTCTTTGCTAGCACTTTGGCCAAAATCTTGAACTCTGTGTTTAGCAGAGTTATGGGCCTAAAATTATCTATGTTATCCCCCTTGTTCGGATCCTTTCTCAGCAGCGTCACAGCTCCTCGGCTCACAGAGCTGGGAATTCTCCCGTTCTGTTGCCAGTTGCAGTAGACGTCCGCCAAGAAGCCTCCGAACAAATCTGGTATCTGTATGTAAAGTTCATAGGACAGACCATCCAAACCAGGTGATTTACCCCTTGTGCAGCCAGTCATTGCCTCCCGTACTTCAGCGGCTGTTATCGGCTTTTCGCAACACTCCGCCTCAGTGGCCGAGAGCCGCGACAGTCCGTCGTGGTAGACACTAAAGTCCATCCCTCGATCCGGCCCGCCGCTGCCCCCGAACAACTGAGCGAAGTGTCGCTGAAAAGCTTCATACATTTGCCCGGGATCGAGTAGCATGCGCCCGTGGTGGTCCACGAAAGACCGGATCGTGGCTTTGTTGCCACGATGCTCCACCGCCACTCGGGCCCATTGAACGGCTTTCGTCCCCTCGTGGCTGAGAGTATGAACACTAGCTCTGACAACGCAGCCTTCGTGCTTTGCATTGAAGAATTGGTCAAGGGCCAATTTCGCCACAAGCACGTCGGTCGCGATGCCTTTGCTAAGCGCCTCGTCTAATTTTCTAACTAATATTCCCTCTGCTCTATTTTTCTCTATTGCTAAAGCCTTACTAAACCTAATGGACTCTATTCTAATTGCTCTTTTCAGAGCAAACCACCACTTGTTGTTGACGATGGGCCCCGTCAACACCCGCTTAACTAGTTCGCTAATCCGGTCTCTGTAGGCCTTGCGCGCTGGTAAGGACGCGTTTAGCTTCCAGTAGCCGGGTCCTCGTCTATGAAGCCTATCTAAGTCAAGTACACAGATCACGAATTTGTGGTCCGTGTAGCTGACTATCTTGAATTGTGGACAGCCTATGCTTGACCTATGTATTTCTCTACAAAATACTGTATCTAGATATGATCTGGATGACCCTATGCGATTTGTCCAAGTCCACATTGGCACATTCGGGAAATCCAATCGGTACCTGTCAGACAGTTCAAAACGCCTGAGCAGGTTGGTGAGGCTCTTGCACCCTCCTCCCCTATCCGCTAATCCCACACAGTCCCAGCGTGCATCTAAGATCCCGTTCCAGTCGCCCACTAACACTAAAGAGCGGGACATTCCAAGAAAGGTCTCCAGACGCCGGAAGAAATCAGGCCGCCCTGCTCCTGTCGGGGCATAGACGACCACTAGCCTGAAAGCTTGCCCGTCTCCGCTGGTCACGTCTAGCACCACCAACTTACCCTCTGGGTCCAGGAAGATGGCGAGATTCAAACCTCTCCGAAAAAGCACAGCAACTCCTCCCCCGATCCAGGACGGCTGGGAGATGCGTACACATCGTAGCCGCCGAAGATCGGTGCGAAGGCCCGTGCTTCGGAGATTCTGGTCTCGCTGATGGCCACTACATCTATGTTTAGTGACCTGAGGTCGTTGAGCAAGTGGCCCTGTTTCCAAGACGCCCCCAAGCCACGCGCATTTATGCTGCCTATTCTGAATGAGGTCATGTTGAAACGGAGTGGAAAAGATGGGAAAGACGACTTACCGTACTTTTCGTAGAGGAAGGATGGTTTCTCCATCCCTTTTCACTTGATCGTCTGGTGAAGGGACCGTTGAATCGTCCCTTCGGCTGGTCGTCGGCTCTTCTATGAGTATGTCCGAATATACTCTCCGGTTTAGTGTCCCTCCTAGGTCTCTGAAATCACCAACTGCGTTGGGGAATTTCGTTTTAACGTTTGTGTATTGTTTCTGTGCTATTTTTAGCAGTCTTATGTTCGTTGGCGTTTTGATTGGTGATGGTATTATGTAGTCGTGCTGTGAAATGTCTGTGTGTTCAATTATGTAAGTCATTAGTTTCTTGTTGTGTGTATTTATTGCCGTGCATTTGTTTTTCTGGGGGTGATGTGTGGTTCTGCTATTTTCTTGTCGTTGTTGCTGGGTGTGTGTGGTTTGTTGTTGTGTTTGCGATGTTGGTGCTTGTGGTGTTGGTGTTGAAGGTGTTGTTGTTGTTGGCGGTGGAGTTGTCGCCTGTGGTGATGGTGGTTCTAGTGAGGGTGGTGATGGTGTTGGTGGAGTTGCTGCTGTGAGTCTCTTTGCAGTATCCTTTACCCTTTTTTCATTTCTTTCCTCTCTTTTCGAAGGCGACGATGCGCTGCTTCTGCGTTTGTGCCTTCTTACAACCTTTTGCCATCCCTCTCCCACCTCACACTCCATGTGTGATTCTGTGAGGTCGGGGAGGGGTACCAGCTCCACTCTTTCACTTGTTGTTGTTGGTGATGTTTGCAGTGGAGTCTCTGTTGCAGCTGCATTTGGTATTACTGCTGCTGCTGTTCTTGATTTCCGTGGAGTGGGTATGGGTGCCACGGATCTATCGTTCCTGGTTGCCGCTTGTCCCGTTGCCTGTAGCCGTGGAGCCGGTTTCGGAAGGAGGGGGGTTTTCTCCTTTCTCAGGGTCTTCTCGTTGCAGAAGGCCCTGAGGTGAGTCTTCGATCCACAGCGAAAGCATTTCGGGCGTTTGCCCTCAACACTTATGGGCAGTTGAGTGCCGTTATGGAAGTCTATCACATCCGGGGTAGCTTCGATGCACTCCTGGTTGGTTTGGATTAACATCTCAATGGAGGTGCCGACCCAATCTTCTCTTACTTTTTTCTGTACTTGCAGTACAGTTGTTTTGTCCTCGATTCCGACGAGGACAGATGCGGCCATCCAAGAAGGGGCCATCCCGGGTGGGACGTGGGTCGGTTTGACCCTCACAATTTTTTGCCCGCGGTAGGAGGGCACCAACACCATTTCCTCGCTCCTTATGGTCACTAAGGATTGAGCCTTTGCCTCCTGGGTGTGGCAAAAAGCACGTCTACGGTGGCATAATTCTTGCCTTGGGTGATATGTGTTTTCCGCTGCCACACAGAGCCTAAGGCTTTTTGTATTTGAGCCTCTCTGGCTCTCTCAACCCTACGGGATTTTGTGCTTCCTGTACGGTCCGTGACCGTACAGTGCTGTTGAGTTTCGAAACATTTTTCGGCTGCTTTGCAGATTGCTCGGTGTCCAGTTTTCGTCACCATCTTCTTCGATTCCTGTAATTCCTCATTTGTTATGAGGATGGTTTCCAGGTTCTTTCCGATACCTGCAAACGAAATTGGTTTTTCTCTGTTGCTGTTGTTGTTGTTGTTGTCGTCAGAGCTGCTGTTACTTTTGTTGTTGCTGCAGGTACTACGACTACTGCCGCCGCCGTTGTTGCTGTGGTTGTTGTTGTTGTTGCTGTTGCTGCTGTTGTTGTTGCTGTTGCTGCTAATGCTGTTGTTGTTTATGCTGCTGCTGATGCTGTTGCGGCTGCTACTGTTGTTTTCTTTGTCACTGTTGCTGCTGCTGCTGCTGTTATTACGGCTGCTACTGCTATTATTCATGACGTCAGACGAATGAAATGGGTTTTCGTATTTCCCGCACACCTTTTTCGTCATTGTCGTCGTCGTGGAGAAATGTTGCACGCTTTCTACGTGATTTTTCTTTACTGGCGTCGCTTGCGAAAGAGAAAGGGGGAGAGAGACACATTTAGAGAAGGCAGGGAGAGAGACAATCTTCTCTCTGCTGTAGTGACGATTGAGGAAGAAGAAGACGGAATGAGTGGGAGTGACCTATGAAAATTCTTTTTCGTAGCCATGTTCTTTTTTTGTTTAAAATAAATATTGGGCACAAAACCCCGATAAGCGGATATCTAACCCCGAAGGGCCAAACAACGGACACAAAGACCCCTCTCATGAGGAGGAGGGTGTTATTGTCTACAATTTGGTTAAAGTTTTAAACAATTTACAATTGTTATAGCGGTCAAATACCTGACAGAGCCGAGCCTCCGTCAACCATGGCATTCAATAATAATAATAATAATAATAATAATAATAATAATAATAATAATAATAATAATAACATCAAGGAGGAAGAGCAGCCTTAAGGGAAAATCCCTTCATAGTACCTTCTTTGAGAAAACTGAATTTAGAGATCCACAGACATGGAACTGGTTGAGAAGAGGAGACCTCAAAAAGGCTACAGAAGGAATGCTAATGGCTGCGCAGGAGCAGGCCCTCAAAACGAAGTGGTTGAAGCACCATATCTACAAGGAGGAGGCTAGCCCACTGTGCAGGATCTGTGGAGAGAGAGAGGAGACTGTGGCTCACATTGTGTCCGAGTGTAAACACCTAGCCCAGACCCACTATAAGGGTTGGAGACACTATGTGATGGGCAGGGTGATCCACTGGCACCTGTGCAAAGTAAATAATCTACCACATTCTGAGAAATGGTATGAGCATAGGCCAGAGGCGGTGATGGAGAACAGTCAGGTGAAGGTGCTGTGGGATTTTAGGATACAGACGGACAAAAACTGGAACACAATAGACCTGACCTGGTGGTTGTGGACAAAGAAAAAAGATCGTGCCTGATTGTGGATGTGGCCTGCCCGTTCGACACGAGAGTGCAAGAGAAGGAGAGGGAGAAAATTAACCGATACCAGGACCTAAAGTGGGAGGTGAAAAGGATTTGGAACTGCCATGAAGTCAAAGTGATCCCGATTGTCATAGGCGCACTGGGGACTATCTCCAAAGGTTTCCAGGGATGGTTAAAGAAAATCGGCCCCTTCACGCTTTTTGGAACGCTTCAAAAGGCATGCTTGCTTGGAACAGCAAGAACCCTCCGATACGCCCTGAATATCTGAGGCTGCAGGTAGTGGCTTGATATTCAATCCAACGGACTTTCCAGTTAACCAACATCAATGACTGAGATTCAAGGAATAACAACAATAATAATAATAATAATTATAATAATAATAATTGTTTCTACTTTTGGCACAAGGCCAGCAATTATCCAGTACATTACTGGTACTTTATTTTATCGACCCCGCAAGGATGAAAGGCAAAGTTATCCATGGCGGGATTTGAACCCAGATCATAATAATAATAATAATAATAATAATAATAATAATAATAATAATAATAATAATAATAATAATAATGATTTCTTTATTGGCCACAAGGGCTGACATCAAGAAAAACATCACAGACGGAACAGGACGGTACAATGTGCGTGTAAATATTTTTATTATTTATATAAGAAAAGAAAAAAGACATAAAACA
Organism: Eledone cirrhosa; assembly: GCA_964016885.1. NCBI lineage: Eukaryota > Metazoa > Mollusca > Cephalopoda > Octopoda > Eledonidae > Eledone > Eledone cirrhosa. The sequence continues at coordinate 250,592,778 of OZ024740.1, read as the reverse complement.
TATATATATATAAACAATAAAATGAAAATTGAAACAATGAAAAATTCCCCAATAGAGGGGAAACGTTCGAGGGTTACTCGTGGCGAAAACCACACAAAAGACCACGGCCACCCTGACTACCATGGCAAGCGCCCTCTCTCAATTTTTCTATCTCTCAAACTACAGACGTATATTCAGGTTCACTCGGACCATTCTCGCTACATTCACCCACCTTTCAACAAACTTGCTAGAAAGCAGCACTGCCTCTCCACCCTGATGATTTTCCTCTTCAAGTGAAACTTGAAAAAGTTAATCAGGGATTCGCCGAAGAGGAAAGTGTTTGTCTTTAATCCTTTTAACCTTGTCCACCACACAATCTCTTTCGCCATGGCCACCAGGCAGATGAAAACCGCCTGCCCTTCCTCCTCAAAAGAAGACGGCGAGACCATCTGCACAATGGACTCAGTCGACAACCGGATCAGTCCCACACGTGACAGCAACTGTTCGACATAGCTCCACAAGTCAGCAATGCTCGGGCACTGAACGAGTGCGTGCACAACGGTTTCGTCGCTATGCGCGCATCTCGGAAAGGCTCGGTTGACGGCACTTCCGTGCCTGTAGAGCTTATCTCGAACCGGCAGCGCTCCCCGGTAGCACTGCCAGGCCAGGGATTTTTGGAAGTTATCCATAGGCCCCGAGCTGAAAGTTCTCCGGAAGAGAGCAAACAGCTGATCTTCTTCGACGCCCAGGATCTCTCCGAGAACGTCGTCGCTCTTCCCCTTCACTAGTCCTCTATAGAATAAGAATAATAATAATAATAACTGAAGCAACGCATTGTAGCAAAGAGTGCAAAGATTAGGCGATACCAGAGCAGAGTCAGTCAGTATAGACAGAACCGCATGTTTGACAACAACCAGAAGATGCTGTTTGGACAGCTTGAAGGAAAACAAAGAGGCAACGACTTGATCCCTGAGGCGGAACAAACTAAGACATTCTGGAGAGGAAAATGGGAGCAGGATGTTAAACATAATCACCAGGCAGTGTGGATTGAGACAGTACAAAAGGAGATTAGTGAACAGGCACACCAACAAACTGATTTGAGTATCACAGTTGAAACTCTTAAGGGGCAGGCCAAAAAATTAACCAACTGGAAATCTCCAGGCCCAGATGGTGTGCAGGGGTATTGGATTTAAAATATAACATCCCTCCACCCGAAACTGACAACAATGTTCAATGACTGCTTGATGTCAGGTTAGGTACCAGAGTGGTTGACAAAAGGTACCACAGTTCTGATATTGAAAGACCGAATCAAGGGTAATGATGTTACCAACTATAGACCTATCACATGTCTGTCCGTAATGTGGAAACTGTTGACAAGCATTATGTCTGAAGAAATCTACCATCACCTCCAGACAAACAACTTGCAATTTGGTATTAGTAAGTGTGGAGTCCTTGTGATGAAGAGGGGTAAATTGAGCAGAAGCAACGGAATCCAGGTACCAACAGGTGAGATGATAAAGGAAATTGACACTGAAGAAGGATACAAGTATTTGGGTGTTCTGGAGGCTGATGACATCAAGAACAAAAAAATGAAGGAATTGATAAGATCTGAATACATTCGGAGAGTAAGGAGCGTATTAAAGTCACATCTGAACAGTAGAAATGCCATAAGTGCAGTAAATTCCCGAGCTGTGTCTATTATTAGGTACAGTGCGGGAATTCTGAGATGGAATGTTGTTGAACAAAATGAAATGGATAGGAAGACTAGGAAGCTATTGACTATCTACAACATGTTCCACAAGAGGAGTGATGTCGATAGACTCTACTTAAGGAGATCTGAAGGTGGAAGAGGTCTTATCAGCATAGAGGACTGTGTTCAGATGGAGAAAAACAACCTACACAAATACGTGACTGATAGTAAGGAGCCAATGCGCAGAACTGTACTGAAGGAGAGGACAATAGACCAGGGGATGTCCAAGGAGGAAATAACAACAAGGAAAAAGAGCAGCCTTCAGGAAAAATCCCTTCATAGTACCTTCTTTGAGAAAACTGAATTCAGAGACCACAGACATGGAACTGGTTGAAAAGAGGAGACCTTAAAAAGGCTAAAGAAGGAATGTTAATGGCTGCGCAAGAGCAGGCCCTGAAAACGAAGTGGTTGAAACACCATATTTACAAGGAGGAGGCTAGCCCACTGTGCAGGATCTGTAGAGAGAGTAGACTGTGGCTCACATTGTATCCGAGTGTAAACACCTAGCCCAGACTCACTATAAGGGCTGGAGACATGATGTGATGGGCAGAGTGATCCACTTGCACCTATGCAAAGTAAACAATTTACCACATTCTGAGAAGTGGTATGAGCATAAGCCAGAGTCGGTGATAGAAAACGATCAGGTGAAGGTGCTGTGGGATTTTAAGATAAAGACGGACAAGAAACTGGAACACAATAGAGCTGACCTGGCGGTTTTGGACAAGGAAAAAAGATCTTGCCTGATTGTGGATGTGGCCTGCCCATTCGACACGAGAGTGCAAGAGAAGGAGAGGGAGAAAATTAACCGATACCAGGACTTAAAGTGGGAGGTAAAAAGGATTTGGAACTGCCATGAAGTCAAAGTGGTCCCGATTGTCATAGGGGACCACTATCTCCAAAACTTTCCAGGGATGGTTAAAGAAAATTGGCCCGGCCACGCTTTTTGGAACGCTTTAAAAGGCATGCTTGCTGGGAACAGCAAGAACCCTCCGATACGTCCTGAATATCTGAGGCTGCAGGTAGAGCCTTGATATTCATTTCAACAAACTTTCCAGTTAACTAACATCAATGACTGAGACTCAAAGAACAATAATAATAATAATAATAATTGTTTCTACTTTTGGTACAAGGCCAGCAATTCACCCAGTGTATCACTGGTACTTTATTTTATCGACCCCATAAGGATGAAAGGCAAAGTTAACCTTGGTGGGATTTGAACTCAGAAGGGCAAGGGCCGTAACTCTATGCGTCAAAGCATGGCGTCCGACCCTCTACCGATACTGCCAATCCACCACCAGTAAATGTGAAGACTAAAATCCAAAGAGGGTTCGATAAGGATAAATATATATCAAATATATAAGAACCCTAGAGCAAATATTTATTAAAATAACAGATTAAATTTTAAGCAAAGAATCGCTGCTTTCACCCTTAACGGGATCTCCTGAAACTAAAAATCTATATATGAACGCAGAAGTAAATATTTCGAAAAACGTTGCAGCCGAAGGAAAAATGATGTACGTGTCCACATGTTTATGTGTACGTGTATGTATATGCATGAATGGCGGGTGTTTTCGTGTATGCACATGTATGTACGCATATAGATGTGTGTATGTATATATTTAATTATTACTACTTTTATGATTTTAATAACCTCTGTCATTTTCGTTTTACTAATTTATTTACATTATTCTTAACTCCGAAGCCAGTACTAGTAATGCACTTGGTAATTGCTGGCCTTGTGCCAAAAGTAGTGTAAACAATTATGTTTAACTCCGAAGCCGAGAATCATTCGGTTTCCTAAATAGAATATTAGTCTCCATTTATACCATAAACGTGATGTTGTCTTTGCGTGTAATTTTTCTCATCGTTCCACATAACGACGTATTATCTTCGCTTTTTTCCGTTCATTACCAGAGAACGTCTTCACGAACCAAAGTATCGTCTTCCTGTTTTCATTCGGTTGCAACGTTTTTCGAAATATTTACTTCTGCGTTCACAGATTGTTTTTTTTTTAGTTTTAGAAGAGATCCCATTAAGGATGAAAGCAGTGATTCTTTGCTTGCGAAATTCCTTCCTTGCTCACATTTCAACCAGGTTTGATGGTCTTTATTCTCACTCGTTCACGATTTCACCAAACTTTATATTCATGGAAATTTGGGACTTGACTCGTTCTTCCTCACTTTTCGTTGCTTCACCATCTTTGTTTGTTTACACTCTCGCTGGTCCCTTTATTTACATGTACCAACGACTTTCTTTAGCTGTTGCTCGCACCAACCGGAGGTATATGGTCTTTAAAGCGAAGAAATACCGATGATGGTTGGAAGATCACTGATGAAGGACCACTTTATTCATATATATATATATATATATATATATATATATATATATATATATATATATATATATATATAATACGATATATTAACAAATTGAAACTATATTTATAAAACCATATTTATTTCATTATACATATTTCAAGGACACCAAGTTAAATTATGGTGTGCTTTCATCAGATAAAATATAATATAGATCAGTTTTATAAATAAATATTAACATACCCTTAAAAAATGCGATAGTGGGGTTATAAATTTATTTATACTATTATGCAAATTAGTGTCGGATATTTTTAAATCACAGTAGATTTAAAATAAGCCGTTGGGGTATGGAGAAAGGGAAAGAAAAGAAAGAGAAAAAAGAGAAAAAAGGGAAAAAAGAGAAAAAAGAGAAAAAAGAGAAAAAAGAGAAAAAAAAGCAAACTCTAAGAGGAAAATAAGAAAACAAGAAAAAGAGAAAGAGAAAGAGAAGAAAAAAGAAAAGAGAAAAGAGAAAGAGAAAGAGAAAGCTCTAAGTGATAGGTTGTTGTATTAGCGTAACTTTTAAGATGAAGTGAAAAAATAAATATTTATTGGATGAGTAAAGAAGAGTCAATAAGCGTGAATGGAAAATAAATAAATAATAACAGGAGAATTTTAACCAGTGTTTAAATATGATTAAATGTTTAGTTTATCAATTAAATTATCCGTTAAATTATTGAGATCTATACATTAAAAATTGAGATCTATATATTATTAAAAAACCTATATATTATTAAAACTATATATTATTAAAAAATCTATATATTATTAAAAGAATATATTCATATATATACATACGCACACATACATATATATACATATAAATATATATCTATACCTACACATAACATACATATACATAGATATAATAAAGGACTTTTTATGTATAAGATATAGGAATTTTCCTAAACTTATAGATTTTTCGGAGAATCCAGAGAAAAAAAACCCGGAGAAAATCATTTCTATGTAATAGCAAAACAGCGTGAAGGAAATTAAGTTATTTACTTATATTGAATGTTATAAATGTTAAGATAACAAAGGAAATTTAAGATTATACAAACCTTATATTATTTAATACATTTTATAAATTTTATATCTAATAAATCCACCTGTTATGTAGCTGTGACTGTTATTATATAAGTTTGTTTATCACGAACCTTAAGAAAACGCTTATAACCGAGTGCATTCGAATTATATGCATATATATATATACACAACCCCCACATAGATACACATAGACATACACACGCATACAGGTAGATATGCATCATATATATATATATATATATATATATATATATATATATATATACATATATATATATATACATATATATATATATACATATATATATATATATATATAGAGAGAGAGAGCGAGAGAGAGAGAGAGCGAGAGAGAGAGAGAGTGAGAGAGAGAGAGAGAGAGAGAGAGAGAGAAATATACAGTACATAGTATATAAAATATACAGTACATAATATATAAAATAAAATAAAAAATAAAATAAAAATGAATTATATTACGATTTGGAAATATATTCTTACAATTATAAACAATATAACTTTAAAGCAATATAATTTTAAAAAATATTTCGGAATATTTTAAGATATAATTTTAAAATAAGAATATGTCTATAAAAATTCAGTATAAAAATTTAAATTTTTTATATAATAATTAACTCTCAGTATGTTTAACTTAATTTTTATAACTATATGGGAAATTTTCAAAGAAAAAGAAAGAGAACCTTTCAAAAGAGCAACTTTCAAAAATAGGAGAAACTTTCAAAGAAAATATTTTCCCCTTTTAAGAGCTTTCAACATGTTTATCTCGAAAAATTTTCTAGTAAAAATTTTTTTTAATATTTGAGAGTTTAAGCAGTCAAATGAAGGAATCTAATGATTTATCGATAGGTTCAATATATTAATAGAATTAATTATATATTACATTTTAAATTTATATTTAAACGTTGAGTTCAATCTATGTCTGCAGCAACTGAAGAGATTGCTTCTTACATTCAGGGAATTTTTGCTTTTTAATATAAAGAATATTTCCTCTATACAAAGATCACAATTTTCTGAAGAGGAGTTAAAAGGTTAGGTTTGGTTAAGTTTTAAATTTCTACTATTAATTCTATTAATATTGTGCGCTAAATTTTTGGTGGATGAATAAATTAATTTTATAGTATGTCTATTAAAAATTGAGTAATATCTATGTGTTCTAGGGAAGCATTTGTCAAGAGCTTTAAAGAATAGTTTAGCAATAGGAGTTTTAATATTTAATGAGAAAGGAGGAGCGAACCATAATATATTCCTAGTTCTATTTCTTTTTTTGTTTTCCGAATTATTGTAAGGTTTTCTATTATAGTTGTTAAAATTGTTAAGATTATGGTTAGTTGTTATATTATTATTATCAATGTATTTAATTTTATTTCTATATCCAGCTCTACCTAACGCTTCGTTGTAATAATGTGCTTTATCATCAAATATATTCTTATTAGCTAGAAATGCGTTGCTGTACAGAATTCACTATCGTATTTTTAACGGATCTGGGGTGATTAGAGTTAAAATTAACGTAGTTTAAGTTCTCGTTTAGTTTGTGAAATGGATAATGAAGACATGTTACATCTAGAAAATTAACTATTTTATGGTTATTCTCTATTTCTACTTTTAGATTAAGGTAATTAAAAAATTGTATAATTTCTTTTCTTTTCCTATTTAATTCACAGTTATTATTTTCGATAAGCATGTCGTCACGATATAAACCTCCGGTCATCTCAGGTATTTTTCTATCTAGAGAATTATTTATAAAGAGGCCCACAAGATCCGTTACCTGAGCGGAATCGGATGATCCCATAGTGATATCGAAATTATTATTTCTATCTGCTCTAGTCCAGAATTGGTTGTTAAATTCTATTAATGTTTTCCATTACTAGCTAAGTCTGTATGTCTAAATGCATATGTTAGTGCTTTGTTAAGTAGATTAGGAGTGATGGATGAGTAATAATTAGCAATATCCAATTGAATAAACTTATTATTATAGTTATATTTAATTTCCTTAAACCATTCGATAACTTCATTAGTTCCTTTCCATAATGTTAAATGAGATAATTCCTTAATTTGTGGTATTATTCTGTCTAAAATATTCTTGCTAAGTATGCCAAGGTCCGATTTATGTATATATGTACATATATATATATGCATATATATATATATATATATATATATATATATATATATATATATATATATATATGTGTGTGTGTGTGTGTGTGTGTGTGTGTGTGTGTGTGTGTGTGTGTGTGTGTGTGTGTGTGTGTGTGTGTATATATATATATATATATTTATATATATATATATATAGAGAGAGAGAGAGAGCGAGAGAGAGCGAGAGAGCGAGAGAGTGAGTGAGAGAGAGAGGGTGGGGAGAGAGGTAGAACACTGGAAGGTTATATCCGTAGTGGTAGAGCACTCAGTCCATGGGACGAGCCTGGTAGACGTAGTAACACAACAGTTAGTTCACCATACCGAGAACAATTGTTTCACCTTATGCGGATCTTCAGCTCAGACTGGTAATGGTTACACGGAACAGGAAGAACAACCGTATGAACGTACATGCGCAGAAACGGTCACTTCACCTAAGCGATACAAAACCACGGGCGACAGATGTAAGGGAGATAACTGTGAATGTCCGGAATGAAATGTTCGAGTTGATTAGAATATTAGAATGTTGTTGTTATTCAATCCGGAGCTTTGTAGTTATGCAAGAGGTGTTTCCAGATATGTGGACAACGCGACAACGTGAGATGATGGTCACCCTGCTCGTCACCTCGTCCCAGTATTTGCCCGTCTGGAGGTCCGGACCGAACTAGACTCCTAGCAATTTAACCGGTCCGTCTGTCTAGCGCCCGGTGACGCTGTTGGACGGCATGGACCTGCCTCTCCGGGTGCCGAGCTACATATCCACCGACTTTTCCTGGTTAATCATTGTCCCTGTTACCGCCTCGTATTCTCTTAGTGTAGTGCCGATCGCCTCCATGTGTTTGGCATTCGATACCACTACGGTCACGTCGTCGGCATATGCTGACACGGTTCTCCCGCACTCTAGTTCGTGCGAGACGTCCCTCAAAGTCTCCATTTTGTATAGTAATGGCTCGAGAGTCAATACGTACAACAGGGACGAGAGGGGACATCCTTGGCGGACCGAGCGCATGATGTTGAACGGTTCCGAAAAGTGACCGTTCACTCTCACCACAGAGCAGATGTCACTGTGCATGGCAGCGATCCAGCCTCTGAAGACGGGCCCAAAGCCAGCCGCCCTCAGGACTGCCGCTAGGTAACGATGGTCGACCCTATCGAAAGCTTTTGACTGATCTAAATTGATCAATGTCTCTCCCATGCCAGGTTCGTGAATGGTTTTGTCTGGAATGTTGCATGTTTGTGTCTCTCCCACCAGACCACCGACGACAAGCGCCAGCCTCCTAGCTAGCACCTGGACCAAAATCTTGAACTCTGCGTTTAGTAGAGTTATGGGCCTGAAATTATCTATCTTGTCCTCGTTGTTGGGGTCCTTTCTCAGCATCACTGCTGCTCCTCGGCTCACAGAGGAATGGTCGTTGAAAATATGTTCGTTAGTAGATAGACGGGAAAGCCTCAAAGAAACGTTTCTTACCAGGTTCTTGGTTATGCTGGCAGGATGGTTAGAATGCTTACTTATGTAATTAAACGTATCATTCGGTTTTATATACGGGTAGTGCAAGCCATTCGACAAATTGAGGGTAACGTCAAGGTAATTAACGACCGAGCGGTTGGCCTCAACCTGTATAGAGAGGTTGAAGCCTTTAAAGAAGGCTGTGAGTTCTTTTCTAAACCTGTCGCAAGCATATTTTCTAAATCTGTCGCGAGCATATTTTCAACGACCATTCCACATATTACAATGAAGCTCTCTCTCGGTGTGGATTTGTAGATAAGATAGCATATGCAGAGTACAAGAATAGACCTAGAAATAATAGATCCCGGCGCATTATATGGTATAACCCACCATATAAAATGGAGGTGGCCACACCATTAGCTAAGATCTTTCTCTCCCTTATTAGGAAGCATTTTCCCCCAACACATAAATATAGTAACATTTTAAATAGAAATACCATTAAAATTTCTTACTCTACGACTCCTAACCTTGCACATAACATCACAGCTTTAAATTTAACTAAACTACCTAGCCGTAGGAACACGTGCAACCCTGTAGCTAGTACTAACTGTAATTGTAGGAATCGGGTTGACCGCCGCCTATCCGGGAAATGCCTCTCTAGTAACATTGTCTACAAATGTAAGGTTGAAACACCCACGTCCCGTAGGGCTTACATAGTGTTAACCGCCAACAGATTTAAGCAGCGTCTTTACATGCATACCCATTCTTTTCTTAACCCTTTATGAAGGAATATGACGTCACTTTCAGCTTATATCTGGAGTCTAAAAGACAAACACCCAATATAAGTTATACTGGGAGATCTTAGCTAAGGCTAGATATTATAACAGAAATAAAAGACCATATGACCTCTGAGCTGCTGAGGCCCTGAAAATACTCTACGCCAAAGACCACATCTTAAACAAAAAATCTGAGGCAATTTCGGCTTGTAAACATAAATTGCACAAAACTTTCCTGTATTACAGCCCCACCTAACGGATAGTACGAACTATACGCGGATATTTTACGTCTAGGTATATGTTATGTTTATACCATTACTTATTTGTATAGGTAAGTATATATTACTTGTATGTTTTGTGAAGGTACGTATACTTTCTCGTACTTATATTTGATTGTATATGTTATGGCATATATATTATATATTTTGGTACATATGCATTTGGTTATGTGTATACGCGAGTTTTGCTTCTGTGTGAGTTTGCGGGTTCGTACGTATGTAGGTTGTGTGTATATGTGTACTTTGTGTTTTGGTTGACGTACGTCTCCGAACATATGTGTATTTACATGTAGGTATGTGCATGCGCGCGTTATATACGTATTTATTTATTTATATACGTTTATTTAATTATATGTATACACGCACACACACATATATATATTTTTTTATGTGTATTTGGTGTATACATTCGTATGTGTGCGGGTACACGCGTCGCGTGGTTTCTGTATGTGCGTGCGCGTTTTTTGTGTACGTGCTTGTATTTGGATACTATGGCGAGTGTTTTCACGTATGCTTGTGTTTGTATTTATTTAATTTCAATTACCTCTGTATTTTATTTACTTTATTCTTAACTCTGAAGCGGAGAATCATTTGGTTTCCTAGTTAGAATTTTAGTCTACAACTTCAGTTATACCTTTTACGTGGTTTTGTCTTTGCGTGCAATTGTTCTACCCGCTCCACATAATGACGTATAATCTTCGTTTTATCCGTTCTTTGCCAGAGAACGTCTCCATGAACCACCTTATAGACTATTAGTCTACGACTTCTTTTATACCGTAAACGTGGTTTTGTCTTTGCGTGTAATTGTTTTTCACCCTCCAAATAATGACGTATTATATTCGTTTTTCCCGTTCTTTGCCAGGGAACGTTTCCACGAACCAAAGTACCGTCTTCCTGTCTTCCTCCGGTTGCAACGTTTTTTGAAATATTTACTTCTGCGTTCACAGATTGACTTTTGTAGTTTCAGAAGATCCCGTTAAGGGTGAAAGCAGCGATTCTTTGCTTAAACTTTAATCTTTTATTTTAATATATATATATATATATATATATATATATATATATATATATATATATATATATATATATATATATATATATATATATATATATATATATATATATATATATATTAAAATAAAAGATTAAAGTTTAAGCAAAGAATCGCTGCTTTCACCTTTAACGGGATCTTCTGAAACTAAAATTTAAAAAATCAATCTGTGAACGCAGATGTAAATATTTCGAAAAACGTTGCAACCGAAGGAAAACAGGAAGACGATACTTTGGTTCGTGAAGATGTTCCCTGGCATAAGAATATATATAGACACACTATATATATAGTTATACACACACAATGATCGCGTCATAATGACGTAATGCAGACAGTTAGGCATACAGACAGATATTATAAAGGCGCAACATCATATATATGTATCTATCTAAAAAGTGTAAGACTAATAGAGAGAGAAAGAGATGACTAAATCGCCTAATGCTAGAACACTCAATGGGACCATAAGTATTACATGTGTAAAGTTTGAAAATAATCGGTTGGGTGCTTCTCGAGTTTTAGTGATTGTACAGACAGACAGACAAATAGACATTCTCTGTTTTAGTAATATAGATAAACTAGTAGAACGAAAATGACAGAGGTTATTAATATCAAATAATTGAATATATATATACACGCATACATATACGTACATACACGTGCATACGCAAAACACCCGCCATGCACCCATATACATGCACGTACACATAAAGACGCGCACACATACATAAATCCGCGCAACACCTGTACCCGTACACATACGTATACACCAAATACACATTTAAAAATATATATGTGTGTATGTGTGTATACATATAATTACATAAACGCATATAAATATACACATAAATACGTATATAACGCACGCACACACATACCTACAGGTAAATACACATATGTTCACCAAATGTACGTATACCAAAACACAATGTACACATATACACACCTTATATACGACGTGCAAACACGCAAACACACACAAACACATATATACATAACCATATACACATATACCAGTATATATAATATAATATATTCACCTATAACAAATACAAGCATATATACGTACGAGAAAGTATACGTACCTTCACAAAACATACGGGTAAGGTATACTTACCTATACAAATAAGTAATGGCATAAACATACATATACTTAGCTACCACATCAAGACGTAAAATATCCACGAATTGTTCGTACTATCCGTTAGGGTATAACGTGGGGCTGTAATACAGGAAAGTTTTATACAATTTGTGTTTACAAGCCGAAATTGTCTCAGAATGTTTGCTTAAGATGTGATCATTGGCGTAGAGTATTTCCAGGGCTTCAACGGCGCAAAGATCGCATGATCTTTTATTTCCGTTATACGATCTAGCTTTGGCTAGGATCTCCTATTGTAACCTATATTGAGTGAGGTTGTCTTTTAGACGCCACATATAAGCTGAAAGCGACGTCATATTCCTTATTAAATGGTGGGGTATACCATATAATGCGTATGGATCTATTTTTCCTTGGTCTATGTTCATACTTAGTATATGCTACCTTATCGACAAATCCACTCCGAGCAAGAGCTTCATTGTAATATGTGGAATGGTCGGTGAAAATATGCTCGCTGGTAGATAGACGGGAAAGCCGCAATGAAACGTTTCTTGGTTGTGCTGGCAGGATGGTTAGAATGCTTTTATTTATTTATTTATCTATATTTATTTTTCTCATGAAAATATGTTTTTTGAAGTGTCTCGAATTATATCTCCCGCTCACCAGATCTTTCATGCTCTCTCTTTCTATCTCTATCTCTCTTTCTCCCCGCCCCCTCTCTCGCTCCCTGGATCCAGCAAGCTCTCTCACTCTTTCTTTCTCTCAATCGCTCCTTGACTCTCTCACGCTCTCTCTCGCTCCAGTGATTTTTCACACTCTCTCTCTCTCTCTCGCTTAAACCATCTCCCTATCATTTCCTCTCTCCCCTCCTCTCTCTCTCACCCACTCTCTCTCTCTCTCTCTCTCCCTCTACAGTGAAATGGACTGCAAGCAAGGAGGAAATGCAAATAGATCCCAACGAAATTGGACAAGGATAGAACTGGAGGTGATGATCAAAGGATGTAGCCTGGCTGATGGGTCGCCGCCAACCAAAATAATTGCAGAGACCTTGAACAGCCATGGCTTTCTGAGGACATTCGCGCAAATAGAGAGGAAAAGGAGAGAGATTGAGGGGGCCTATGTCTTCATAGCGCCACACATGGCTTTGCTGAGCCGTGTCCTCATGGAGGAAGAAGACAGAGAAAAAGAGAAGGAAGAAAATATAAACACCGACCACAAAGGGTCTACGGAGATACAGAAGGACCTGAGAACAACCGCAAATAAGATGCCCGACTCCACAGTCAGAGAGGCAGGCCAAGAAACAACTGGTATGCGGTAAGGGTGAAATGAGGAACCACCAGCCGAAAGAAAGTATCCAAGCAGCTTACAATCATGTAAGCGCGTCTTAGCAAGACCACTGAAGATGTCTTCAGATGTTCTTTGGCTAGCGGTATACTACCCCGAGAGCTAAAAAAGGCACAATATGTCCTATCCATAAAGCAGGTAGCAGAGCGGAGGCCAAAATCTACAAGCCAGTTTCCCTGACGTCACATATCAGTAAGGTCATGGAACGAATCATCAGAAAGAAACTGATCAGGTTCCTCGAGGAAAATGACTGCCTAACTAACACGCAGCATGGCTTTCGCCCAGGAATAAGCTGCTTTACACAGCTGTTACAACACTACGACTGGGTACTGGTACAACTGCTGGACAGCTCACATATGGACGTGATATATCTTGACTTTGCGAAAGCCTTTGACAAGGTTGACCACTGAATGCTATGTCACAAACTACACAGACTCGACATAACTGGAAATGTAGGTGAGTGGCTGCATGATTTCTTAGAAGACAGAAGCCAGACAGTTGCAGCCAATGGGGCCCTCTCAAAGGAAACATCAATAACAATTGGGGTGCCCCAGGGCACAATCTTGGGACCACTACTGTTTTTGGTGGATTTGTCAGACATGCCATCTGTGTTACATAAATCATACCCCACTAGCTATACTGATGACACAAAGGTAGTAAAGGCAATAAAGAACCCGGCTGATGCTGCCCTTTTACAACAAGATTTGGATGCCATATACAAATAGGCTGAGGACAACAACATGCAGTTTATTGCTGGAAAATGTCAAGCCCTACAATATCAACCTGCTAACTCAAGGACAGTACAGCACAGCTACGCCGGACCAGGAAGGATCGAAATCCCCGTGTTGAAATCGATACGAGACCTGGGAATAGACATGAGGGACGATGCATCTTTTTCCCCACACATCATGAAAGTAGCGACAATGTGTAGACGACTCACTGGCTGGATCCTGAGGACTTTTCGCACAAGAGACCGAGGGACCATGTTGATACTATGGAGGTCCTAAGCCGACTGAACTCGATAGTATCAAACTAACCACGAAGCTGGATGCAATCCAACTAAGCCACACCAAGAGGATTGCCACGATGAAGGAGATGAGCTACTGCGAGAGGCTAAAAGAACTTAAACTCTACTCCCTGGAACGAAGACGGGAGAGATACGCAGTGATATACATGTGGAAATTCCTGGAGAGTCTCGCACCAAACTTTGGCATTGAGAGCTGGACCAGCCTCCGAACAGGACGTCACTGTGTGGTGTCAAAGGTCCCGTCTTTCACATCTAGAATAAGGAGCATATATTTCAATAGCCTGGAGTACAAAGGCCCTCAACTCTTCAACAAGCTGCCAAGAAATTTGAGAAATGTGCATGGTGTGGACGTGGATGTTTTCAAGAAATATCTTGACACAGGTTTCCATCTGTTTGTGTGTGTGTTGTGTGTGTGTGTGTGTGTGTGTGTGTGTGTGTGTGTGTGTGTGTGTGTGTGTGTGTGTGTGTGTGTGTGTGTGTGTGTGTGTGTGTGTGTGTGTGTGCGTGCGTGTGTGTGCGTGTGTGTATGCGTGCGTGTGTGTGTATAAACAATAAGTTAAAGACTTCGTTGACATGTAATCCACTGAGTTATGTTCATAGCAGATACGAAGCACTCGACAGATTATACTTATCTGGAGTATTATGATAATAATAGTAAAAAACGAAATATATAACTTTATAACATCACTATTTGAGGATGCGAAAATTTATGTTTAACATAAATTAGAACATGTCTTCTTCAGATCTAATTACGCTATTTTAAAAAAACATATGAAGCGTTTAAATTAACTGTCTTTATTTTTTACTTTTTATTTTTATCTTTCCCAATATTACATCGTAGGAAATTTTGAGATCTAAATCATATACCCGCTTGTCATTTATCTTATGAGTATAGCATCAAACATTTTATACATCTCTTGTATTTTATTTGAAGAAGGCATGCTCTAATATATGTCAAACAGATTTTTGCATCCCCGAAATATATATAATGAAATAAATATTGATGTTATAAAGTTATATCTTTCGTTTATTATTATTATTATTATTATTATTATTATTATTATTATTATTGGCGACCTACGTAGTAAATCGTATCATCGTGAGCTCCGCAAAGGTTTGTTATTTCCGTTTGTTAAAAATTGCCATTTATGGAAAATTTTATTGTTAACTGTTTATAAGCGCACATACATTGTTTTCCGAAAAGGAGACCCAAAAAGATTGGGGCCTTGTGCCCAAAATTTAAACTTTTATGATTATCAAAAAATTTCGATGAAAAAAAAAATGGTTAATTCACCTCTGCACCAAGCAGCTGAGAGCCTTCCTCACAAACTAACACCTCACACCGACACCACCATTGTAAATATTACTACGTATGCCAACACAAAAAATTTAAGCAGTAGCAATATTTTAAATTTGTCTCAGGCAGACATTCATTTCCCGCCATTACCAATGACTGCAGGTGTTAAAGCCTCCGCCACCACCACCACCGCGACAACCACCACCCCCACCACCACCGCGACAACAGAAACAAAAGAAGAAAAAAATAAATTAACTCGTGATGTCGAAATGAAATCAAGCAAAATGGACTCTTCCGCACCAAAGACGACTGACGTCACCACCACCACAACTGAAACTAAAATTAAGATTAACACAAATAACGATAGCAACAACAACAAAATGACATTATAAAACCGACCCTCAGTTTAACCATAGTAGCAAAACAATTCGAAGCATTCACGGTAACTCAAGAGGATTTAGAAAATGCCAAACAAATGGTAAAGAAAGATGGGTACAGGGTCAGCCTCCCCCCCCCCCCCCCCACCTAATAGAATGTAGCATCGGCGCCTATGCACCGTGTCGTATAGAACAATAAATGTAAAATCGCGCCGAGTGGAACGGGCATCCGAGTCCCAAATCCAAAAAGCTTTGGGACATGTGTGGGCAAGAAAAACCCACATCAGACGTGGGCAAAAGTATGGAACCGTGGATGTGTTCTTTGAAACACCAGAGGAGGCTAGAGAACACTCCATGGCCCCATTAAAAAGTGACCACTTCACACTCGTCCCAAGCTATTGTGGCCAGAGACTCGTAAAGATCAGGGTGACCCACGTTCCACCGGCCATCGAAATTCCCTGGCTAATAGCGGCTGTCCTCACCGGCATCGAAGCCAACACGAAAATAATAGCAATAGCAAAAGAAAAGCAGGAAAACTGGTCCGGATCTGGGATGGAGCTCCTAATCCAAGCGGACCAAAAAAGCATTGAGGAGATCCCAGAGGTAATAGACCTCACTGACGGCAGCCACCTCACCGTAATTGTCGAGGGCAGAAGACCTAGGTGTGTCGTTTGTGGTGAAGGAACCCACCTAAGGGCTTTCTGCCCCAGGCTAAAAGGGCTTTCTGCCTCAGGCTAAAAGGTTGAGGCCACCTCTCCTACCCACCCCAGTGACACAACCATCAACACCACCAGTAGCAGAGATGGCAGCAACAACTGTAGCAGCAACAACAGAAGCAACTATAACAGCAACAACCCCAGCAACAGTAGCAAAACCAACACCACTACCACCACCAGCAAAACCAACACCACCACCACCCAACGCTTCAGAACTAGCACCAGCGCCTACACCATCCACCACACCACAACCAAAACTAACGGCTGTGGAGGATTTTCCACTCCCCGGCCTATCACAACTGGAGACAGATTGTGACGACGAGGAGTGGGAAACGATATCCGGAAAAAAAAAAAGAAACCAAAAAAGAAAAAATTCTCTTCCTTCCCCCTCCAAAAACAAAATACAGAGGGAAACAAATAAACTAAGAAACAAAAAAGTTAGGACAGATATGCCACCATCCACACCAGCATCACCAACCCCATCAACCCAAACACCAACACCATCACCATCATTAACTCCAACACCACCATCACCTACACCACAAAAGCCACCAAAATGCGAAACAGAAACAAACCCACAACAAACGCAAACAAAACAAAACAACCGAAACGTTACACACTACACAGCATTAAATTTGAACAACAAGCGGTGGATTGGCAGTATCGGTAGAGGGTCGGACGCCATGCTTTCCAGCATAGTTATGTCCCGTTACGATCTGAGTTCAAATCCCGCCGAGGTTGACTTTGCCTTTCATCCTTACGGGGTCGATAAAATAAAGTACCAGTAATGTACTGGTAATTGCTGGCCTTGTGCCTAAAGTAGAAACAATTAAATTTGAACAACAAGCAATTATTACACTACATCCAACACAACACCAGCATCACAGAAAAAGACTACACAACAACCCCAAAATTCACACCAACTCCACACATACAAATCACTCGCATCACACAGAAAACGTACATGACACTAAAACAAAAATTCCCCAAAGACATCGGAGACTTCCGACAAGCCCTCTCCAGGAGGATTTATAAGGACATCCTTCCTGAGGAGATCACAAGCAGTGAAAAGGATGGAAAAACCGTCCTTCCCCTACGAGAAGTAAGGTAAGTGGTCTTTCCCATCTTTTCCACTCCTTTTCAACATGACCTCACTCAGAATAGGCAGCATAAATGCGCGTGGCTTGGGGTCGTCATGGAAGCAGGGCCACCTGCTCAACGACCTCAGGTCACTAAACATAGATGTAGTGGCCATCAGCGAGACCAGAATCTCCGAAGCACAGGCTTTCGCACCGATCTTCGGCGGCTACGATGTGTACGCATCTCCCAGCCGTCCGGGATCGGGGGGGGGGGGGGAGTTGCTGTGCTTTTTCGGAGAGGCTTGGATCTTGCCATACGGGCCATCTTCTTGGACCCAGAAGGTAAGTTGGTGGTGCTGGACGTGACCAGCGGAGACGGGCAAGCTTTCAGGTTAGTGGCCGTCTATGCCCCGACAGGAGCAGGGCGGCCTGATTTCTTCCGGCGTCTGGAGTCCTTTCTTGGAACGTCCCGCTCTTTAGTGTTAGTGGGCGACTGGAACGGGATCTTAGATGCACGCTGGGATTGTGTGGGAATAGTGGATAGGGAAGGGGGGTGCAAGAGTCTCACCAACCTGCTCAGACGTTTTGAACTGTTTGACAGGTACCGAATGGATTTCCCGAATGTACCAATGTGGACTTGGACAAATCGCATAGGGTCATCCAGATCATATCTAGATAGAGTATTTTGTAGGGAAATAGATAGGTCTAGCATAGGCTGTCCACAATTCAAGATAGTCAGCTACACGGACCACAAATTCGTGATCTGTGTGCTTGACTTAGATAGGCTTCATAGGCGAGGACCCGGCTACTGGAACCTAAACGCGTCCTTACCAGCGCGCAAGGCCTACAGAGACCGGATTAGCGAACTAGTTAAGCGGGCGTTGACGGGGGCCATCGTCAACAACAAGTGGTGGTTTGCTCTGAAAAGAGCGATTAAAATAGAATCCATTAGGTTTAGTAAGGTTTTAGCAATAGAGAAAAATAGAGCAGAGGGAGAACTAGTTAGAACATTAGACGAGGCGCTTAGCAAAGGCATCGCGACCGACGTGCTTGCGGCGAAATTGGCCCTTGACCAATTCTTCAATGCAAAGCACGAAGGCTGCGTTGTCAGAGCTAGGGTGTGTGCTCTCAGACACGAGGGGACGAAAGCCGTTCAATGGGCCCGAGTGGCGGAGGCGCGTCGTGGCAACAAAGCCACGATCCGGTCTTTGGTGGACCACGACGAGCGCATGCTACTCGATCCCGGGAAAATGTGTGAAGCTTTTCAGCGACACTTCGCTCAACTGTTCGGGGGCAGTGGCGGGCCGGGTCGAGGGATGGACTTTAGTGTCTACCTCGACGGACTGCCGCGGCTTTCGGCCACTGAGGCGGAGTGTTGCGAAAAGCCGATAACAACCGCTGAAGTACGGGATGCAATGACTAGTTGCACAAGGGGTAAATCGCCTGGTTTGGATGGTCTGCCCTATGAACTTTACGTACAAATGCCAAACTTGTTCGGGGGCCTCTTGGCGGACATCTACTGCAACTGGCAACAGAACGGGAGAATTCCCAGCTCTGTGAGCCGAAAAGCGGTGGCGCTGCTGAGAAAGGATCCGAACAAGGGGGATAACATAGATAATTTTAGGCCCATAACTCTGCTAAACACAGAGTTCAAGATTTTGGCCAAGGTGCTAGCAAAGATGTTGGCGCTTGTCATTGGTGGTCTGGTGGGAGAGGCACAGACATGCGCCATTCCCGACAGATCCATCCACGACAACCTCCACCTCATGCGATACATCGTAGAGAGGGTAGCTAGGGAACCTGGCAAGGGTGGGTCTTTGATCAATTTAGATCAATCGAAAGCCTTCGATAGGGTCGACCATGGTTACCTACCGGCAGTCCTGAGGGCGGCTGGCTTTGGGCCCGTCTTCAGAGGCTGGATCGCTGTCATGCACAGCGACATCTGCTCTGTAGTGAGAGTGAACGGTCACCTTTCGGAACCGTTCAACATCATGCGCTCGGTCCGCCAAGGATGTCCCCTCTCGTCCCTATTGTACGTATTGACTCTCGAGCCATTACTGCACAAACTGGAGACGTTGAGGGGGGTCCCGCGCGAACTAGGATGCGGAAGATCCGTGTCAGCATATGCCGACGATGTCACCGTAGTGGTGTCGAACGCCAAACACATCGAGGCGATCGGCACTACACTAAGAGAATACGAAGCGGTGACAGGAGCAATGATCAACCAGGAAAAGTCAGTGGGCCTGCAGCTCGGCACCTGGAGAGGCAAGTCCATGCCGTCCAACAGCGTCGTCGGGCGCTGGACGGACGGACGGGTTAAATTGCTAGGGGTCTGGTTCGGTCCAGACCTCCAGACGGACAAAAACTGGGACGAGGTGACGAGCAGGGTGGCTTCTCTCACCCAGAAATGGGCCGAGAGGAAGCTATCCCTGAAAGGTCGAGCGGAGGTGGCGAATGCGTACATCGCATCCGTCATCTACTACCGCCTGACCGTCGTACCTTGTCCTAAGCCCCGCCTGACTGCGCTGGAGCGTTTGCTGTTTCGCTTCTTGTGGAAGGGACGCGCTCCGATGGTCAGGCGGTCCATCTGCTGTCAACACCCGCTACGTGGAGGGCTGGGCATGCCGTGGCTGATGATGCGCAGACACGCGCTCAGGCTACGACATCTCCACCTCTTCCTCGACGGTGATCAGGTGTGGTCGCCGTTTGCTAGACACGTTTTTCCCCAGCTCGTCTCCTTGACGGAGCTGCAGTCCTGGGTCAAGCGAAGACCGAGAGGGAGCGCTTGGAGACTGGAATGTCTTCAGGCGCTCACAGCCCTCGACCAATCGGGCAATGTGATCGGTGGAAACTCCACCATGGCGTTCTATAGGGGATTAGTGGAGGGGAAGAGCGACGACGTACTTGGAGAAACTCTAGGCGTCGACGAAAATCAACTAGCCAATCTCTTCGGAAGGACTTTCGGGCCGGGGCCTATGGACAACTTCCAGAAATCCCTGGCCTGGCAGTGCTACCGAGGAGCTTTGCCAGTTCGGGATAAACTCTACAGGCATGGAGGTGCCGTCAGCCGGGCATGTCCGAGATGCGCGCAGGGCGACGAAACCGTCCTGCACGCACTCGTCCAGTGTCCGAGCATTGCTGACTTGTGGGTTTATGTCGAACACCTGCTGTCACGTGTAGGACGGATCCAGCTATCAGCTGAGTCCATCGTGAGGATTGCCCCGCCCCCTTCCTTTAGCCGGGAAGGGCAGGCAGTTTTTATCTGTCTGGTGGCCATGGCGAAAGAGATAGTATGGTGGACACGTTTGAAAGGGCTGAAGACGAGCACTTACCTCTTCGGTGATGCCCTGATTAACTTTTTCAAATTTCATTTGAAAAGGAAAATCAGGGTAGAGAGGGAAGTGCTCTCTTCCCAGCATTTTGTTGAAAGATGGGTGAGAGAAGCAAGTATGGCCCGAATGAATGGGCCTTCTCTGAGTATGTGTCTGTAAATTAAATGTGGAAAACTGGGAGAGGGCACTTGCCCTGGTGGTCAGGGCCACTGTGGTCTTTTAATGGGCTTTCTCCACAAATGTCCCTCGGAAGTCTCCCCCCTATTGGGGAATTTTTCTTTGTTATTTTATTTCAACCTCTGTTTTTTTACACGCAGAAATGCCCATTTGTACCGTCCTTATTGTCCTGTACTGTCCTTAATGTCTACTTTATGTAAACCATTGTGGTTAATAAAGAAAACATTATTACTATTATTATTATTATTATTATTATTATTATTATTGTTATTGTTATTCCTTGAATCTCAGTCATTGATGTTGGTTAACTGGAAAGTCCGTTGGATTGAATATCAAGCCACTACCTGCAGCCTCAGATATTCAGGACGTATCGGAGGGTTCTTGCTGTTCCAAGCAAGCATGCCTTTTGAAGCGTTCCAAAAAGCGTGAAGGGGCCGATTTTCTTTAACCATCCCTGGAAACTTTTGGAGATAGTCCCCAGTGCGCCTATGACAATCGGGATCACTTTGACTTCATGGCAGTTCCAAATCCTTTTCACCTCCCACTTTAGGTCCTAGTATCGGTTAATTTTCTCCCTCTCCTTCTCTTGCACTCTCGTGTCGAACGGGCAGGCCACATCCACAATCAGGCACGATCTTTTTTCTTTGTCCACAACCACCAGGTCAGGTCTATTGTGTTCCAGTTTTTTGTCCGTCTGTATCCTAAAATCCCACAGCACCTTCACCTGATTGTTCCCCATCACCGCCTCTGGCCTATGCTCATACCATTTCTCAGAATGTGGTAGATTGTTTACTTTGCACAGGTGCCAGTGGATCACCCTGCCCATCACATCGTGTCTCCAGCCCTTATAGTGGGTCTGGGCTAGGTGTTTACACTCGGACACAATGTGAGCCACAGTCTCCTCTCTCTCTCCACAGATCCTGCACAGTGGGCTGGCCTCCTCCTTGTAGATATGGTGCTTCAACCACTTCGTTTTGAGGGCCTGCTCCTGCGCAGCCATTAGCATTCCTTCTGTAGCCTTTTTGAGGTCTCCTCTTCTCAACCAGTTCCATGTCTGTGGATCTCTAAATTCAGTTTTCTCAAAGAAGGTACTATGAAGGGGTTTTCCCTTAAGGCTGCTCTTCCTCCTTGATGTTATTTCCTCATTATTATTATTATTATTATTATTATTATTATTATTATTATTATTATTATTATTATTGTTCTTTGAGTCTCAGTCATTGATGTTAGTTAACTGGAAAGGTTGTTGAAATGAATATCAAGCCACTACCTGCAGCCTCAGATATTCAGGACGTATCGGAGGGTTCTTGCTGTTCCCAGCAAGCATGCCTTTTGAAGTATTCCAAAAAGCTAGGCGGGACCAATTTTTTTAACCATCCTTGGAAACTCTTTGAGATAGTACCTAGTGTGCCTATGACAATCGGGACCACTTTGACCTCATGGCAGTTCCAAATCCTTTTTACCTCCCACTTTAAGTCCTGGTATCGGTTAATTTTCTCCCTCTCCTTCTCTTGCACTCTCGTGTCGAATGGGCAGGCTACATCCACAATCAGCCACGATCTTTTTCCCTTGTCCAAAACCACCAGGTCAGGTCAATTGTGTTCCAGTTTCTTGTCTATCTGTATCCTAAAATCCCACAGCACCTTCACCTGATCGTTTTCCATCACCGACTCTGGCTTATGCTCATACCACTTCTCAGAATGTGGTAAATTGTTTACTTTGCATAGGTGCCAGTGGATCACCCTGCCAATCACATCATGTCTCCAGCCTTTATAGTGAGTCTGGGCTAGGTGTTTACATTCGGATACAATGTGAGCCACAGTCACCTCTCTCTCTCCACAGATCCTACACAGTGGGCTAGCCTCCTCCTTGTAAATATGGTGTTTCAACCACTTCGTTTTGAGGGCCTGCTCTTGCGCAGCCATTAGCATTCCTTCTGTAGCCTTTTTAAGGTCTCCTCTTTTCAACCAGTTCCATGTCTGTGGGTCACTAAATTCAGTTTTCACAAAGAAGGCACTATGAAGGGATTTTTCATGAAGGTTGCTTTTCTCCTTGATGTTATTTCCTCCTTGGACATCTCCTGGTCTATTGTCCTCTCCTTCAGTACAATTCTGAGCATTGGCTCCCTACTATTAGTCACGTATTTGTGTAGGTTGTTTTTTCTCCTTCTGAACACAGTCCACTATGCTGATAAGACCATTTCCACCTTCAGATCTCCTTAAGTAGAGTCTATCGACATCACTCCTTTTGTGGAACATGTTGTAGATAGTCAATAGGTTCCTAGTCTTCCTATCCATTTATTTTTGTTCAGCAACATTCCATCTCAGAATTCCCGCACTGTAACTAATAGTAGACACAGCTCGGAAATTTACTGCACTTATGGCATTCCTACTGTTCAGATGTGACTTTAGTACGCTCCTTACTCTCCGAATGTATTCAGATCTTATCAATTCCTTCTTTCTTTGTTCTTGATGGCATCAGCCTCTAGAACACCTAAATATTTGTATCCCTCTTCAGCATCAATTTCCTTTATCAACTCACCTGTTGTGCCTGGATTCCGTTGCTTCTGCTCAATTTACCCCTCTTCATCACTAGGACTTCACACTTACTAATACCAAATTGCATACATATATCATTGCTGAAAATACGGACAGTGTCAACAAGCACATCCAACTCCCTCTCACTCTTCCCGAAGAGCTTAATATCGTCCTTGAAGAGGAGGTGATTGATGGTAAGCTCTCACTTTCCAAACTTGTATCCTGCTCTCACTTTTCGCAGTATAATGGTCAGGGGGATCAGGGCAAGGACAAACAACAGAGGGGACAAACTATCTCCCTGGAAGATACCTCTCTTGATCCTTACGCCTCCCAAGGATTCTCCGCCCGATGTTAACTCTGTTTTCCAGGACTTCATACTTTTGCTCAACAACTGTCTGATGTTATCTGCCACCCTGAAGATCTCTAGGCTTTTGGTTATCCAAGAATGAGGTACCATGTCGAATGCCTTTTTGTAGTCTATCCATCCCATGGCAAGACCAGTTGTCTCTCCTCCTGCAATTCCTCATTACCATCTTATCAATAAGAAATTGGTCCTTTGTACCACGGGACTTCTTTCGGCATCCTTTCTGTTCGTCCGGTAACAAGTTGTTTATGTGGAGGTGATGGTAGATTTCCTCAGACACAATGCTTGTTAACAGTTTCCACATTACGGACAGACATGTGATAGGTCTATAGTTGGTAACATCATTACCCTTGATTCGGTCTTTCATTACCAGAACTGTGGTACCTTTTGTCAACCACTCTGGTACCTCACCTGACATCAAGCAGTCATTGAACATGGTTGTCAGTTTCGGGTGGAGGGATGTTATATTTTTTATTATTATTATTATTATTATTATTATTATTATTATTATTATTGAATGCCATGGTTGACGGAGGCTCGGCTCTGTAAGGTATTGTAAATTTTGACCGCTATAACAATAGTAAATTGTTTAAAACTGTAACCAAATTGTAGACAAAAACACCCTCCTCCTCGTGAGAGGGGTCTTTCTGTCCGTTATTTGGCCCTTCGGGTTTAAATAACCGCTTATTGGGGTTTTGTGCCCAATATTTATTTTAAACGAAAAAAAACATGGCTACGAAAAAGAATTTTCACAAGTCACTCCCACTCATTCCGTCTTCTTCTTCCTCAATCGTCACTACAGCAGAGAGAAGATTGTCTCTCCCCCTCCCTTCTCTAAATGTGTCTCTCTCCCTCCCTTCTCTTTCGCAAGCGACGCCAGTAAGGAAATATCACGTGCAAAGCATGGAACATTTCTCCACGACGACGACAATGACGAAAAAGGTGTGCGGTAAATACGAAAACCCATTTCATTCGTCTGACGTAATGAATAATAGCAGTAGCAGCCGTAATAACAGCAGAAGCAGCAGCAACAGTGACAAGGAAAACAACAGTAGCAGCCGAAACAGCATCAGCAGCAGCATAAACAACAACAGCATTAGCAGCAACAGCAACAACAACAGAAGCAACAGCAACAACAACAACAACCACAGCAACAACGGCGGCGGCAGTAGTCGTAGTACCTGCAGCAACAACAAAAGTAACAGCAGCTCTGACGACAACAACAACAACAACAACAACAGCAGCAGAGAAAAACCAATCTCGTTTGTAGGTATCGCAAAGAACCTGGAAACCATCCTCATAACAAATGAGGAATTACAGGAAGCGAAGAAGATGGTGACGAAAACCGGACACCGAGCAATCTGCAAGGCAGCCGAAAACTTTTTGGAAACTCAACAGCACTGTACGGTCACGTACCGTACAGTAAGCACAAAATCCCGTAGGGTTGAAAGAGCCACAGAGGCTCAAATACAAAAAGCCTTAGGGTCTGTGTGGCAGCGGAAAACGCATATCACCCAAGGCAAGAATTATGCCACCGTAGACGTGCTTTTTGCCACACCCCAGGAGGCAAAGTGACCCTAAGGAGCGAGGAAATGGTGTTGGTGCCCTCCTACAGCGGGCAAAAAATTGTGAGGGTCAAACTGATCCACGCCCCCCCCCCCCCCCGGGATAACCCCTTCTTGGCTGGCCGCGTCTGTCCTCGTCGGAATCGAGGACAAAACAACCGTACTGCAAGTACAGAAAAGAGTAAGAGAAGATTGGGTCGGCACCTCCATTGAGATGTTAATCCAAACCAACCAGGAGTGCATCGAAGTTATCCCGGATATGATAGATTTCGATAACGGCACTCAACTGCCCATAAGTGTTGAGGGCAAACGCCCGAAATGCTTTCGCTGTGGATCGAAGACTCACCTCAGGGCCTTCTGCAACGAGAAGACCCTGAGAAAGGAAAAAAAAACCTCCTTCCGAAACCGGCTCCACTGCTACCAGCAACAGGACAAGCGGCAACCCGGAACGATAGGTCCGTGGCACCCATACCCACGCCACGGAGATCAAGAACAGCAACAGCAGTGGAAGTATTAACAATAACAGTAATAGCAACTGTAGCTCTAACAGAGACTCCACTGCAAACATCACCAACAACAACAAGTGAAAGAGTGGAGCTGGTACCCCGACCTCACAGAATCAGACATGGAGTGTGAGGTGGGAGAGGGATGGCAAAAGGTCGCAAGAAGGCACAAACGCAGAAGCAGCGCATTGTCGCCTTCGAAAAGGGAGGAAAGAAATGAAAAAAGGGTAAAGGCTACTGCAAAGAGACTCACAGCAGCAACACCACCAACACAATCACCGCCCACACTAGCACCACCATCACCACCGGCGACAACCCCACCACCAACAACAAAAACACCTTCAACACCAACACCACAAGCACCAATATCGCAAACACAACAACAAAACACACACACCCAGCAACGACGACAAGAAAATAGCAGAACCATACCCCACCCTCAGAAAAACAAATGCACGGCAATAAATACACACAACAAGAAACTAATGACTTACATAATTGAACACACAGACATTTCACAGCACGACTACATAATACCAGCACCAATCAAAACACCAACGAACATAAGACTGGTAAGAATTACACAGAAACAATACACAAACATTAAAACGAAATTCCCGAACGCAGTTGGTGATTTCAGAGACCTAGGAGGGACTCTCAACCAGAGAGTATATTCGGACATACTCATAGAAGAGCCGACGACCAGCCGAGGGGACGATTCAACGGTCCCTTCACGAGACGATCAAGTGAAAAGGTATGGATAAACCATCCTTCCTCTACGAAAAGTACGGTAAGTGGTCTTTCCCATCTTTTCCACTCCATTTTAAACATGATCTCACTCAGAATAGGCAGCATAAATGCGCGTGGTTTGGGGTCGTCATGGAAGCAGGGCCACCTGCTCAACGACCTCAGGTCACTAAACATAGATGTAGTGGCCATCAGCGAGACCAGAATCTCCGAAGCACGGGCCTTCGCACCGATCTTAGGCGGCTACGATGTGTACGCATCTCCCAGCCGTCCGGGATCGGGGGGAGGAGTTGTTGTCCTTTTTCGGAGAGGTTTGGATCTCGCCATACGGGCCATCTTCCGGGACCCAGAGAGTAAGTTGGTGGTGCTGGACGTGACGTGACCAGCGGAGATGGGCAAGCTTTCAAACTAGTGGCTGGAGCAGGGCGGCCTGATTTCTTCCGGCCTCTTTAGTGTTAGTGGACGACTGGAACGGGATCTTAGATGCACGCTGGGACTGTGTGGGATTAGCGAATAGGGGTGGAGGGTGTAAGAGCCTCACCAACCTGCTCAGGCGTTTTGAACTGTCTGACAGGTACCGATTGGATTTCCCGAATGTGCCAATGTGGACTTGGACAAATCGCATAGGGTCATCCAGATCATATCTAGATAGAGTATTTTGTAGGGAAAAAGATACGTCTAGCATAGGCTGTCCACAATTCAAGATTGTCAGCTACACGGACCACAAATTCGTGATCTGTGTGCTTGACTTAGATAGGCTTCATAGATGAGGATCAGGCTACTGGAAGCTAAACGCCTCCTTACCAGCGCGCAAGGCCTACAGAGACCGGATTAGCGAACTAGTTAAGCGGGCGTTGACGGGGGCCATCGTCAACAACAAGTGGTGGTTTGCTCTGAAAAGAGCGATTAAAATAGAATCCATTAGGTTTAGTAAGGTTTTAGCAATAGAGAAAAATAGAGCAGAGGGAGAACTAGTTAGAACATTAGACGAGGCGCTTAGCAAAGGCATCGCGACCGACGTACTTGCGGCGAAATTGGCCCTTGACCAATTCTTCAATGCAAAGCACGAAGGCTGCGTTGTCAGAGCTAGGGTGCATGCTCTCAGACACGAGGGTCGAAAGCCGTTCAATGGGCCCGACTGGCGGAGGCGCGTCGTGGCAACAAAGCCACGATCCGGTCTTTGGTGGACCACGACGGGCGCATGCTACTCGATCCCGGGCAAATGTGTGAAGCTTTTCAGCGACACTTCGCTCAGCTGTTCGGGGGAAGCGGTGGGCCGGGTCGAGGGATGGACTTTAGTGTCTACCTCGACGGACTGCCGCGGCTCTCGGCCACTGAGGCGGAGTGTTGGGAAAAGCCGATAACAGCCGCTGAAGTACGGGAGGCAATGACTGGCTGCACAAGGGATAAATCGCCTGGTTTGGATGGTCTGCCCTATGAACTTTACGTACAGATGCCAGACTTGTTCGGAGGCCTCTTGGCGGACGTCTACTGCAACTGGCAACAGAACGGGAGAATTCCCAGTTCTGTGAGCCGAGGAGCGGTGGCGCTGCTGAGAAAGGATCCGAACAAGGGGGATAACATAGATAATTTTAGGCCCATAACTCTGCTAAACACAGAGTTCAAGATTTTGGCCAAGGTGCTAGCAAAGAGGTTGGCGCTTGTCATTGGTGGTCTGGTGGGAGAGGCACAGACATGCGCCATTCCCGACAGATCCATCCACGACAACCTCCACCTCATGCGATACATCGTAGAGAGGGTAGCTAGGGAACCTGGCACGGGTGGGTCTTTCATCAATTTAGATCAGTCGAAAGCTTTCGATAGGGTCGACCATCGTTACCTAGCGGCAGTCCTGAGGGCGGCTGGCTTTGGGACCGTCTTCAGAGGCTGCATCGCTGCCATGCACAGCGACATCTGCTCTGTGGTGAGAGTGAACGGTCACCTTTCGGAACCGTTCAACATCATGCGCTCGGTCCGCCAAGGATGTCCCCTCTCGTCCCTCTTTTACGTATTGACTCTCGAGCCATCACTGCACAAACTGGAGACGTTGAGGGGCGTCCCGCGCGAACTAGGATGCGGAAGATCCGTGTCAGCATATGCCGACGATGTCACCGTAATGGTGTCGAACGCCAAACACATCGAGGCGATCGGCACTACACTAAGGGAATACGAAGCGGTGACAGGAGCAATGATCAACCAGGAAAAGTCAGTGGGCCTGCAGCTCGGCACCTGGAGAGGCAGGTCCATGCCGTCCAACAGCGTCGTCGGGCGCTGTACGGACGGACCGGTTAAATTGCTAGGGGTCTGGTTCGGTCCGGACCTCCAGACGGACAAAAACTGGGACGAGGTGACGAGCAGGGTGGCTTCTCTCACCCAGAAATGGGCGGAGAGGAAGTTATCCCTGAAAGGTCGAGCGGAGGTGGCTAACGCGTACATCGCGTCCGACATCTACTACCGCCTGACCGTTGTACCTTGTCCTAAGCCCCGCCTGACTGCGCTAGAGCGTTTGCTCTTTCGCTTTTTGTGGAAGGGACGCGCTCCGATGTTCAGGCGGTCCATCTGCTGTCAACACCCGCTACTTGGAGGGCTGGGCATGCCGTGGCTGATGATGCGCAGACACGCGCTCAGGCTACGACATCTCCACCTCTTCCTCGACGGTGATCAGGTGTGGTCGCCGTTTGCTAGACACGTATTTCCCCAGCTCGTCTCCTTGACGGAGCTGCAGTCCTGGGTCAAGCGAAGACCGAGAGGGAGCGCCTGGAGACTGGAATGTCTTCAGGCGCTCACAGCCCTTGACCAATCGGGCAATGTGATCGGTGGAAACTCCACCTCGGCGTTCTATAGAGGATTAGTGGAGGGGAAGAGCGACGACGTACTTGGGGAAACTCTAGGCGTCGACGAAAATCAACTAGTCAATCTCTTCGGAAGAACTTTCGGGCCGGGTCTAGACACGTATTTCCCCAGCTCGTTTCCTTGTATGCCTACGCCTTCCCGTTGCATTGTATGCCTACGCCAAAGATGGCGTAGGCATACAATGCAACGGGAGGAAACATAATAGCACCACTGACGATGTTGTAGATGTGCAACGAAAGAACTTTGTTAGACTATATATATGTGTTTGTGTCTATATTGTATCTGTATTTTTGACCATTTGTCAGTCAATGGTAACATTGAGGACCGAATAAATTAAATTAACCGATATAAAAGACACAGAATCGAAAACCAACCAAACAGTGAGTGTGTTCTGTTATTAATTCTGACAATATTATTACACAAATATGACCCTCCCCAAGTATAACAATATATATACTTATTAAAACTTATTCTTCAAATTTATTATTATTACTATATATATATATATATATTTATTTATTAAAATAACAGATTAAAGTTTAAGCAAACTATCGCTGCTTTCACCCTTAACGGGATCTTCTGAAACTAACAAAGTCAATCTGTAAACGCAGAAGTGAATATTTCAAAAAACGTTGCAACCGGAGGAAGACAGGGAGACGATACTTTGGTTCGTGGAAACGTTCCCTGGCAAAGAACGGGAAAAAACGAATATAATACGTCATTATTTGGAGGGTGAAAAACAATTACACGCAAAGACAGAACCCCGTTTATGGTATAAAAGAAGTCGTAAACTAATATTCTCTAAGGTGGTTCATAGAGCCGTCTCTGGCAATGAACGAAAAAAACGATGATAATACGTCATATGTGGAGCGTGGAGAACAATTGCACGCAAAGACAAAACCACGTAAATGGTATAACTGAAGTCGTAGACTAAAATTCTAACTAGGAAACCGAATGAATCTCCGCTTCAGAGTTAAGAATAAAGTAAATAAAAAAAATAAAATACAGAGGTAATTGAAATTAAATAAATACATACACGCATCCAAATACTTGCATACACAAGCATACGCGAAAACACTCGCCATAGGTATACAAATACATGCACATATAGATATGTGTGTGTGTGCGTGTATATAAATAATTAAATAAACGTATATAAATAAATAAATAAATAAATAAATACGTATATAACAAGCGCACACACATACCTACATGTAGATACACAAATGTTCGGAGACGACGTCAACCAAAACACGAAGTACACATATACACGCACCCTACATACGTACGAACCCGCATACTCACACAGACGCAAAAACTCACGTATACACATAACCAAAAGCATATGTACCAGAATATATAAATATACCCCATAACATATACAATCAAATATACATACGAGAAAGTATACGTACTTTCACAAAACATACAAGTAATATATACTTACCTATACAAATAAGTAATGGTATAAACATAACATATACTTAGCTACCACATCGAGACGTAAAATATCCGCTTATAGATCGTACTATCCGTTAGGGTATAATGTGGGGCTGTAATACAGGAAAGTTTTGTGCAATTTATGTTTACAAGTCGAAATTGCCTCAGACTTTTTGTTTAAGATGTGGTCTTTGGCGTAGAGTATTTCCAGGGCCTCAGCGGCACAGAGGTCACGTGGTCTTTTATTTCCGTTATACGATCTAGCCCTATGCATGTAAAGACGCTGCTTGAATCTATTGGCGGTTAACCCTATGTAGGCCCTACGGGACGTGGGTGTTTCAACCTTACATTTGTAGACAATGTTACTAGAGAGGCATTTCCCGGATAGGGGGCGGTCAACCCGATTCCTACAATTACAGTTAGTACTAACTACAGGGTTGCACGTGTTCCTGCGG
Source organism: Eledone cirrhosa (assembly GCA_964016885.1). Classification (NCBI taxonomy): domain Eukaryota; kingdom Metazoa; phylum Mollusca; class Cephalopoda; order Octopoda; family Eledonidae; genus Eledone; species Eledone cirrhosa. Next base: position 250,561,039 of record OZ024740.1, on the reverse strand, counting down.
CTAGGTAGTTTAGCTACATTTGAAGCTGTGATGTTATGTGCAAGGTTAGGAGTCGTAGAGTAAGAAATTTTAATAGTGTTTCTATTAAAAGTTTTACTATATTTATGTGTAGGGGGAAAATGCTTCGTAATAGGGGATAGAAAGATCTTAGCTCATGGTGTGGCCACCTCCATATTATATGGTGGGTTATACATTATAATGCGTCGGGATCTATTTCTTCTAGCTCTATTCTCGTACTCTGTATATGCTACCTTATCGACAAATCCACTCCGAGCAAGAGCTTCATTGTAATATGTGGAATGGTCGTTGAAAATATTCTCGTTAGTATGATAGACGGGAAAGCCTCAACGAAACGTTTCTTACCAGGTTTTTGGTTATGCTGGCAGGATGGTTGGAATGCTTACTTATGTAATTAAGCGTATCATTCGGATTTCTATACGGGTAATACAAGCCATTCGATAAATTGAGGGTAACGTCGAGGTAATTAACGACCGAGAGGTTGGCCTCAACCTGTATAGAGAGGTTGAAGCCTTTAAAGAAGTGGTTTTGTCTTTGCGTGCATTTGTTCTCCACGATCCACATATGACGTATTATCTTCGTTTTTTCCGTTCATTGCCAGAGAACCTCTCTATGAACCACCTTAGAGAATATTAGTCTACGACTTCTTTTATACTATAAACGTGGTTCTCTCTTTGCGTGTAATTGTTTTTCACCGCTCCAAATAATTGTTTCTACTTTTGGCACAAAGCCAGCAATTACCCAGTGCATTACTGGTACTTTATTTTATCGACCACGTAAGGATGAAAGGCAAAGTTAACCTCGGCGGGATTTGAACTCAGAATGGAAAGGACCGTAACTCCATGCTGCAAAGCATGGCGTCAGACCCTCTAACGATTATGCCAAGTCACCGCTCCAAATAATGACGTATTATATTCATTTTTTCCCGTTCTTTGCCAGTGAACGTTTCCACGAACCAAAGTATTGTCTTCCTGTCTTCCTCCGGTTGCAACGTTTTTTGAAATATTCACTTCTGCGTTTACAGATTGACTTTGTTAGTTTCAGGAGATCCCGTTAAGGGTGAAAGCAGCGATTCTTTGGTTAAACTTTAATCTGTTATTTTACTAAATAATTGCTCTACGGTTCTTATATATTGGATATATATTTATCCTTATCGAGCCCTCTTTGGATTTTAGTCTTCAAATTTATTATTATTACTATATATATATATACATATATATATATATATATATATATATATATATATATATATATATATATGTGTGTGTGTGTGTGTGTGTGTGTGTGTGTGTGTGTGTGTGTGTGTGTGTGTGTGTTTAACTTTGATAACTTTAACTTTGATAGGTTTCGGCCAGTATTGGCCCAGGCCATATCTAACTTCATAGCAACACTTGGCGAAGTCTTTCAAATCAGGATTTGGAAACCATGGCCCACTCAAGTGTACGGAGGCATATCCGGGTGTAGGAGGTTTATCCGGGATTTCTTGAAGGAATTTGTCCAAAGACTCATTGAACTTTATGGGTTCTGTTTCTGTTTTAAAGTGTAATGTTAAAGAGAGCGGGGTCAATTGAGGTGAAATAACTGTGTCGTATTGTTGTTATGAGTTGCGAGTGTCATTTTTGTTGTTGGTTGGCGGATAGCACGGGGCGCAAGCCTTGCGTGTACGTGTACCTTAAAGGTGATGCCAACATCATTTGGGAAATGCTGATGTAATATTTCCACATCATGCAGATGGTGTAGCGCTCACGGATAAAAGTATTCAAGGTGGGGGTCGAGCAAAAGTGGAGAAGAGAAGGATAATGGTGTGGATATCACTCGACTGGAAAGTTCTGAGAATCCAGGAACACATTCAACTTTGCTGTTTATATGAGTGGCCCAGCTTATGATGTTTTCCACAATTACTCCCAAAATGTTGTTGGATGCCATGAGAGTTTCGCCCGAAGGAAGGGAGTATGGGTATTTCTGTGCATCTGCTTTTCCAAAGTGGATTAACTCAAACTTTTCCTCATTCAGTAGGTCTGATTGAAGGCATGTCCGCTCAACCACTTCATGGATTACCTTCTGGAGCTTCGAATAATCTGCAAAGATTCTTATGTTGCTGTGTTTGATGATGTCAGTAATGTCATTTATATAGATAACTAGACCACCCGTGACCCGTTGGGACACGTTCACTTAAAAATGATTTTTAGATAATTAAAATATACATAGACATATATATAATGTAAACTGAAATTGGAAGGCCCATGTGTATATATTTTTCTGATGATTTCCTTCAAATGAAACAGTTCTGGTCCTGTAAAAGCCACTTCTATAGTAAATATTTATATTCTGCTATGTATTGAGTACCTTACTTACTGTGTTTACCCCCGATTGAACCCGAGATACACACACACACATATATATATATATATATATATATATATATATATATATATATATATATGTGTGTGTGTGTGTGTGTGTGTGTGTATGTGCATATATATATATATATATATTAGAATTGGCGGGTGTCTGTGACCTATATACACTGGTCACAGACACACATACACACACATACACACGCACACGCACGCGCACACACGCGCGCACGCACACACACACACACACACACACACACACACACACACACACACACACACACACACACACACACACACATACACATATACACACTTAGAAACCCTTTCTATTTAGCAGGATACAGTAATGCCGTAGTCGTTTCTTTGAAGTGACCGGTTATAATTTCATTCAACAACACCATTAGCTCTCTCTCTCTCTCTCACTCTCTCTCTCTCTCTCTCTCTCTCTCTCTCTCTCTCTCTCACCCTCTCTATCCCTCCCTCTCTCTCTTTCAATCTACTGTCTCACAACCACTATCCCTTTCTCGCTACCCTTCTCTCTCTCTATTTATGGAGTTCCATGGAAAATCCCCGTATCTCGGGAACCCGTGCTACTACTCTAAAACAATAGCGTAAGGTATTTGAAATGCTTTTAATTAAGCATACAGTGTATTGCAAAATACACTGTATATACATTCATATATATATCACTATTTCAAAGCACCAATTCTAATTTTCAATTTCTGCTTGACCGGCAACCGCTCTGTATAATCAGTTCCTGATTATTACTAGAATTCTATAAGAATCAAACATTCATGATTTTCAGCAAACAGGCGGAGTACTTAGCTTTGATAAGCACCAAAAAGTGCGAAACAGAGCTCTGTCAGCTTTATCTCCCCTGTTTGCTGAAAATTAAGGTAAGTGAGACTGTCACTACTCTAAAACAATAGCGTAAGGTCTTCGAAATGCTTTTAATTAAGCATACAGTGTATTGCAAAATACACTATATATACATTTATATATATATATATATATACGTGAATGCATACATGTGTGCGTGTAAGCACGCACGCAAATGTGCAAACACGCATGGGTGGAAACACATGAATGCATATACACGACTTCTCCCGGATGGATAATGTGCTCGTAAGCGGGCCTATGTGTGCCCATATGCGCTGTGTAGAGTCCAGTAGCCTTCTAAATTCGGTATATACATACACATTATATATATAAGGCGTGGAATTGGCAGTATCGGAAGAGGGTCGGACGCCATGCTTTGCAACAAAGAGTTACGGCCCTCTATGATCTAAGTTCAAATCACGCCGAGGTTAACTTTGCCTTTCATCCTTACGGGGTCGATAAAATAAAGTACCAATAATGCACTGGGTAATTGCTGGCCTTGTGCCAAAAGTAGAAACAATTATTACATTATATATATATATATATATATTAGTTACAACAGTGATATAACCAGGTACTTAAGTTTCGTTCGGTTATGCACCCCATCTCATTCAGCCTGTTATAAAAATAAAGATACCCTTTGGTGGTTGAATGTAATTTCCCTTGGGAACATTATCTGAGAGGTCTGCAAAATTTTGTCCCATTAACATAGGGGATAAATTTTTCTAATATACACCATTTAATGGAAAAAGGTCTGCTGTTATGTGTTAGCTCTATACATGGTTTGCGAGTTGGGTGGTATGTTTTTTGTCAGGACGTCTGAAAGTTGTTTCATGGTTCAAGTACCGGCTTTTGAATTGGCTCTCGGATATTCCGACATAAGTTCAGGCTTCAGTTCGGTGGTTCTGGTTAGTGGAGGTAACTTATGCTTGATGTATCACCGCTGGAGTATTGCACTGTTGGTCTAGTGGGTATGTCTCTGGCTTTCTGCATGAGCATTATTACGGTGGAGGGCTTTTGCGTTTGCCGGTGATGCGGGTTTTAATGTTATTGGTACACAAGTAGCCTATTTTCACTGTATGGCGATTGAATATCTGGTCAACAGGGAAGTGGAGGGCTAGGAGGGCTAGGAATTTTCTACCTACATTAGTTTTCACATTAAGTGTGAAAGGTGGAGCGAACCATATGGCGTCTTTATGTCTAGGATTTTTCTAGATGTAGGACGGTGGTCTGGAAAGTAAATGATTTTTTTAGAGAAGCCGCTGTTGCTTTGTGCTGAATTGTAGTAGGGTACTGCCCTGTCAAAGATGGCTTTTCTAGAAGAGAAGTTGGATACTCTCTTAGTGATAAGATTTTTAAAAACTAAAGGTGTCTGGCTAGAGTCCTTATGGCTGTACCTAAGTTTCTCACTGGGTTTGTGGAATGATCTGTATGTGCGCGTCCGTAGGTCTAAATTAACGTTAAGGAAGTTAACATTGGTGAGGTTGGTGGATATGGAAATGTTTAAGTCTAGGCTGTTGAAGGTAGGGATCAGGCCTTTTCTTAAAGTTTCGAGGTCATGCCCACTTTTATGGCTTGATAGTGCCAGACCGTCATCACGATATAGGACCGTATGGAAGTCAGGGAATTGATCATATATTGTGTCTTAGATAAAAAGGCCCACCTTGAGAGGACGAATGTCTCAATTTTCGCAGCACTGATTTTCATTCCAGCTATGCAGCACTCGGAGTGTAAGGCGTAGATCACCTTCTATCGAGTTAAGTAACACCATGTCGTCTACAAATTCCAGCCGACTGATTTTACACCCACCAGTCGTGATATCACTTCCAACCCGGCTGCGTATGTCAATCCTGTTCATGTAAATAATGAACAGGAGTGGTGACAGTACGCACCCTTGGCGGAGTCCGAATCTCACATTGAAATGTTTCGATTTAGCACCATTTATCTAAACACAATACTCGGACATTCGTATAAAGAAATCAGGGCAGCAAGAAGCTTTGCATAACCTGCACAGCATGTCCCGAGAAAAGTGGTCACAAGCCTTTTCGAAGTATATAAAACAAGAATATATCTCTTGGCAATACTGACGCAGTGTGAATATTTGGTCGGCTGTACTGTGTCTGGCGCTAAAACTGCACTGTTCATCCGCTAGCTTGGACTTGACAATCTCCCTCCAAGTCTTTGCCAGACATTTAGCATAGACTTTACCGGGGAGGCTTATATTAGTATTTCATTTCATATATACACAATATACACAATAGTTGTGTGTGTTGGTGTGTCATTTGATATATAAACAGTTGTGTATGTATGTATATATATATGTGTGTGTGTGTGTGTGTGTGTGTGTGTGTGTGTGTGTGTGTGTGTGTGTGTGTGTGTGTGTGTGTGTGTGTGTGTGTGTGTGTGTGTGTGTGTTTGTGTGTGTGTTTGTGTGTGTGTGTGTGTGTGTGTGTGTTGTTATTGTTGTCTAACCATACTATCTTGATCTAGTTTCTGAGAACATACTCTTAATACGTTTCTACTCTAACTGCAATTTGAAGAGAACAAAAATAAGTTGCTGTACGTTTAACACCATCAGTCGGTCCTCGAATATCTTTAGCGGAGTTCACTCTATTGCAAGCATTCGGTTCAAGTGCCCGGTTTGAGGATAGCTTCCACTTCTAGGCATACACTAACCACAAGACCCAATCTTGCCCAGAGCTTAGGCTCTCTTGAACGCCCTCCCTGTTTGTGTATTTCCAAAAGGAGTGGACATGCAGCAGTTTAAGTAAAACTTCAACGGCCTCAATTTCTTCTGACTTTGAGGGCCTGTGAAGGTTATGGGCATTCTCCCTTCCTCCAGACCTATCAAATAAATATATATCTTAACATTTATTTCTAATCAATGATTTTATGCACAAAACCAGCGATTTTTTGTGGTGAAGTGAAAATTAATTATATCGACCACAGTACTTGACTGGTTCTTTATTTTATCGACGCAAAAGAATAAAAATCAAAGTGGACTTCGGCGGGATTTGAACTCAGATTGTACAGAACCGGAAAAAAACATTACTAAGGGATATTCCGATGATCAAACGACTCTACCAATCCACCGTTTTTCACAATTTTATAAATAATGCTATAATTGTCTAATCGTTATTTCACAACTTTGAAAATATGCGTTACAGTTCCTGAACGCACCTGAATATATGCCCATGATAGGCATTGCTAAAGAGAAGGTAGGAAAGAAGATGAAAAGTTCCACGAAGCTGCCAACCGATAGCCGAACACTTCCTAACTTAGCTGGTATCATATTCACAGCAGAGCTTCATAAAAAAATATTTCTAGTTAGTTGTTTACCCAATTAATAAAGCATCAGGTAATTTTGGAAACATTTCAAAATAACAATCTTCAAACACAACATATATGAATATGTGTATGTATATATATATATGTATACATATATATATATATATATATATATATATACATATAATAATTGTTTCTGCTTTGGGCACAAGTCCAGCAATTACGCAGTGCATTA
>OZ024740.1:250299259-250549259 GCA_964016885.1 Eledone cirrhosa | reverse complement strand
CATTACTAATAAATAATGGAATAGAAAGGGCTAAAGTAATAGGCATTGATGAATTACGAAAACAGAAACAAATTCAAGGTACGTCCAATATTCTATCATATATCTCAACACACAACCCAAGAAATGCGGAAGCTTACAACACTATTCACAAGAACATCCCACTACTGAAACAAGACCCAAGAATGAAAAAAGCCCTTGAAACACACAAAATAATGAAAAGCAAAAGACAACCGAAATCACTGAAAACATTACTCACCAATACCAAATTACCTACCACAAACCCACAACCAACTGTCAAAAAATGTGGTCGCTCTAATTGTGGAACCTGCACTCACCTCATTGAAGGCAACACGTATACATTTAAATCAGGACAAAATTTTGCTGTAAAAAATCACTTCACTTGCTCATCAAAAATCTACTTTATGCCATTAAATGTAAAGGATGCAATGAAGATTATATAGGACAAACTAAACTCACACTCTGAAATAGAATGACAGTTCATCGCCAACAATTACGAGAACCAACCACGAGTCAGATACCACTAAGCGCATATCTAGACATTTGCGCAAGTAATAAGACACCCAAATTCCAAGTCTTCCCATTTTACCTTTGCGCTGACAATACAACAGAACAAATACGAATAAATAAGAAAAATATGTTTATTCAAAAATATAGACCAGCATTAAATATGGTTTAATATACATTATGTCAACACCATAACATGCTAACCATCCAAACAGACACATACACACGCACATAAGACCTTCTACTTTAGAAAATAAAAACCCTAACTAAATAAACCTTAACATGCGTTTGCGCTGATAATACAACAGAACAAATACAAATAAGTAAAGAAAATATGTTCATTCAAAAATATTCCTACTAACGGAATCATTCCCCCCCCCCCACAATCACACACGCACGCACACACACACACACACACACACACACACACACACACACACACACACACACACACACACACACACACACACAAAATATATATTCTCTTCATCTTAACATGCTAACCATACTCCCACACACACATAACACCCATACACACACACATAACACCCCCACACACACAATTCCCTCCCCCTTTCTACTAATAGAATCACTTTCCTACACACACACATACACAAAATATATATATTCTATCCATCTTAACATACTCCCACACACACTCACATAACACCCATATATACACACACACAACTCCCACCCCCATTTCTACCAATAGAATCATCTTCCTATACACACACACACACACACACACAAATAAACATACATATGTCTACTTTCTTTATCTCAATAGAAAATCTGAACTCTGACACCCCAGCGAACTAGCTATATTCACTGAACCAGAACAATTCTCCCATCCCATTTCTCTTGACTATTCTTTTGCTTGTCATAAAATTCTCTAAATGGCTACAAAATAAATAATATGGGTGCGGAACTTGTTCACGTGACAGTCATAATTTCATTTGTAACCAATCAAATTGCATTTTTTTAAAAAGGCTTTCGTGGGTCACTTATTTTATTGTCATAAAATTCTCTAAAAGGCTACAAAACAAATTCCGAAATACGGGCGCGAAATTTAATGAACTTGTTCACGTGACAGCCATAATTTCATTTATAACCAATCAGATTACATTTTTTTAGAAAAAGCCTCCGTGAGCCCCCTTTTTTAAGCAAAAAGTAATTCAAACACTCATATATGAAAAAACAACCTGAGCACCCCCACCCCCACCCCACCCCCCTTGTTTGAAGAACTTTGTAACGCGAACTGGCGCGAAATTTATTATACTTATTGACCAACCAATCAAATTACTTCTCTAAAAACCTGGCGTTTCGAGCCACTTTTTTCCATATAAAACAAGTAACATTCTAAGACCAACCAGATGTGAGAAAAACCACAGACCCTCCATCTCAACTCTACTTTTGAAAAGCAGAAGAACTGCGAAACCGGTAAAGGAATCAAATAAATATATATATTTTTAAAAAAATAAGACTCCAGTTGCATTTTCGATTTCATCTTTTTTTCTTTATACTTTCACTCGTGTAGGACACCTCGGTTATTTTTCATTTTGTAAAAAAACCTCACTTTCTAATATATATACATATATACACACATATATATATATATATACATATAAACGCATATATACACATATTCACATACATATATATACATACACATGAATTCAATTTAATACCCGAACAACGCCGGGTACCTCTGCTTGTATATATATATATATAATGCTGCAAGTTATAGGTGTTCTTGATGGTATATCAGATATCTTGTATCATTTCTATAAACGAAATCCGACAAGAATCATTGGTTAATATTGGTTATGACGTCATCAGCATGTCTAGGTATAAATGAGAAATATTCAATGTTTCATTCATGTTTACGATGCCACCAATAAAGTGCACTACTCTCCGCCCACAGGTAGTTTTATCAGAAATCCTAGCCATTTGCTATACTAGAGAAAGTACGCACGCACACACACACATACACACACACACACCCGCCGCATGCACACACACACATATATAATATATATAATATATATATATATATATATATATATATATATATATATACATACACATACGTACACACACAGGCGCACATGCGCACACACATACAAACACACACACATACACAAAGACACAAACACACACACATCTACAAGTATACATACAGGTTCGTGCAAATCTGATAAAAGATCCGGGCTAAATGTAAAATGTAAGGACATAAGGCTGGTAATAGGCCTATTTCCGATGTGAAATATAGCCTCCATTTCAAACTGCAATCATTGCTAAATACATATAATTATACATGCATATACATAAATGTATATACATGAATGTATATACATTCAAGAATAAGTAAACAAAATAAAAGAATTAAAATTTGGAGAGGGTTGGACCCCTCAAAATCAACCGGCCCGAACTGACCATTGCAAGATCTACGGCCCTAACGAAAAATATCTGTTCAGTGTTGAGATTCGCCCGTCCATACAGGAATGAAAGACGCCTCTGTGAATTATGTCTGGCGGAGGTTGTTGAAATTTCGTAAACATAAATAATTTCGTAAAAATAAATAATTTTAAATTGACTTCTTTTCAAAGTTGCACTTCCGGTATATCGTCGCCATCACCACCACTTCAACTACCATATATATAGAGAGAGTGTGTGATGAGAGAGATAGAGAGATTATGATTTTCAACACGCTGACACGTTTGAGTTTGCACATACATACATTTATATGTATGAGTATATAACTATATGAGTATATAACTATAATCGCGCAAACACAAACTTATAAAAATACACCCTCACGGACATAATTCACACAAATACACATACATTCACACAAACATGCATACATTCACACATCCATTTACACAAACACACACATAGTCATGATAGCAGCGTTCAGTGAAATTGGAAATGGGAGGGTAAAAGAGGTATAACGTTTTATTTATTTATCAACTCTTTATTTATTTATTAACTCTTTTTTTTTTAAACTCATTTAATATAATGGTTACAGAACGAAAATACTAACAAATATAATATATAGAAAGGAAAAAAAGAAAGTGAAAAAATACACAAGCAGGTAATACCCACATCTTAGGCCACAGAACAATATGCAGGCGGAAGATTGGAAAAAACCAGCCGCTACCAGAGCAAAAGATAGCAATATAGCGAGGAGCACTAGGAAACCTCTCTAATAATTTTTGAGGCAGGCCAGCACGCTGGCAGCGTTACCTAGGGTTATGACGAGGCTGAAGTGCTGGAACAACCAAGTGCCCTCATGAGCATCACCAGTTACCTCTGTTTGGCGAGCCGCCAGTGAAGATAAGAATCTCGCTGTCAGTAGCCCGATTCCCTCGAATGCCAAAGGCTGGATAATGTAGTTAGCTGACAGAACACGGTATTTTAGGATTTTGTTCCGTTCAGCTGCGGATGCAAGTCTGTGACAAAATCCTTAATTACTTGTTCTATATGGATGACCTGAGACTATTTGCAAAAAATGATGAGCAATTCAGTGATGATATTAAGAGCAATCTTAAGAACGCAGTTGAATGCAATGAATAGGATTGATGCCATAAACATACTTACCATACCAGTAGTAACTTACAGTTTAAATGTCATCAACTGGTCAAGCACAGAGATCCGTAGGTTCGATACAAAAATTAGAAAATTCTTAACCATGCACAGAATGCATCACTCTAAGGTGATAGAATACAACTCCATTACAAAAGATGCAGTAATGAACTACAAATTTCAGAAGTTCCCTTTACTGCTGAAATGAAAAACAGAAAAAGCAAAGCAGGTAAAACTAACTGCAAAGAAAGAACTGCTACAGAAACTGACTAAGAAATGGCAAGAAAAGCCTCTGTATGGAAAATACCCAGAATACTCTGAATACCCAGAATACCCAGAATACTCTGGACTGAAATCGGAGACTGGAGGAGTGATTATATCAGCACAAGATCAGTGTCTGCCAACAAAATTTATCAAGCCAACGTAATAAAACATGGATGCAACCGTGTATGTAAAAAAACAACCAGAGACCATTGATCATATAATTTCAATGTGCAGTCCTATAGCTCCAATCTAATACCTAAACAAGCACGACAGAGCTGCACAATACATACATTGGGTAATGTGTAAGCATTTTGACTTGCCCCATCAAAAGAATTGGTGGGAGCATCAACCACCTCCCAGACTTGAAAAAGGTCACATCTCAATCTTGTGGAACAGACCGAAAAATAGATGCAAATAGATCTGATATAATACTGAAGGACTTTTAAAAGAGGGTATGCCTGCTAATTGATATGCCCCTTCCTATAGACAAGAATATATCTATAAAAACATTTGCAAGTATAAAGACCTGGAAATAGAGATAGGAAAAATGCCGAAGTTGAGAACTAAAACAATACCAGTGGTTGTAGGCGCTCTAGAAATGATACCTAAGGAGTCTAATGATTACTTATCCCAAATCCCAGGAAACCCGCGTATAGGAGAAATACAAAAGATAGTACTAATGGGAACTGCCCATATACTAAGGAAGATTCTGTCAATATAAATACACCACACGTCTAAACACAAAAAGATACATATGTGTGTGTGTGTGTGTGTTCTTTCTTGAACATGGTGGACTTTTGAGGTGGACTTTTGTCTTTTGAGGTCACTGGTTTTGACTTGTTGATAACTCGAATGAACATAAAGCAAGATAAATGCAAAAAAAATATAATGGCTTCATTTATTGGCCACAAGAGCCCACATATAGGGGACGATACAGTAGACAGTGGATGTTTACATATAAAACGTGTAAAAATATAAATAACAATAACAAAATAACAAGAAAAATACAACAATGAAAAATTCCCCAATAGGGGGGGATAACCACCCAGGGACGACTCAGGTACCCCACCTATTCTGAACCACCCGACGCTTCGAGAGCACCCGGGAAGGGAACCCCTCTCCTCCTCAAATTCACCAACCTACAGGCGCATGGTCAGAGTAGGCCCACTCACATGGGCCATTCTCACCACATTCACCCACCTTTCAGCAAATTTACTTGGGGGAAGCACTTCTCTCTCCATCCCCACCTTCCTTTCCAAGTGAGATTTGAAAAAGTTGATGAGGGTTGGCCGAAGAGAAAAATGTCTGACTTCAGTCCTTTCAACCTCGTCCACCATACAACCTCTTTCGCTACTGCCACCAGACAGAGGAAAATTGCCTGCTCTTCCTGGGTCGATCTTCACTATGGACTCGGCCGATAGCCGAATCAGTTCTACACGCGACAGCAGCTGTTCAACATAACTCCACAAGTCAGTAATGCACGGACATTGGACGAGTGCGTGAAGAACGGTTTCATCGCTCTGCGCGCATCTCGGGCAGGTCCGCCTGACAGCACTTCCGTATCTGTAGAGTTTATCTCGAACCAGCAGTGCCCTCGGTAGCACTGCCAAGCGAGGGTTTTCTGGAAGTTATCCATCGCCCCCGGCTCAAGTCATCCGGAACAGACTGGTCATTCGAATTCGTCGAAGCCTAGAGCCTCTCCGAGTGCGTCGTCGCACTTTCCCACCACTAATCCTCTATAGAACTCAAGAGTGGGAGTACCACTGACGGCATTGCCCACCTTGTAGAGAGGGCAGTGAGTGCCTGGCAATATTCCAGACGCCAGTCACCCAGTCTCGGTCTCTTCTTGACCCAGGACTGCAGCTCAGTCAAAGAGACGAGCTGTGGAAAGGCCCGTCTGCCAAACGGTGACCACACCTGTTCACCGTTTAGACAGAATATCTGGAGATGCCGCAGCCTCAGCGCACGTCTCTACATCATTAGTCACGGCACGCCCAGCCTTCTGCGTAGAGGGTGCTGGAAGCAAATGGACCGCTTCACAAACGGATCCTGTCCCCTCCACAAGAATTTGAAGAGGATTCGTTCCAAGTTGGTGAGGTGCGGACGGGGGTAAGGCATGACGGTTAGGCGGTAGTAGATGACGGGCGCGATGTACGCGTTCACCACCTCCGCTCAGTGATAGCTTCCTGGCAGCCCATTTCTGGGTGAGACTGGCTACCCTGCCCGTCACCTCCTCCCAATTCATATCCACCTAGAGGTCTGGCCTCAACCCAACTCCGTCCAACGCCCAACGATGCTGTTGGACAGAATGGACTTGCCTCTCCAGGTGCCGAGTTGCAAGCCCACTGACTTTTCCAGGTTAGGTTTTGCTCCCGTCAACCTTTCATATTCCTCCAAGTTGCCGACGACCTCGATTTCCGAGGTGTCCCACACCATCACGGTGATATCGTCCGCATAAGCCGACACAACCATTCCGCGTCCTTGTGGAGGTTGTCGTGTATGGACCTGGTTAGCATTGCGCGCGTTTGCGCCTCCCCAACCAAATCCCTGACGACAAGCACCAACCTCTTCGCTAACAGCTTGACCAAAATCTTAATGTGTTGAGCAGAGAAATTATCTAATTTGAAATTATTAATCTGTGTTGGCCTGAAATTATCTAATATGTCCCTCTTGTTCTCGTCTTTCCTTATCAGCGTCACTACGCCCGGCTCACAGAACTGGGAATACTCCCGTTCTGCTGCCAGTTTCAGTAGATCGCTTCGAGGAGATTGGAGAACAAGTCTGGCATATTTACATAAGCTCGTAGGGCAGACCACCCAAACCTCGTGCTGCCGGCAAGGGCATCGTGAATTTCGGCTGAAGTTATCGGCCCCTCGCAGCGCTCAGCGTCAGTCGTCGAGAGTTGCGGCAAGCCATCGAGGTAGGGACCGAAGTCCGTCACCGTCTCTGACCCATCACTTACCCCGAACAACCGAAAAAATTGCTGGCGAAAGGCCTCACACATCCGCCTGGAATCGCTCAGCTCGTGTCCGTTTCGGTCCATGAAATACCGAATTGTGGTCTTATTACCACGCTGCCTCTCTGTCACGCGGGCCCATCGAACAGCTTGATATGTTCTGCTTCCAGTAACCAGGTCCTAACCTGCGCGTCTTATCTAGGTTGACCATACAGATCACAAACTTGTGATCTGAATAAGTGACCGTTTTAAACGTGCACAGCTTACACTATTTCTGTTTATTTTCCTAATGAATATCCTGTCCATATATGATCTAGATGACCCTATGCGGTTGGTCCAGGTCCACACTGGTGCATTAGGGAAATCTAGTTGGTACCTGTCAGACAGTTGGAACTGGCTGATCAGGTACTTGAGGCTTTTGCACCCCCGCTCCTATCGGATACTCCCACACAGTCCCAGCGTGCGTCTAAGATGCCATTCTAGTCCCCCGCTAACAGTAAAGGGCGAGATGTACCGAGAAAGGCTTCCAGGCGTCTAAAAAAGTCCGGCCGTCCTTGACCCGGTCTAAAGCCACTAGTCTAAAGGCACTACCTTCCGTCCAGGTGCCGAAAGATCGACCTTTCCTCGAGATCCAGGCCTTTCCTAAACAGCACTGCCCCCCCCCCCCACACACACACACACTCTCATTCACGGCCGACTAACAGATGCGAATATCTGATAGTCGTCGAAAATGGGGGATAGTGTGCGCGTGTCGGAAATCCTCGTCTCGCTGACGGCAATTACATCCATTTCCAGAGACCTGAGGTCGTTGAGCAGGTGACCCTGCTTCCAGGATGATCCCAGGCCTCAAACATTTAAACTTCCTAAGAGAGAGGAAAGGTTTACTTACCTCCCGGGCTGTTGTGAAGGTCGGGTGGTTCGACCTCCATAGTTGGTGGGGTTTTCATTGGGAACCCCTTTAAAAGCCTACTTCAGGCTTTTACGCTGGGTATTCCCACGTCATTGGGAAAGCTCTCCCTAATTGTTTTATAATTGTCTAATGTCATCCGCACCAGCAAAAGTTTTTGTGCATTTTGAAGGTGCAGGTGCTAAACGCCCCCCCCCCCCTCTTTCTCTATTTCCTTATTTCGTGTTATGAGGTTCAGTAGTTTTGCGATGTTTCAGTTGACCCCTTGCATTTTTCAATTGCTGAGGGCAGAAGGCTCGCAAGTGTGTTTTTTCGCCGCAACTGAAACAGTGCCGCCCTTAGCCATCACTTGTAGAACCGTCCCGTTTTGGAGGCGGATCTGCTCCCGGATTGTCTTTAGTTCTTTAGGTTTGATCTGGAGAAGTATCTCCAGATCAACCCCGGACCTGTCGTCTCTACCTGTTCTAGTTGCCTCTATTGGGACGGCATCTGTCCCCTCCACAATCACGCATCTCAAGAGCCACCACATATCTAGTCCTGGTGGAATCCTGGGAATGCGGACTCTAATCGTTCTTTTTCTCATGTGGGAGGGGTACATAGTAACCTTGCTGGTTTTGCAAGGAGTCATCGAGTGCTTCAAAGCCAGGGCCTCTGACTTAAACAGCACCGAGTTGGTGCCGTATTGTCGACCCCTCGCTATGTACTCCGTATCTCCTCTGATGCACCTCAGCGCAGCCTCGACGTCTGCTAGGGGAGTGTTATTGGCTTTTTTCCTCTTAGCTGAGATGCATCTGAAGACCAGAGTTCTCCCCCCCCCCCCCACCGCCTCCAAGGCCTCTGCCGAGACAGTTAAGTTGGCACAGGTTTGCTCCTGTTTGATGAGCTTCCATGCCTAGGTCAACTTTGTCTCCTTGTCTGCCAAGTCCAAGTCGAAGCATGGCCTGTTCATGGCTGCTGCGGCAGCGAAATAATTTTTTCTTTGTTGTCGTTGTTGTTGTTGGTAATGGTGTTGCTGTTGTTGTTGGTAATGGTGTTGCTGTTGTTGTTGGTGTTGTCGTTGTGGCAGTTGGTGCTATCGTTGTGGCAGTTGGTGTTGTTCTTGGTGCTGTTGCTGATTTTGTTGGTGTTGCTGCCGCTGTAGCTACTGCTGCCACTGGTGTTTTTGTTACTGCTGCCGCTGCTGCTGCTACCTCCGTTATTGCCGTTGTTCTTGCCAAATGCATCAGCAGCAGCCACTTCTCGACTGCCACTTGATGAAAAAGAAGATGAAACGGCCTCTGCCTGACTGATGCTACGATCACTACCATGAGGAATAATGACAATAATGGTTATTGTAACAATGATAATATAAATAATAATTATTATGACGGTAATAATGATAATAATAATTATTTTTACGTATGGCACAAGGCCAGCATTGTTGGTGCTTTATTTTATCGACCCCGTAAGGATGAAAGGCAAAGTAAACCTCGGCGGGTTTTGAACTCAGAACGTAAAGGGCCATAACTCTATGCTGCAAAGCATGGAGTCTGACGCTCTACCAATATTTATAGCGACGGTTATGATGGTGGTCATTATGGCAACGGTTATATTCTCACCCAAGCTGGTGCTAGTGGGCATGTTTAACATGCTTACTAGCACCAGCTTGGGTGAGAATAACCATAGCTTATATGATCACCAAAATACAATAGTACCTAGTAACCACAGGAACTGTAATTGTAGGGCCCCTAACAACTGTCTACTACTGGGTCATTGCCTAGTTAGTATTGTGATCTATAAGTGCACAGTCACTACGGATAGTAGTATTAAATCTTACTTAGGAGCTACCTCTACTAAATTCAAAACTGGATTTAGATTCCACCTTCATTCTTTTAAGAATAGAAAACTCAAGAACTCAATCTCTCTCGCAAACTATATTATTCAATTAATAGAATCCAATTATAGTTACACAACTCAATGGAGTATAATAAAGAGGGCAGCTTCTTATAACTTCAAGATGAAATGTAATGTGTGTCTGACGAAGGCATATTGGTGGATTGGCAGTATCGGTAGAGGGTCGGACGCCATGCTTTCCAGCATAGTTACGTCCCTTTACCATCTGAGTTCAAATCCCGCCGAGGTTGACTTTGCCTTTCATCCTTACGGGGTCGATAAAATAAAGTACCAGTAATGCACTGGTAATTGTTGGCCTTGTGCCTAAAGTAGAAACAATTATATTATACGCTCCGTACCTACACTTATTAACAGTAGAGCCGAAACAGTAATCAATTGCTCACACAGACTTCCCTACTCTTTCTCTAACAGAGTCTATGATCCCATATAGCCATCTAAAATGTTCAGACTTAATTTCCTCCCTCAACCCTAAAATATACCCCCTATCAGCTATTTTCTATAGACTAGTGAAGATCTTTTAATAAAAATCTTTCTCCTTTTTTCCTTCTTCACCATGTTAATATGACACTAGACCACTGCAGCTTATAATTGATGACTTAATTGAAGACTGTATGGCTTGGTCCCAATACACTACTCCACATCTATTCTATCGATATCACATAACTTTGGCAGGTTATAATTTAATTTTGAAATACACTAGAGTTACTTCCCTTAGTTAATTATGTCCATTTATAACCGCCATTTTGGGTAAATAAAATGATTTTCTTTTTAAACGAATAACGGATCAAAGTTTGAGTTGCGATTTCTATATGTGCCTCTTAGCATCCCTCTGAAAGAATAATTATACCATTAATGTGTAATTTTGCTTTACTGTCATACGGATTGGACTTTTCCCCAGCAACATCCTTAAAGACAAAAGTGTTTCTTCTCTGAAGAGTCTTAAGTGCATGAATATTGTAATATTGTAATATATGTATACACATATATGTCGACCTGTTGTATTGTAATCGTAGTTTAAGATGAAGAAGTAAATCTTGTTTTTAAATGTATTACCTTCTCCTCCATATATTTTTGCTTATATATAAATATATATATATATATATATATATATATATATATATATATATATAAAATCAAGGCCTAGCAAATAGAGAAAAAGTTTTAAAATAAATTTTAAAAAATTCGCTGTACTTACTATATGTGCCTTTACCGCGGTTTCAAGTTCCAGAATAAACGGATAATCCAAGCGGACTTCCATTGAGAAGGGAACCATCTTCAGAAGGCTCTTCCCACTCGGAGAATATAAAATTCCCGAGTTAAAATCACAAACTGACGCCATACAAAACCATTCCCAGATGAGAGTGGATGATAGAAGAAATAATTCTGTCTGGTGCTGTGTGCAAAGACAAAAGGCAGGGTGAACAGGTCAATGTCCTGCCACTAGAAATAGCAGCAGTCCAAACGGCCAAGTTTTATCTCTACCTTAGGGAAGATTAATAATAATAAAGTATGAATTCCTACGTGTGTATATATATATATATATATATATATATATATATATATATAAATTTTGTTATTTTCTTAATTACCTCCCTTATTTTATTAACTCCCTTTGTAGTAATTTATTTACTTTTACAAAATCCAACCGTTATTATCAACATTTCAACACCATCGCTATCTTAAGGTTTCGTACAAGCGGTTGTTTCGAAATTTATCTGTGATCTTAATCAATGTACTACATTGAGGAATGTCAAAAACGATATTATTCAAACAGAGATTTTGACATGGCAACAGAAACTATTGGATTAATATTTGTTTTATATATTTATTTGAACTTTACAAATCTATGCTTATTGTTTACACACGCCACAATTATAAATATTAACATTTCCTACATAGACTCTTTACATTATCTCCAGCATAAACATCTTTTCTCGCAACTAATTCGCCATATAAAATTTGCATAACATATATATGCATGCTATCATTATGCATCTGTTTTACCTTAGTGCATGCTAGTATTAACATTCTTTGTGTAATATGCTTGATATATTGACTTTAAGTAATACTCTCGTTAAAACACCTTTCATTTTGTTCTTCTTGCTTTTCAATATAATGTCACTGACACTATTAATAATAATTGTTTCTACTTTTAGCACGGGGCCAGCAATTACCCAGTGCAATAATAATGTATCTTAATGAATGTTCTAAAGACTACTTGTTTAAACATTGTTAATGCTCCGATGATTCCAGACAGTTGTTTGGAAGAAACAAAAATTTGATTGATTTAAATGTTGTATATTCTGCTCTGTAATAATCTGATATTTTCCATTGAGCTAATTTTCTTACTGGTAATTGGGTAATACAAAATATTACCCATTTTTATTTATGATTGTATATAGATTATATATATATAAGTATAAATATTATTATTGTTCTTTGAGTCTCAGTCATTGATGTTGGTTAACTGGAAAGTTTGTTGAAATGAATATCATGCCACTACCTGCAGCCTCAGATATTCAGGACGTATCGGAGGGTTCTTGCTGTTCCCAGCAAGCATGCCTTTTGAAGTGTTCCAGAAAGCGGGGCGGGGCCAATTTTCTTTAACCATCCCTGGAAACTCTTTGAGATAGTACCTTGTGCGCCTATGACAATCGGGACCACTTTTACTTCATGGCAGTTCCAAATCCTTTTTACCTCCCACTTTAATTCCTGGTATCGGTTAATTTTCTCCTTCTCCTTCTCTTGCACTCTCGTGTCGAATGTAAAGGCCACATCCACAATCAGGCACGATATTTTTTCTTTGTCCAAAACCACCAGGTCTGGTCTATTGTGTTCCAGTTTCTTGTCCGTCTGTATCCTAAAATCCCACAGCACCTTCACCTGATCGTTTTCTATCACCGACTCTGGCTTATGCTCATACCACTTCTCAGAATGTGGTAAATTGTTTACTTTGCATAGGTGCCAGTGGATCACCCTGCCCATCACATCATGTCTCCAGCCTTTATAGTGAGTCTGGGCTATGTGTTTACACTCGGATACAATGTGAGCCACAGTCTCCCCTCTCTCTCCACAGATCCTGCTAGCCTCCTCCTTGTAAATATGGTGTTTCAGCCACTTCATTTTGAGGGCCTGCTCTTGCGCATCCATTAGCATTCCTTCTGTAGCCTTTTGGATCTCTGAATTCAGTTTTCTCAAAGAAGGTACTATGAAGGGATTTTTCATGAAGGTTGCTCGTTTCTCCTTGTTGTTATTTCCTCCTTGGACATCCCCTGGTCTATTGTCCTCTCCTTCAGTACAAATTATTATTATTATTATTATTATTATTATTATTGTTCTTTGAGTCTCAGTCATTGATGTTAGTTAACTGGAAAGTTTGTTGAAATGAATATCAAGCCACTACCTGCAGCCTCAGATATTCAGGACGTATCGGAGGGTTCTTGCTGTTCCCAGCAAGCATGCCTTTTGAAGCGTTCCAAAAAGCGTGGCGGGGCCAATTTTCTTTAACCATCCCTGGAAAGTTTTTGAGATAGTACCTAGTGCGCCTATGACAATCGGGACCACTTTGACTTAGGGAAGAAGACGCATATGGTGGATAGAAGGTCGTGAAATCGCTGCCGTACGTTTTTTGATTTTTAACATATTTAAATCAATTGTGAAATAAGAATTCTTAATACAAATGATGCATAAAGCACCAGACTCAACTATCAGAAAAATTCGGATCCATAATATTCTGTTATATCACTCAAATATTAAATTTTGTAATATACATTTTATATTCAAAAAAGAAAATGGTTATAAATGGAAGAAAACCCCCTCTGTCTACACTATATAGAACAGCCAAATAGCAGCAATTTCACCAACACCACAAACTAGATACACCACCTATCCCATCACCTCTCTGTACACTAAATACAACAGCCAGATAACGGCAATTTCACCACCACCAACCCCAGCATAATAATAATAATTACTATTATTATTGTCTCAAGTTTTCACAAAATGTTAATCCAATATTAAGTAAATATGTCAACACATATATTAAACATACGCGACTAACCGCATAGATACGCCGATCAAACGGTCAAACAACTACAGTCTATTCAACAAAACTCAGTAACGAAAACGCCATCACTATAGTCACGCCGCCACCACTCCATCCATCATTGCTACCACTATCCCATCACCGCCGCCACCACTCCTTCATTGCTACCACCGCTATTCCCCCATTACCTTCTGTTAACTTACGAAAGGGAAAGGTGGCGGTATCACTAGACAATATTAATAAACAATATTA
Organism: Eledone cirrhosa; assembly: GCA_964016885.1. NCBI lineage: Eukaryota > Metazoa > Mollusca > Cephalopoda > Octopoda > Eledonidae > Eledone > Eledone cirrhosa. The sequence continues at coordinate 250,534,826 of OZ024740.1, read as the reverse complement.
ATATTTAATTTTGAATCAGGAATGTTAGAGTCGAAAAGGAGGAAAATGGCAAAATGACTAAATGACTAAATAGCTAAATAGCTAAATGGCTAAGTGGACGGAGAAGATAATTTCACCACCAACACCACCACCACTACCACGCTAAAAACTCTGGTCAAGTTACCTCAACTTCTATTTCTACTACAACTTCAACACCATCACTACAGTACTACGATCACATCACCACCACCACTGACTCATTATCGCTACCGCCGCTATTCTCTCCCACTACCTCCTGCTAAGTACTACTAGCACAGCACCACCACCACCACCACCACCACCACTGCCTCATTATCACTACCGCCGCTATTCTCTCCCACTACCTCCTGCTACATCGTAGTGTCCCCACTAAAAGAGAAAGGCATCAAAATATATAAATAGACTGATTTGATGACCCGGTCAAAATCAAAGCAGCACAGCAACAACGAAAGACGTAAAGAAAAGAAAAATGAAGAGAAAAACAGACAGACGGACAGAGAAGGGAGGGGAAAATCTAAGTCAGACATTCAAACATTACATTACAATGAAACCTATGCTTATTCTTTTTTTTTTTTTTTTGCCTGTTTGTTTGTTTGTTTATTTATGTTCGTCTACAGCGTGGTAGTGCCACACACAAATCACCGGGAGTGACGAAATCACCGGAGGTGATGAAATCACCGGTGATTATGTAACCATACATTCACCAATCCTCGATAAACCTAAACAATTCGAATAACGGTGAAGTGGAGACTAGAATGTCATGTGACAGACTCTCACCCATCAGGTGCTCCCTGGCTCAGCAGCAGGGACCTGGCTGTCAACCATATACTGCTGATGTCGGAGGAAGAAGAAGAAGGAAAGGGACCAGAACCAACTGGACGAAAGAATTGAATAAACTATTATGCAATGTTACCTGAAGAGTAACCCCAAGGAGAAAGGCTATAGGAAACGGATGCATAACATCTTGAACGAGATTGGTCTATTTAAATTAGATGAACAAAAATTGGCCGGGCAGGCTCGAGTAATAAGAACTAAGGGGTGGATAAGCGAGCTGGAACTGGAGGAAATGAGCAGAGAGATTAGCTTGGAAATGGAGAGTGGAGTATGCCAGGCAAACGAGCCAGTGGGAAATGAAGGTGAAGAGGTTGAGAGAACGGAGGAACCATGCGAAGCAGACAATGATCTGAATGCTGAAATAAATAATACCTGGAAGAGAGATACGGCCATTGAGGAGATGAATGCTGACGAGCTGGGACAAGATTTGGTTGATATCCTAAACTTAGTGGTAGATGAATTGAACAATGATAGTGGGAAACCTATGAACCTAAGATTTGTAGACAGGAAAAAGTTAAAAGAAACAACTGCTAAGGTAAACAAAGTCATCCCATACCTTGAGGCGAGGAGCCTTCACCAGTGCAACAATATCCCCAAAGCAACAGCAAATACGGTGAGGAAATTACTTGGTATAAAAGCGAGAGGAAACAACAAACAAGAAAGATCAGAGCCTTGGTGGAAGAAACGACTGAGTGGTCAAATCAGGGAAATGAGAAATGACATTGGAAAGCTTGAGTCCCTACTGAATGGGACACTAAAAAACATAGACACTAAAAATAGACTGGAAATAAAGTACAAAACTAGGAGGAAAAAGCTAAATATTATCATAGAGGAATTGAAGCAACGCATTGTAGCAAAGAGTGCAAAGATTAGGCGATACGAGAGCAGAGTCAGTCAGTATAGACAGAACCGCATGTTTGACAACAACCAGAAGATGTTGTTTGGACAGCTTGAAGGGAAAGAAAGAGGCAACGCCTTGATCCCTGAGGCGGAACAAACTAAAACATTCTGGAGAGGAATATGGGAGCAGGATGTTAAACATAATCACCAGGCAGTGTGGATTGAGACAGTACAGAAGGAGATTAGTGAACAGGCACACCAACAAACTGATTTGAGTATCACAGTTGAAACTCTTAAGGGGCAGGACAAAAAACTAACCAACTGGAAATCACCAGGCCCAGATGGTGTACAGGGGTATTGGATTAAAAATATAACATCCCTCCACCCGAAACGGACAACCATGTTCAATGACTGCTTGATGTCAGGTGAGGTGCCAGAGTGGTTGACAAAAGGTACCACAGTTCTGATAATGAAAGACCGAATCAAGGGTAATGATGTTACCAACTATAGACCTATCACATGTCTGTCCGTAATGTGGAAACTGTTGACAAGCATTATGTCTGAAGAAATCTACCATCACCTCCACACAAACAACCTGTTACCGGACGAACAGAAAGGATGCCGAAAGAAGTCCCGTGGTACAAAGGACCAGTTACTTATTGATAAGATGGTAATGAGGAATTGCAAGAGGAGACACACTGGGCTTGCCATGGGATGGATAGACTACAAAAAGGCATTTGACATGGTGCCTCATTCTTGGATCACCAAAAGCCTAGAGATCTTCAGGGTGGCAGATAACATCAGACAGTTGTTGGGCAAACGTATGAAGTCCTGGGAAACAGAGTTAACATCAGCTGGAGAATCCTTGGGAGGCGTGAAGATCAAGAGAGGTATCTTCCAGGGAGATAGTCTGTCCCCTCTGTTGTTTGTCCTTGCCCTGATGCCCCTGGCCATTATACTGCGAAAAGTGAGAGCAGGATACAAGTTGGGAAAGGGAGAGCTTACCATCAATCACCTCCTCTTCATGGACGATCTTAAGCTCTTCGGGAAGAGTGAGAAGGAGTTGGATGTGCTTGTTGACACTGTACGTATTTTCAGCAATGATATATATATGCAATTTGGTATTAGTAAGGGTGGAGTCCTTGTGATGAAGAGGGTAAATTGAGCAGAAGTAACGGAATCCAGGTACCAACAGGTGAGATGATAAAGGAGATTGACACTGAGGAGGGATACAAGTATTTGGGTGTTCTGGAGGCTGATGACATCAATAACAAAAAAATGAAGGAATTGATAAGAACTGAATACATGCGGAGAGTAAGGAGCGTATTAAAGTCACATCTGAACAGTAGGAATGCCGTAAATTCAGTAAATGCCGTAAGTGCAGTAAGTGCAGTAAATGCCGTAAGTGCAGTAAATTCCCGAGCTGTGTCTATTATTAGGTACAGTGCGGGAATTCTGAGATGGAATGTTGCTGAACAAAAAGAAATGGATAGGAAGTCTAGGAAATTATTGACTATCTACAATATGTTCCACAACAGGAGTGATGTCGATAGACTCTACTTAAGGAGATCTGAAGGTGGAAGAGGTCTTATCAGCATAGAGGACTGTGTTCAGATGGAGAAAAACAACCTACACAAATACGTGACTGATAGTAAGGAGCCAATGCTCAGAACTGTACTGAAGGAGAGGACAATAGACCAGGGGATGTCCAAGGAGGAAATAACAACAATGAAAAAGAGCAGCCTTCCGGAAAAATCCCTTCATAGTACCTTCTTTGAGAAAACTGAATTCAGAGATCCACAGACATGGAACTGGTTGAAAAGAGGAGACCTTAAAAAGGCTACAGAAGGAATGTTAATGGATGCGCACGAGCAGGCCCTCAAAACGAAGTGGTTGAAACACCATATTTGCAAGGATGAGGCTAGCCCACTGTGCAGGATCTGTGGAGAGAGAGAGGTGACTGTGGCTCACATTGTATCCGAGTGTAAACACTTAGCCCAGACTCACTATAAGGGCTGGAGACATGATGTGATGGGCAAGGTGATCCACTGGCACCTATGCAAAGTAAACAATTTACCACATTCTGAGAAGTGGTATGAGCATAAGCCAGAGTCGGTGATAGAAAACGATCAGGTGAAGGTGCTGTGGGATTTTAGGATACAGACGGACAAGAAACTGGAACACAATAGACCAGACCTGGTGGTTTTGGACAAAGAAAAAATATCGTGCCTGATTGTGGATGTGGCCTGTCCATTCGACACGAGAGTGCAAGAAAAGGAGAGTGGAGAAAATTAACCGATACCAGGACTTAAAGTGGGAGGTAAAAAGGATCATTATTATTATTATATTTATTATTATTATTATTATTATTATTATTGGTCGGTGAAGCCACGCTTCTTATCGCCTCCAGTCTTTTTCAACGTTTTACCTCTTTTTCAACCGTTCTAAACCTTTTATTCAAGTTTTAAATTTGATAAAAGTTTAGAAGTGACCCACCTAATACAGGGGTTCACTAGTAAATAATACGGCACCCCTTTACGGGATGTCGTATTCGTATTTGTGTAAAAATATTTTTTGAAAAATTTCAACATGGATAACACAAAAAAGAGAGAGAGCGCTGTCAGACAACACAGAGAGAGGGAGACTTTATCAGCAAGACAGCGTTCCAGCGGAGGTAAATATAAACGAAAATATTACAAAGGAAAAAAAGATTGTTACAGATTTAAAATTAACAAATATTTCTAACACAAACAACACCAACAATAACACCAACAACATCACCAACAACAACACCAAAAATAACAGCGGTAAGGTCGAGAACGACAATAACAAAAATAACAGCGGTAAGGTCGAGAACGACAATAACAAAAATAACAGCGGTAAGGTCGAGAACGACAATAACAAAAATAACAGCGGTAAGGTCGAGAACGACAATAACAATGACAATAACAACAGCCACAACAACAATAATAGTAGGAACAGTATCAACAAAAACAACAATAATAACAACAGCCACAATAACAGTAACAGCAGCAACAGTATCAACGAAAACAACACCAACAACTGTACCAGCGAAAAGAACAACAATGACACCGATACTTGTAATAGCGACCTCAGCACCACCAGTAAGACCAGTAGCGGCAGCAATAGTGGTGCTGCTGAAAAAGGGACCTCTTCTTTTGCAGGTGTCGCCCGAAATATCGAGACAGTGTTAGTCACAGAGGAGGAGGTGGCAGTCTCAAGGGCCATGGTGACAAGAAGCGCAAATAGAGTTTCCCTGAAACCTCCACCCGATTTTTTCAAGGACCAGCAGCTACGAACGGTGAATTACCGCACCGTAAGCAAAATCTCACATCGAGTGGAGAGAGCCACGGAGGCTCAAATCCAAAAGGCTTTGGGGTGCGTCTGGGCACGCAAAACCTACATCACCCGAGGCAGAAAGTACGCCACAGTAGACGTACTTTTCGCCACCCCCCAGGAAACAAAGTCTCACTCTTTGGAAACCCTAAAGAGTGAGGTGTTAGTCTTGGTGCCCTCCTACTGCGGGCAGAAAATTGTGAGGGTCAAAGTGACCCAGGTCCCACCCGACGTGCCCAAACCTTGGCTGGCCACGTCTGTCCTTGCTGGAATTGAGAACAGGGCGACCATGCTGCAAGAAGAAAAAATAGGGAGAGAGAACTGGTCAGGTATAGGCATGCAAATGCTTATACAAACTGACCAGGAATGTATCGAGGCTATCCCCGATATCATAGACTTTGAGGAAGGACTCCAACTCCCTATAAGTGTAGAAGGAAGACGGCCAAAATGTTATCTCTGTGGGTCGAAAGGTCACCTCAGGGCCTTTTGCCCGCAGAAGACACCGAAGAGGGCCCCTCTCCTTCCAATACCTGGTCGGCTGCTACCAAGAGCAGGACAGACAACAAACGAAGAAGCCCCTTCCACTGTGAGTAGGAGGGCAACGTCCGTAGCACCCGTACCAAGGCCACGGATAACTAAAGCAGCATCATCAGTAGCGGCAACACCAATAGCTTCATTTGAAATAGCTACACCAGCAACAACATTGCCGAAGAGGGCTCCACTACCACCACCAACAGCCGTGGAGCACATACCCCTCCCAGACGCTACAGAATCCGACATGTAATTTGAGGCGGGCGTGACGTGGCAAACAGTGTGCCACAAAAAAACAAAAAACAAAAGCGAAGGCATACAAAGAGGGGTAAAGGCAGCAAGGAAACTTGCAGCAACACCACCACAAACACCAACAACGCAAACACAAGACACACACTTCAAACAGCAACAAGAAGAAAACGGCAACAAAATCACCCCTCCCCCCAAAAAGTACACAGCCATAAACATAGCAAAAAAAGAACTCATAAAATATATAAAGCAGCGCACAGACATCACGGAAAAAAACTACTACACCCCACCAACACCAAGAACTCTCCCGACAAACATAAGCATCATTGAAATATCAATAGAACAGTACACACTTTTAAAACAAAAATTCCCCAACGCGGTTGGAGACTTCAGAGGGACGGTTAACAAGAGGATATACACTGACATCCTCTTGGAAACACCCATGACCAGCGAAAGGGACGGTTCTACTGTCCCTTCACCACACGAACAAGGTAAGTGACCCTTTCTCATTTGCCTCGTTTCTCATCCAACATGGCTGTACTCAGAATAGGCAGTATAAATGCACGTGGCCTGGGGTCATCTTGGAAGCAGGGTCACCTGCTCAATGACCTCAGGTCACTAAACATAGATGTGGTGGCAATCAGTGAAACCAGATCCTCCGAGCACGGGCCTTCGCACCGATCTTCGGCGGCTACGATGTATACGCATCGCCCAGCTGTCCAGGATCGTGGGGGAGGGGTTGCCGTCCTTTTTCGGAGAGGCTTGGATCTCGCGATACGGGCCATCTTCCTGGACCCAGAAGGTAAGTCGGTGGTGCTGGACGTGACCGGCAGCGAAGGCAATGCTTTCAGGCTAGTAGCCGTCTACGCCCCAACAGGGGCAGGACGGCCAGATTTCTTCAGACGTCTAGAGACCTTTCTTGGAACGTCCCGCTCTTTAGTGTTAGTGGGCGACTGGAACGGTATCTTGGATGCACGCTGGGATCGTGTGGGGCTAGTGGATAGGGGAGGAGGGTGCAAGAGCCTCACCAACCTGCTCAGACGTTTTGAACTGTCTGACAGGTATCGACTGGATCACCCGAATGTGCCAATGTGGACATGGACAAACCGCATCGGGTCATCCAGATCGTATCTAGATAGGGTATTCTGCAGGGAACTAGATAAGGCTAGTATAAGTTGTCCACAATTTAAAATAGTCGACTACACAGACCACAAATTTGTGATCTGTGAGATCGACATAGACAGACTTCATAGACAAGGGCCTGGTTACTGGAAGCTGAACGCGTCTTTCCCGGCGCGCAAGGCCTACAGAGACCGGATTAGTGTATTAGTTAAGCGGGCGTTGACGGGAGCGGTCGTCAACAACAGGTGATGGTTCGCCCTGAAAAGGACAATTAAAGTAGAGTCAATTAGGTTTAGCAAAGGAGTACTGATAGAGGAAAATAGAGTAGAGGGAGAGCTAGTCAGAAAGCTAGAAGAGGCGTTTAGGATAGGCATCGCAACCGACGTGCTTGCGGCGAGATTGGCACTCGACCAATTCTTCAACGCAAAACACGAAGGCTGCGTTGTCAGAGCTAGAGCGCGTGCTCTGAAACACGAGGGGACAAAAGCCGTCCAATGGGCTCGGGTGGCAGAGGCGCGAGCATTCCCAGTTTTGTGAGCCGGGGAGCAGTGGCGCTGCTGGGAAAAGACCCGAACAAGGGGGATGTTATTGATAATTTCAAGCCCATAACTCTGCTAAACGCAGAGTTCAAGATTTTGACCATGGTGTTAGCAACGAGGTTTGCGCTTATCGTCAAGAGTCTGGTGGGAGAGGCGCAGACATGCGCCATCCCGGACAGATCCATACACGACAACCTCCACCTCATGCGATACATCATAGAGAGGGTGGTTAAGGAACCTGGCAAGGGTGGGGCCCTGATCAACTTGGATCAATCCAAAGCATTCGATAGGGTCGACCAACGGTACCTGGCGGCGGTCCTCGAGGCAGCCGGTTTCGGGCCCGTTTTCAGGCGTTGGATCGCAGCAATGTACAGCGACATCTGCTCAGTTGTGAGGGTGAACGGTCACCTGTCGCAGCCGTTCAGCATCATGCGCTCAGTCCGCCAGGGTTGTCCCCTCTCGTCCCTCTTGTACGTATTGGCACTCGAGCCGTTACTGCACAAACTGGGGGCGATGAGGGGCGTCCCACGCGAACTAGGATGCGGTAAATCCGAGTCGGCTTACGCGGACGACGTCACCGTGGTGGTGTCGAGCACCAGACACGTCCAGATGCTCGGCATCGCTCTCAAGGAATACGAAATGGTGACAGGAGCAAAGATAAACTAGGAAAAGTCGGTGGGCTTGCAGCTAGGCACCTGTAGAGGCAAGTCCATGCCGTCCGACAGCGTCGTGGGGCGTTAGACGGACGGACCGGTTACATTGCTCGGGGTCTGGTTCGGACCGGACCTCCAGATGGAGAAAAACTGGAACGAGGTGACGAGCAGGGTGGCCTCCCTCACCCAGAAATGGGCTGAGAGGAAGCTGTCCCTGAAAGGCCGGGTGGAGGTGGCGAATGCGTACATCGCATCCGTCATCTGCTACCGCCTCACCGTCGTCCCTTGCTCCAGCCCAACTCTCACCAAAATGGAGCGCCTCTTCTTCCGCTTTTTGTGGAAGGGACGCGCTCCCATGGTCAGAAGATCCATCTGCTGTCAACACCCGTTGCGTGGAGGAGTGGGCATGCCATGGCTGATGATGCGCAAACATGCGCTGAGGCTGCAACATCTCTGGTGCTTCCTTGATGGTGAACGGGTGTGGTCGCCGTTCGCCAGGCACATTTTCCCACAGCTCGTCTCCTTGACGGAGCTGCAGTCCTGGGTCAGAAAAAGTCCGAGGGATAGCGCTTGGAAACTGGAATGTCTCCAGGCGCTCACTGCCCTCTCCCAGTTGGGCACCAGTTTCGGTGGAACATCCACCTCGGCGTTCTATAGAGGACTAGTGGATGGGGAAGAGCGACGACGTTCTCGGAGAGATCCTGGGCATCGAAGAAGATCAGCTGCTTGCTCTCTCCCGGGGCCTATGGATAACTTCCCAAAATCCCTGGCCTGGCAGTGCTACCGGGGAGCGCTGCCGGTTCGAGATAAGCTCTACAGGCACGGAAGTGCCGTCAGCCGAGCCTGTCCGAGATGCGCGCATAGCGACGAAACCGTTGTGCACGCACTCGTTCAGTGCCCGAGCATTGCTGACTTGTGGAGCTATGTCGAACAGTTGCTGTCACGTGTGGGAGTGATCCGGTTGTCGACTGAGTCCATTGTGCAGATGGTCTCGCCGTCTTCCCTTCAGGAGGAAGGGCAGGCGGTTTTCATCTGCCTGGTGGCCATGGCGAAAGAGATTGTGTGGTGGACAAGGTTAAAAGGATTAAAGACAAACACTTTCCTCTTCGGCGAATCCCTGATTAACTTTTTCAAGTTTTACTTGAAGAGGAAAATCAGGGTGGAGAGGCAAGTGCTGCCTTCTAGCAAGTTTGTTGAAAGGTGGGTGAATGTAGCGAGAATGGTCCGAGTGAACGGGACCACTCTGAATATACGTCTGTAGTTTGAGAGATGGAAAAATTGAGAGAGGGCGCTTGCCCTGGTAGTCAGGGTGGCCGTTGTCTTTTGTGTGGTTTACGCCACGGGAAACCCTCGGAGGTTTCCCCCCCTATTGGGGAATTTTTCATTGTTTCAATTTTCATTTTATTGTTTATATATATATATGTTTTATGTCTTTTTTCTTTTCTTATATAAATAATAAAAATATTTACACGCACAAAACACACATCGTACCGTCCTGTTCCGTCATGTTTTTCTTGATGTCAGCCCTTGTGGCCAATAAAGAAATTATTATTATTATTATTATTATTATTATTGAATGCTATGGTTGACGGAGGCTCGGCTCTGTAAGGTATTGTAAATTTTGACCGCTATAACAATTGTAAATTGTTTAAAACTTCAACCAACTTGTAGACAAAAACACCCTCCTCCTCGTGAGAGGGGTCTTTCTGCCCGTTATTTGGCCCTTCGGGGTTAAATAACTGCTTATTGGGGTTTTGTGCCTAATATTTATTTTAAACAAAAAAACAACATGGCTACGACAAAGAATTTTCATAGGTCACTCCCACTCATTCCGTCTTCTTCTTCCTCAATCGTCACTACAGCAGAGAGAAGATTGTCTCTCTCCCTCCCTTCTCTTTCGCAAGCGACGACAGAAAAGAAAAGTCTCGTGCAAAGCGTGCAAGATTTCTCCACGACGACGACGACAACGACGAAACAGGTGTGCGGGAAATACGAAAACCCATTTCATTCGTCTGAATAGCAGTAGCAGCCGTAATAACAACAGAAATAGTGACAATGAAAACAACAGTAGCAGCCGCAACAGCATCAGCAGCAGCATAAACAACAACAGCATTAGCAGCAGCAACAACAACAACAACCACAGCAACAGCGGCGGCGGCAGTAGTCGTAGTACCTGCAGCAACAACAAAAGTAACAGCAGCTCTGACGACAACAACAACAACAACAGCAACAAAGAAAAACCAACACATTTGCAGGTATCGCAAAGAACCTGGAAACCATCCTCATAACAAATGAGGAATTAGAGGAAGCGAAGAAGATGGTGACAAAAACAGGACACCGAGCAATCTGCAAGGCAGCGGAAACATTTTTCGAAACCCAACAGCACTGTACGGTCACGTACCGTACAGTAAGTACAAAATCCTGTAGGGTTGAACAAGCCACAGAGGCTCAAATACAAAACGCCTTGGGGTCTGTGTGGCAGCGGAAAACGCACATCACCCGAGGCAAGAAATATGCCACCGTAGACGTACTTTTTGCCACACTCTAGGAGGCAAAGGCTCAATCCTTAGTGACCCTAAGGAGCGAGGAAATGGTGTTGGTGCCCTCCTACTGCGGGCAAAAAATTGTGAGGGTCAAACTAACCCCCCCCCCCGGGATGGCCCCTTCTTGGCTGGCCGCGTCTGTCCTCGTCGGAATCGAGGACAAAACAACTGTACTGCAAGTACAGAAAAAAGTAAGAGAAGATTGGGTCGGCACCTCCATTGAGATGTTAATCCAAACCAACCAGGAGTGCATCGAAGCTATCCCGGATGTGATAGACTTCGATAACGGCACTCAACTGCCCATAAGTGTTGAGGGCAAACGCCCGAAATGCTTTCGCTGTGGATCGAAGACTCACCTCAGGGCCTTCTACAACGAGAAGACCCTGAGAAAGGAGAAAACCCCCCTCCTTCCGAAACCGGCTCCACGGCTACCAGCAATAGGACAAGCGGCAACCAGGAACAATAGGTCCGTGGCACCCATACCCACGCCACGGAAATCAAAAACAGCAGCAGCAGTGGAAGTATTAACAACAACAACAGCAATACCAAATGCAGCTGCAACAGAGACTCCAGTGCAAACATCACCAACAACAACGAATGAAAAGTGGAGCTGGTACCCCTCCCCGAGCTCACAGAATCAGACATGGAGTGTGAGGTTGTAGAGGGATGGCAAAAGGTTGTAAGAAGGCACAAACGCAGAAGCAGCGCATCGTCGCCTTTGAAAAGGGAGGAAAGAAATGAAAAAAGGGTAAAGGCTACTGCAAAGAGACTCACAGCAGCAACACCACCAACACCATCACCACCCACACTAGCACCACCATCACCACCGGCGACAACCCCACCGCCAACAACACTTTCAACACCACCACCACAAGCACCAACATCGCAAACACAACAACAAAACACACACACCCAGCAACAACGACAAGAAAATAGCAGAACCACACCCCACCCTCAGAAAAACAAATGCACGGCAATAAATACACACATCAAGAAACTAATGACTTACATAATTGAATACACAGACATTTCACAACACGACTACATAATACCAGCACCAATCAAAACGCCAACTAACATAAGACTGCTAAAAATAGCACAGAAACAATACACAAACATTAAAACGAAATTCCCCAACGCAGTTGGTGATTTCAGATACCTAGGAGGGACACTAAACCGAAGAGTATATTCGGACATACTCATAGAAGAGCCGACGACCAGCCGAAGGGACGATTCAACAGTCCCTTCACCAGACGATCAAGTGAAAAGGGTTGGAAAAACCATCCCTCCTCTACGAAAAGTACGGTAAGTGGTCTTTCCCATCTTTTCCACTCTATTTTAAACATGACCTCACTCAGAATAGGTAGCATAAATGCGCGTGGCTTGGGGTCGTCATGGAAGCAGGGTCACCTGCTCAACGACCTCAGGTCACTAAACATAGATGTAGTGGCCATCAGCGAGACCAGAATCTCCGAAGCACGGGCATTCGCACCGATCTTCGGCGGCTACGATGTGTACGCATCTCCCAGCCGTCCTGGATCGGGGGGAGGAGTTGCTGTGCTTTTTCGGAGAGGTTTGGATCTCGCCATACGGGCCATCTTCCTGGATCCAGAGGGTAAGTTGGTGGTGCTGGACGTGACCAGCGGAGACGGGCAAGCTTTCAGGCTAGTGGCCATCTATGCTCCGACAGGAGCAGGGCGGCCTGATTTCTTCCGGCGTCTGGAGACCTTTCTTGGAATGTCCCGCTCTTTGGTGTTAGTGGGCGACTGGAACGGGATCTTAGATGCACGCTGGGACTGTGTGGGATTAGCGGATAGGGGTGGAGGGTGCAAGAGCCTCACCAACCAGCTCAGGCGTTTTGAACTGTCTGACAGGTAGCGATTGGATTTCCTGAACGTGCCAATGTGGACTTGGACAAACCGCATAGGGTCATCCAGATCATATCTAGATAGAGTATTTTGTAGGGAAATAGATAGGTCTAGCATAGGCTGTCCACAATTCAAGATAGTCAACTACACGCACCACAAATTCGTGATGTGTGTGCTTGACTTAGATAGGCTTCATAAACGAGGAGCCGGCTACTGGAAGCTAAACGCGTCCATACCAGCGTGCAAGGGCTACAGAGACCGGATTAGCGAACTAGTTAAGCGGGCGTTGACGGGGGCCATCGTCAACTACAAGTGGTGGTTTGCTCTGAAAAGAGCGATTAGAATAGAATCCATTAGGTTTAGTAAGGCTTTAGCATTAGAGAAAAATAGAGCAGAGGGAGAATTAGTTAGAAAATTAGACGAGGCGCTTAGCAAAGGCCTACAGAGACCGACGTGCTTGCGGCGAAATTGGCCCTTGACCAATTCTTCAATAGAAAGCACGAAAGCTGCGTTGTCAGAGCTAGGGTGCATGCTCTCAGACACGAGGGGACGAAAGCCGTTCAATGGGCCCGAGTGGCGGAGGCGCGTCGTGGCAACAAAGCCACGATCCGGTCTTTGGTGGACCACGACGGGCGCATGCTACGCGATCCCGGGCAAATGTGCGAAGCTTTTCAGCGACACTTCGCTCAGCTGTTCCGGGGCAGCGCGGGCCGGGTCGAGGGATGGACTTTAGTGTCCACCTCGACGGACTGCCGCGGCTCTCGGCTACTGAGGCGGAGTGTTCCGAAAAGCCGATAGCAGCCGCTGAAGTAAGGGAGGCAATGACTGGCTGCACAAGGGGTAAATCGCCTGGTTTGGATGGTCTGCCCTATGAACTTTACGTACAGATGCCAGACTTGTTCGGAGGCCTCTTGGCGGACGTCTACTGCAACTGACAACAGAACGGGAGAATTCCCAGTTCTGTGAGCCGAGGAGCGGTGGCACTGCTGAGAAAGGATCCGAACAAGGGGGATAACATAGATAATTTCCGGCCCATAACTCTGCTAAACACAGAATTCAAGATTTTGGCCAAGGTGCTAGCAAAGAGGTTGGCGCTTGTCGTTGGTGTTCTGGTGGGAGAGGCGCAGACATGCGCCATTCCCGACAGATCCATCCACGACAACCTCCACCTCATGCGATACATCGTAGAGAGGGTAGCTAGGGAACCTGGCACGGGTGGGTCCTTGATCAATTTAGATCAGTCGAAAGCTTTCGATAGGGTCGACCATCGTTACCTAGCGGCAGTCCTGGGGGCGGCTGGCTTTGGGCCCGTCTTCAGAGGCTGGATCGCTGCCATGCACAGCGACATCTGCTCTGTGGTGAGAGTGAACAGTCACCTGTCGGTACCGTTCAACATCATGCGCTCGGTCCGCCAAGGATGTCCCCTCTCGTCCCTATTGTACGTATTGACTCTCGAGTCATTACTGCACAAACTGGAGACGTTGAGGGGGGTCCCGCGCGAACTAGGATGCGGAAGATCCGTGTCAGCATATGCGGACGATGCCACCGTAGTGGTGTCGAACGCCAAACACACCGAGGCGATCGGCACTACACTAAGAGAATACGAAGCGGTGACAGGAGCAATGATCAACCAGGAAAAGTCAGTGGGTCTGCAGCTCGGCACCTGGAGAGGCAGGTCCATGCCGTCCAACAGCGTCGTCGGACGCTGGACAGACGGACCGGTTAAATTGCTAGGGGTCTGGTTCGGTCCGGACCTCCAGACGGACATAAACTGGGACGAGGTGACGAGCAGGTTGGCTTCTCTCACCCAGAAATTGGCCGAGAGGAAACTATCCCTGAAAGGTCGAGCGGCGGTGGCTAACGCGTACATCGCGTTTGTCATCTGCTACCGCCTGACCCTCGTACCTTGTCCTAAGCCTCGCCTGACTGCGCTGGAGCGTTTGCTCTTTCGCTTTTTGTGGAAGGGACGCGCTCCGATGGTCAGGCGGTCCATCTGTTGTCAACACCCGTTACGTGGAGGGCTGGGCATGGCGTGGCTGATGATGAGCAGACACGCGCTCAGGCTACGACATCTCTACCTCTTCCTCGACGGTGATCAGGTGTGGTCGCCGTTTGCTAGACACGTATTTCCCCAGCTCGTCTCCTTGACGGAGCTGCAGTCCTGGTTCAAGCGAAGACCGAGAGGGAGCGCTTGGAGACTGGAATGTCTTCAGGCGCTCACAGCCCTCGACCAATCGGGCAATGTGATCTGTCTGTTGGCCATGGCGAAAGAGATAGTATGGTGGACACGTTTGAAAGGGCTGAAGACGAGCACTTACCTCTTCGGTGATGCCCTGATTGACTTTTTCAAATTTCATTTGAAAAGGAAAAGCAGAGTAGAGAGGGAAGTGCTCTCTTCCCAGCATTTTGTTGAAAGATGGGTGAGAGAAGCAAGAATGGCCCGTGTGAATGGGCCTACTCTGAGTATATATCTGTAAATTAAAGGTGGAAAACTGGGAGAGGGCACTTGCCTTGGTGGTCAGGGTCACTGTGGCCTTTTACTGGGCTTTCTCCACAAATGTCCCTCGGAAGTCTCCCCCTATTGCGGAATTTTTCTTTGTTACTTTATTACATCCTCTGTTTTTTTACACGCAGAAATGCCCATTTGTACCGTCCTGTACTGTCCTTAATGTCTACTTTATGTAAACCCTTGTGGTTAATAAAGAAAACATTATTAGTATTATTATTATTATTATTATTATTATTATTATTATTATTATTATTATTGGCGACCTACGTAGTAAATCGTATCATCGTGAGCTCCGCAAAGGTTTGTTATTTCCGTTTGTTAAAAATTGCCATTTATGGAAAATTTTTATTGTTAACTATATATAAGCCCACATACATTGTTTTTCCGAAAAGGACACCCAAAAAGATTGGGGCCTTGTGCCCAAAATTTAAACTTTTATGATTATCAAAAAATTTCTTTGGAAGGAAATGGCTAATTCACCACTGCACCAAGCAGCTGAAAGCCTTCCTCACAAATTAACACCTCACACCGACACCACCATTGTAAATGGTACTACGTCTGCCAACACACACAATTTAAGCACTAGCAATATTTTAAATTTGTCTCAGGCAGACATTCATTTCCCGCCATTACCAATGACTGCAGGTGTTAAAGCCTCCACCACCACCACCACCACCACCACCACCGCGACAACCACCACCCCCACCACCACCGCGACAACAGAAACAAAAAAAAAAATCAACTCGTGATGTCGAAATATTTTCAACCAAAATGAACTCTCCCAAACCGAACTTCACTGACGTCACCACCACCACAACTGAAACTAAAATTAATAATAACAAAAATAACGATAGCAACAACAACAACAATGACATTAAAAAACCACCCTGAGTTTTGCCAGAGTAGCAAAACAGTGCGAACCATTTACGGTAACTCAGGAGGAATTAGAAAATGCCAAACAAATGGTAAAGAAAGATGGGTACAGGGTCAGTCTCCTCCCCCCCCCCTCCCCCACCTAATAAAATGGAGCATCGGCGCCTATGCACCGTGTCGTATCGAACAATAAATGTAAAATCGCGCCGAGTGGAACGGGCATCCGAGTCCCAAATACAAAAAGCTTTGGGACATGTGTGGGCAAGAAAAACCCACATCAGACGTGGGCAGAAGTATGGAACCGTGGATGTGTTCTTTGAAACAGCAGAGGAGGTTAGAGAACACTCCATGGCCCCATTAAGAAGTGACGACTTCACACTCGTCCCAAGCTGTTGTGGCCAGAGACTCGTAAAGATCAGGGTGACCCACGTTCCACCGGCCATCGAAATTCCCTGGCTAATAGCGGCCGTCCTCGCCGGCATGGAAGCCAGCACAAAGATAATAGCAATAGCAAAAGAAAAGCAGGAGAACTGGTCCGGATCTGGGATGGAGCTTCTGGTCCAAGCGGACCAAAAAAGCATTGAGGAGATCCCAGAGGTAATAGACCTCACTGACGGCAGCCACCTCACCGTAATTGTCGAGGGCAGAAGGCCTAGGTGTGTCGTTTGTGGTGAAGGAACCCACCTAAGGGCTTTCTGCCCTCAGGCTAAAAGGTTGAGGCCACCTCTCCTACCCACCCCAGTGACACAACCATCAACACCACCAGTAGCAGAGATGGCAGCAACAACTGTAGCAGCAACAACAGAAGCAACTATAACAGCAACAACCCCAGCAACAGTAGCAAAACCAACACCACCACCACCAGTAAAACCAACACCACCACCAACCAACGCTTCAGAACTAGCACCAGCGCCTACACCATCCACCACGCCACAACCAAAACTAACGCCTGTGGAGGATTTTCCACTCCCCGGCCTATCACAACTGGAGACAGATTGTGACGACGAGGAGTGGGAAACGGTATCAGGAAAAAAAAAGAAACCAAGAAAGAAAAAATTCTCTTCCTTCCCCCTCCAAAAACAAAATACAGAGGGAAACAAATAAATTAACAAACAAAAAAGTTAGGACAGATATGCCACCATCCACACCAGCATCACCAACCCCATCAACCCAAACACCAACACCATCACCATCATTAACCCCAACACCACCATCACCTACACCACAAAAGTCACCAAAATGCGAAACAGAAACAAACCCACAACAAACGCAATCAAAACAAAACAACCAAAACGATACACACTACACAGCATTAAATTTTAACAACAAGCAATTATTACACTACATCCAACACAACACCAGCATCACAGAAAAAGACTATACAACAACCCAAAAATTCACACCACCTCCACACATACAAATCACTCGCATCACACAGAAAACGTACGTGACACTAAAACAAAAATTCCCTAAAGACATCGGAGACTTCCGACAAGCACTCTCCAGGAGGATTTATAAGGACATCCTTCCTGAGGAGGCCACAAGCAGTGAAAAGGATGGAAAAACCGTCCTTCCTCTACGAGAAGTAAGGTAAGTGGTCTTTCCCATCTTTTCCACTCCTTTTCAACATGACCTCACTCAGAATAGGCAGCATAAATGCGCGTGGGTTGGGGTCGTCATGGAAGCAGGGCCACCTGTTCAACGACCTCAGGTCACTAAACATAGATGTAGTGGCCATCAGCGAGACCAGAATCTCCGAACCACGGGCATTCGCAACGATCTTCGGCGGCTACGATGTGTACGCATCTCACAGCCGTCCTGGATCGGGGGGAGGAGTTACTGTGCTTTTCCGGAGAGGTTTGGATCTTGCCATACGGGCCATCTTATAGACCCAGAGGGTAAGTTGGTGGTGCTGGACGTGACCAGCGGAGACGGGCAAGCTTTCAGGTTAGTGACCGTCTATGCCCCGACAGGAGCAGTGCGGCCTGATTTCTTCCGGCGTCTGGAGACCTTTCTTGGAACGTCCCGCTCTTTAGTGTTAGTGGGCGACTGGAACGGGATCTTAGATGCACGCTGGGATTGTGTGGGATTAGTGGAGAGGGAAGGAGGGTGCAAGAGTCTCACCAACCTTCTCAGGCGTTTTGAACTGTCTGACAGGTACCAAATGGATTTCCCGAATGTACCAATGTGGACTTGCACAAATCGCATAGGGTCATCCAGATCATATCTAGATAGAGTATTTTGTAGGGAAATAGATAGGTCTAGCATAGGCTGTCCACAATTCAAGATAGTCAGCTACACGGACCACAAATTCGTGATCTGTGTGCTTGACTTAGATAGGCTTCATAGACGAGGACCCGGCTACTGGAAGCTAAACGCGTCCTTACCAGCGCGCAAGGCCTACAGAGACCGGATTAGCGACGTGCTTGCGGCGAAATTGGCCCTTGACCAATTCTTCAATGCAAAGCACGAAGGCTGCGTTGTCAGATCTAGGGTGCGTGCTCTCAGACACGAGGGGACGAAAGCCGTTCAATGGGCCCGAGTGGCTGAGGCGCGTCGTGGCAACAAAGCCACGATCCGGTCTTTGGTGGACCACGACGAGCGCATGCTACTCGATCCCGGGCAAATGTGTGAAGCTTTTCAGCGACACTTCGCTCAACTGTTCGGGGGCAGTGGCGGGCCGGATTGAGGGATGGACTTTAGTGTCTACCTCGACGGACTGCCGCGGCTCTCGGCCACTGAGGCGGAGCTTTGCGAAAAGCCGATAACAACCGCTGAACTCCGGGAGGCAATGACTGGTTGCACAAGGGGTAAATCGCCTGGTTTGGATGGTCTGCCCTATTAACTTTACGTGAACGGTCACCTTTCGGAACCGTTCAACATCATGCGCTCGGTCCGCCAAGGATGTCCCCTCTCGTCCCTATTGTACGTATTGACTCTCGAGCCATTACTGCACAAATTGGAGACGTTGAGGGGGGTCCCGCGCGAACTAGGATGCGGAAGATCCGTGTCAGCATATGCCGACGATGTCACCGTAGTGGTGTCGAACGCCAAACACATCGAGGCGATCGGCACTACACTAAGAGAAGACGAAGCGGTGACAAGAGCAATGATCAACCAGGAAAAGTCAGTGGGCCTGCACTCGGCACCTGAAGAGGCAGGTCCATGCCGTCCAACAGCGTCGTCGGGCGCTGGACGGACGGACCGGTTAAATTGCTAGGGGTCTGGTTCGGTCCAGACCTCCAGACGGACAAAAACTGGGACGAGGTGACGAGCAGGGTGGTTTATCTCACCCAGAAATGGGCCGAGAGGAAGCTATCCCTGAAAGGTCGAGCGGAGGTGGCTAACGCGTACATCGCGTCCATCATCTACTACCGCCTGACCGTCATACCTTGTCCTAAGCCCAGCCTGACTGCGCTGGAGCGTTTGCTCTTTCGCTTCTTGTGGAAGGGACGCGCTCCGATATGTCAGGCGGTCCATCTGCTGTCAACACCCGCTACGTGGAGGGCTGGGCATGGCGTGGCTGATGATGAGCAGACACGCGCTCAGGCTACGACATCTCCACCTCTTCCTCGACGGTGATCAGGTGTGGTCGCCGTTTGCTAGACACGTATTTCCCCAGCTCGTCTCCTTGACGGAGCTGCAGTCCTGGGTCAAGCGAAGACCGAGAGGGAGCGCTTGGAGACTGGAATGTCTTCAGGCGCTCACAGCCCTCGACCAATCGGGCAATGTGATCGGTGGAAACTCCACCTTGTCGTTCTATAGAGGATTAGTGGAGGGGAAGAGCGACGAAGTACTTGGAGAAACTCTAGGCGTCAACGAAAATCAACTAGCCAATCTCTTCGGAAGGACTTTCGGGCCGGGGCCTATGGACAACTTCCAGAAATCCCTGGCCTGGCTGTGCTACCGTGGAGCTTTGCCAGTTCGGGATAAACTCTACAGGCATGGAGGTGCCGTCAGCCGGGCATGTCCGAGATGCGTGCAGGGCGACGAAACCGTCCTGAACGCACTTGTACAGTGTCCGAGCATTGCTGACTTGTGGGTTTATTTCGAACACCTGCTGTCACGTGTAGGACGGATCCAGCTATCAGCTGAGTCCATCGTGAGGATTGCCCCGCCCCCTTCCTTTAGTCGGGAAGGGCAGGCAGTTTTTATCTGTCTGGTGGCCATGGCGAAAGAGATAGTATGGTGGACACGTTTGAAAGGGCTGAAGACGAGCACTCACCTCTTCGGTGATGCTCTGATTGACTTTTTCAAATTTCATTTGAAAAGGAAAATCAGGGTAGAGAGGGAAGTGCTCTCTTCCCAGCATTTTGTTGAAAGATGGGTGAGAGAAGCAAGTATGGCCCGTGTGAATAGGCCTACTCTGAGTATCTGTCTGTAAATTAAAGGTGGAAAACTGGGAGAGGGCACTTGCCTTGGTGGTCAGGTTCACTGTGGCCTTTTAATGGCCTTTCTCCACAAATGTCCCTCGGAAGTCTCCCCCCTATTGGGGAATTTTTCATTGTTATTTTTTTAGTACATCCTCTGTTTTTTTGACACGCAGAAATGCCCATTTGTACCGTCCTGTATTGTCCTGTACTGTCCTTAATGTCTACTTTATGTAAACCCTTGTGGTTAATAAAGAAAGCATTATTATTATTATTATTATTATTATTATTATTATTATGGGTTCCCAACCATGTAGGTCGAACCACCCTACCTGCACAACAGCCTTGGGAGTAAGTAAACCTTCCCTCTCTATTTTAGCTTGCCAACATGGCCATATTAAGAGTAGGAAGTTTAAATATCGCGGCCTGGGGTCACGCTGGAAGCAGGGTCGCCTGCTAAATAACCTCGGGTCTCTGGAAATGGATGTGATTACCGTCAGCGAGACCAGGATTTCCGACATGCGCGCACTAGCCCCCAATTTCGACGACTATCAGATCTTCGCATCTGTTAGCAGCCCGGGAATGGGAGGTGGGGTGGCAGTGCTGTTTAGGAAAGGTTTGGATCTCGAGGTAAGGTCGATCTTCCGGGACCCGGACAGTAAGTTGGTGGTCCTGGATGTGAGCAGTAGCGAAGGTGGTGCCTTTAGACTGCTGGCCGTCTACGCCCCTACTGGGGCCGGACGACTGGACTTTAGGCGCCTGGAAAGCTTTCTGGGTACGTCTCGTCTTCTACTTTTAGCGGGGGACTGGAATGGCATCTTAGACGCACGCTGGGATTGTGTGGGAGTAGCTGATAGGAGCGGAGGGTACAAAAGTCTCAAACACCTAAGCAGCCAGTTCCAACTGTCTGACAGGTATCGAAAGATTTCCCCAATGCGCCAGTTTGGGCGTAGACCAGCCGCATAGAGTCATCTAGATCGTATGTAGACAGGATCTTTATTAGGAAAATAGATAGAAATGGTGTAGGCTGCCCAATTTTTAAAACGGTCACCTATTCAGATCACAAATTTGTGATCTGTTGAGTCGACCTAGATAAAACGCGTAGGTTGGGACCGGGTTACTGGAAGCTGAACATGTCATTTCCGGCACGTAAGGCTTACAGGGACCGAGTCAACAATTTAGTTAAGCAAAATTTGTCAGGGGGGATCATCAACAACAGATGGTGGGGCTCACAAAAGAGAGATTAGAGTAACATCGATAGAGTTCAGCAAAGAACTAGCGTTAGAGAAAAATAGAAGGGAGGGGGAGCTGGTAGATAAGTTAGACGAGGCTATTTGTAGTGGCATTGCAACAGAGGTGCTAGCGGCGAGAATGGCATTAGACTATTTCTTCAATGCGAAACACAAAGGTTGCATTGTCAGAGCTAAGGCGCGTGCGCTGAGAAACGAGGGAACTAAAGCTGTTCGATGGGCCCGCGTGACGGAGGCACGGCGTGGTAATAAATCCACATTTCGGCATTTGGCGGACCGAGGCGTAGACGAGATAAGCGATTCCAAGCGGATGTGTGAGGCCTTTTGCCAGCACTTTGCTCGGTTGTTCAGGGGGAGTGGCCAGTCAGAGAGAGTAGCGGATTTCAGTCCCTACCTTGACGGCTTGCCGCGAATCTCGACGGTCGACGCTGAGCGCTGCGAAAGGCCGATTACTTCAGCCGAAATTCAGGACGCCCTTGTCGGTTGCACGAGGCGCAAGTCACCCGGTTTGGATGGCCTGCCCTATGAGCTTTACGTAAATGTGCCAGACTTGTTCTCCGATCTCCTCGAAGCACTCTACTGCAACTGGCAGCAGAATGGGAGTATTCACAGTTCTGTGAGCAGGTGATAAGGAAAGATGAGAACAAGAGGGATACATTAGACAACTTCAGGCCCATAACTCTGCTCAACACAGAGTTTAAGATTTTGGCCAAGGTGTTAGCAAAGAGATTGGTGCTTGTCGTCGAGGATTTGGTTGGGGAGGCGCAAACTTGTGCAATCCCAGCCAGGTCCATACTCGACAATCTCCACCTCATGCGATACATCATAGAGAAGGTAGGGTGTAAACCTGGCTTCGTTGGGGCACTGATCAATTTAGATCAATCGAAATCATTCGATAGGGTCGACCATTGGTATCTGGAGTTTGTCCTCAAAGCAGCTGGCTTCGGCCCTGTCTTCAGAAGCTGGATCGCTGCAATGCACAGCGGCACACGCTCGGTGGTCAAGGTTAATGGCCACCTCTCGGAACCATTTCGGCTCTCCCGATCGGTCCGTCAAGGGTGCCCTCTCTCTTCCCTTCTGTACGTATTGACTCTCGAGCCTGCGGAAGCTGAAGCTGTTGCAGGGCATACCACTCGAACCGGGACGTGGAAAGGCGGTGTCGGCTTATGCGGATAACATCACCGTGATGGTGTGGGACACCTCAGAAATCGAGGTGGTCGGCACCTTATTGAAGGAATATGAAAGGTTGACAGGATCCAAGCTTAACTCGGAAAAGTCGGTGGGCTTGCAGCTCGGAACCTGGAGAGGCAAGCTTATGCTGTCCAACAGAGTCGTGGGGCGCTGGACGGACGGACCGGTAAAGTTGCTCGGGGTTTGGTTCGGACCAGACCTCCAGGTGGAAAAGAATTGGGACGAGGTAACGAGCAGAGTAGCCAGTCTCACCCTAAAATGGGCTGGGAGGAAACTATCACTGAAAGGTCGCGCGGAGGTGGCGAATGCGTACATCGCGTCCGTCATCTACTACTGCTGCCAGCTCTCTCTACGCGGAGGGGTGAGCATGCCGTGGCTAATGATGCGCAGACATGCGCTGAGGCTGCGACATCTCCAGATATTCTGCCTAAACGGTGAACAGGTATGGTCGCCGTTTATCAGACGGGCCTTTCAGCAGCTCGTTTCTTTGACTGAGCTGCAGTCCTGGGTAAAGAATAGACGAGACTGGGTGACTGGCACCTGGAATGTTGCCAGGAACTCACTTCCCTCTACCAAGCGGGCAATGCGATTAGTGGAACTTCCACTCTCGAGTTCTATAGAGGATTAGTGGTGGGCAAGTGCGATGACGCGTTCGGAGAAGCTTTGGGCCTCGACGAAGTCGAACTGACCAGTCATAACCGGAGGACTTTCGAGCCGGGGACGATGGACAATTTACAGAAATTCCTCGCTTGGCAATGCTACCGGGGGGCACTGCCGGTTCGGGATAAACCCTACAAGTACGGAAGTGCTGTCAGACTTGTGGAGTTATGTCGAACAGCTATTGTCGCGTGTAGAGCGGATCCGTAGTGAAGATCGACCCGCCGCTTTCATTTGGCCAGGAAGGGCAGGCAATTTTCTCCTGTCTGGTGGCAGTTACGAAAGAGATTATATGGTGGACCAGATTGAAAGGATTGAATACAAACACTTTTCTTTTCGGCCAATCCCTCATCAACTTCTTGGGCCTCGACGAAGTCCAACTGACCAGTCTGTACCGGAGGACTTTCGAGCCGGCGACGATGGACAATTTCCAGAAATCCCTCGCTTGTCAGTGCTACCGGGGGGAACTGCCGGTTCGGGATAAACTCTACAGGCACGGAAGTGCTATCAGACGGACCTGCCCAAGATGCGCACAGAGCGACGAAACCGTTCTGCATGCACTTGTCCAATGTCCGTGCATTACTGACTTGTGGAGTTATGTCGAACAGCTACTGTCGCGTGTGGAACGAATCCGGCTATCAGCCGAGTCCATTGTGAAGATTGACCCGCCGCCTTCCTTAGGTCAGGAAGAGCAGGCAATTTTCCTCTGTCTGGTGGCCGTTGCGAAAGAGGTTATATAGTGACCAGATTAAAAGGACTGAAGACAGACACTTTTCTCTTCGGCCAGCCCCTCATCAACTTCTTCAAGTTTCACCTGGAAAAGAAGGTGAGGGTGGAGAGAGAAGTGCTCCCCCCCCCCCAGTACATTTGCTAAAAGGTGGATGAATGTGGTGAGAATGGCCCGTGTGAATGGGCCTACTCTGATCATGCGCTTATAGGCTAGCTAACTTGCGGAGAGGGGTGCTCTCCCTGGGTGCCCTAGAAGCGCAGGGTGGTTCAGGATTGGTGGGGTACCTGAGTCACCCCTGGGTCGTCCACCCCCTATAGGGGAATTTATTTTGTTATATTTATGCATAGTTTATTTTATATTTTTATATCTTCATTGTTAAATTATTGTTGCCATTGTGCACTTTTACTCGACCTTATTGTAAACCCCCACTGTCCCTGTCTTTGTATTGTCCCCTACACGCCGTCCTTGTGGCTAATAAATGAAATCATTATTGTTGCCATTCTGAGTTCAAATCCCGCCGAGGTTAACTTTGCCTTTCATCCTTACGGGGTCGATAAAATAAAGTACCAGTAATACACTGGGTAATTGCTGGCCTTGTGCCTAACGTAGAAACAATTATTATTATTGTTATTATTAATACTACTATGTATATATATATATATATATATATATATATATATAAATTTAAAAAAACAATGAATAAAAACAAAGAACAAGTTCCTTATATTAAAAAATTCAGCATTTTACGATCGTACGCACACTAGACAAACACTAGTGGAATTTCAGAAGGAATCCTGGACCAGAAATACATATAGTAATCTCTTCGACATTACTATGGGCTCTAGTGATTCTGCCCAAATTACCGATCTTGTGGGCCTCTTTCTTCTATTTAACATAAATTCTTCTTTTCCCCACCTTAAAGGTGGTTTATATCGTGATGACTGTCTTCTTTCCACTAATCTTAGCCTATCAGAAATTGAAAAAATAAAAAACATATTAGAACTATCCTCAAAGACAATCTCACTATTACATTTGAAAACACCAGTAAAATAGTCAATTTCCTAGATATAACTTTAGACTTATCTACGGGTATCTACCAATCTTACCATAAACCTAACCAAAACTTACATTACATACACTCACAATCCAATCACCCTAGATCTATCCTTAAAAACCTAGCATATAATATCTCACTCAGAATCTCTAACCTTTCATCTAACCAGGATGTATTCGATAAAAATGCGCCCTTTTATAACGAAGCTTTAGCTAGAAGCGGCCACAAAAACAAATTAGTCTATATACCTTGCACCAATAATACTTCAAACACACAACCCAATATTACCAACAAACACCAAATGAAAAACCCACACCTAAATGCCACTCATACTACACCCAAAAATACCAACCTAAAACTTAATTCCTCTACCTCTTCTCGCATAAAAAGTGTGTGTGTGGGGGGGGGGGGGGTCTGTATACGGAAAATACAATAGGTGTTACAAAATGGAATACGTGGAGAGTATGGACTCTCTATTGAAAAGATACACATGCATGGAGGTGCGTGGACCGGCCATACTGGAGTATGTCACTGTGGTTGAGGTATATTGTCTGATCGGTGAAAGTCAATGGAATCCGGGTCAACCTGTCCCGGCTCAGGCGATATTCCTGCCTAGGGTGACATATATATATATATATATATATATATATATATATATATATTGAGTGAGATGGTTACCTGTCGGAGTTTAGCTTAAAGCTATCTCTGTTATTGTATTAAATATTTTATTCTTGATTTGGCCACAGATTTTTATTTCCAGGTACCTTATAAACATGACTTTCCGTATTTATTACTGTTATGAGATATTGTTTGTTTTTTGGGGAATCATTTCTCTGTTTTTAGCCTAAGAAAATAGCTATATGCGTGTGTAAATAATTACATGCATACATTTATTTTTTTAAATTAATTGAGTTCTTAACACACGAAATTAATATTGGTTTTGAAATAACTAATTAACTCGCGTGTATTAAATATTTTACTCTTAATTTGGCCAGAGATTTACATTCCCAAATGCCTTTTAAAGCGTAACTTTCCGTATTTATTACAGTTATGAGATGTGATTGTTTTTAGGTATCATTTCTCTGTTTTTAGCCTAAGAAAATATCTATATGCGTGGGTAATTAATACACGCATACATTTATTTTTTTAAAATTAATTGAGTTCTTAACACGCAGGATTGATAATGTTTTTGAAAAAACTAATTAACCCACGTGTATATTATTTTACTTTTCTCGTGAATCGTGGTTGTCTCCCTTTTCCGCTTCGTGACGCTATGATACTTCCTCAGTCAAAAGACTGCTGGAATTTCAAATTTGGCGGTCATTCGATGCGTGAAGGAACAACTTAGCGGACACGAAAATTAACTGTGGTAAGGAATTTTTTCTTATATCAAAGTTTAATGGGCTTCCACTGACGATTTATAAGTGCCCACCTAAATATTTTCTTACATGAAAATATGTTAGGCTTCTACATAAACTGGAAACATTCTCCAAACTTGTAGAAAACTTATAATGAAACAATTGTTTGGAAAGAGAGATATATTTTAACTTTAATTATATCTCATATAAAATAATACAACTGGCTTTCCACAAAATACATATAGTTAGCACCCCAAACACTTAAATTGGGTTTATACTAACATATAACCTAATGTTTGTTGAGTGAGATGGTTACCAGTCGGAGTTTAGCTTAAAGCTATCTCTGTTATTGTATTAATTATATATATATATATATATATATATATATATATATATATATATATATATATGCAAAAGTTCTATTTAAATTGTTGGGATACAACAAGCAAATATTTTTATAACTGATATAAAGCACTCGACAAGTATTTGGAGTAAATATACGATATTAACAAATGGAAACTATATTTATAAAACCATATTTATTTTATTATACATATTTCAAGGATACCATGTTAAATTATGGTATGCCTTCATCAGACAAAATACAATATATACCAGTTTTATAAATAAACATTGACTATCCTGATGTCTTCCAAAAGTAACGGTTGTATTTTGAAAGGGTACGTCAATGTTTATTTATAAAACTGGTATATATTGTATTTTGTCTGATGAAGGCATACAATAATTTAACATGGTATCCTTGAAATATGTATAATAAAATAAATATGGTTTTATAAATATAGTTTCCATTTGTTAATATCGTATATATATATATATATATATATATATATATATATATATATATATATATATATATATATATATATATATATATATATATATAACTATGTTTTTCTTTATGTTGGCATAGCAAAAAAGAAAAAATTCTACTGGGAGAGATGTAGAAAAATAAACACATCTTCACTGTAACAGATATCCCAACTGCTAGAACATTATTTGCAATTAAGTCTGTTATCAATTTTCACTGAAGTAATTCATATTTTACCACTGACTAATTAATCCAACTCTCTTCCTCTGTTGAGTGTTCCAGCAGCTGACTGGGATAAGTCAATAAAGTGGTTGCATGATAGTTTTCCAGCTGAATAATTCTGGTTTATGTCTCCTCATAGAACAAATGGTTTTCTATACAAACCACTTAGTTCTTGATTAATTACAACTTGTTCTATTTTTTTTAAAATCTATTCAAGGAGGAAAGGACAATGACCCTCTATTTTTTCAGGGCCTCCAAAAGTGGTAAGAGGCAGGAGAAAGGAAAACTTGGCCTGAATGTTCGCTGGAAAGTGGACTACACTAAGTGTATCAGATGGTGGTATTAAACTGAGGGATCACTCAAATAGGCTTTGAACTCAGAATGCAATGCTAAGGAGAGTGAGGAGGTGGGTGGTCTTGACCTGCTAGAAATAGGAGTTAAACCTCCCTAAAGCCACATTCTCATGTTTAAAAAAAAGGACATGTTGGATAATGTGCTCTTATATACACATTTAATAAAGGCACATGGCCTATTGGTTAGGGTATTAGGCTCATGATCTTGTGGTCTTAGGTTCAATTTTCACATGGGTGGAGCATTGTGTTTGAGCTAAGTATTTCATTTCACATTGCTCTAGTTCAAACTAGAAAAAATGAGTACCAGCAACTGTGGAGGCAGGGATTAAACTTTTGTTGAACGGTGTCCTGTTCAGGGTGTAGTCATATTCTTTGTCACTTAATGCCACATGAAAGTTCGTGCTAAAACTACATAACTAAAAATCATATGCAGAGATTTTTTATCTCACTGCACCTGTGCGTTCTCGTACTAACGTGTCATAACATGTTCTAACATGAACCCTTAAATGCATGTCGCAATGCGGCGCCGCTATTCGGAAGTCAACATCCACTCAAGCAACATGGTTCCATCAAAATTGAGGCCAGGACTAACATCAATTTCATGGTGAAGCTAAGATGGAAGAGCAACCAAATCATTGACGCTCTGGAGTAAGTTTATGGGGACAATGCCCCAAAGATGTCAACAACCTATAAATGGTTAATTCGTTTTATAAGAGGAAGAGATGAGGTTGAAGATGATCCCCATAGCGGCAGGCCATATACGTCAATCTGTGTGGAAAACATCGATACTGTTCGTGGCCTAATTGAAAAGGATAGGCGAATAACCACTGAATCAGTAGCCGACACACTCAACATCTCCGTGGGTTCTGCACACACACTCTGGTGGGGAGTTTAGAGCTGAACAAGCTTTCCGTTCAATGGATCCCAAAGTTGTTGCGCCCAGATCAGCAGCAAACAAGGGCAGATCTTTCAATGGAAATTTTGAACAAGTGGGATGAAGACCCTGAAGCATTTTTGCAGAGAATTGTTACCAGGGATGAAACGTGGCTCTCCCAGTGAAATCCCGAGGACAAAACTCAATCAAAGCAGTGGCTGCCCAAGGGTGGAAGTGGGCTAGTCAAGGCAAAATGTGAATGTTCAAGAGTGAAGGTCAAAGCCACTGTCTTCTGGGATGCAGAGGGGATTTTTCTGGTTGACTACCTCGATAACAAGAGAACACTTAAAGCTGGATATTTTGAAGACGTTTTGAGAAAACTGGTCAAGAAAATCACGGAAAACGCCCGGTGAAGCTGCATCGGCGCGTCCTCTTCCACCACAACAATGCACCCGCTCACGGTGCTCAGTAGACACGAGCTTTGTTAGGCGAATTTCGATGGTAAATCATCTGACATTCACCTTACAGTCCCAATTTAGCTCCATCCAACTTCTTTTTGTTTCCAAACTTGAAAAAATCATTGAAAGGTATCAATTTTTCATCAATTGAAGATGTAAAAAAAGCTGCTTTGACATGGTTTAAATTGCATGGACCCCAGTTTTACACAGATGGACTTCAACGCTTGCAGAGGTGTATTGCCCTAGATGGAACATATGTTGAAAAATAATCATCATAACTGAAACCGTTTTTTCCAACTTTCCTTTTTCCACGAATTTTTTGAAAACCCCTCGTATATAATATACACACACTATATATATATATGTGTGTGCGTGTATGTGTATGTGTGTGTGTATGTGTGTGTATAAATATATATCATCATCGTCATTATCGTTTAACATCCATTTTCCACACTAGCATGGGTTAGACGTGTTTGTCCCATTAGGGACAAATTGGGTCTGGTGACTGTGTTTCACTCATATAGGACTGTTTCTGGCTGGTTTCCTACGACTGGATACCCTTTCTAACGCCAACCACATTCACAGTGTGCTGGGTGCTTTTTGTCGTGACATCTATATGACCACTTTACAGCGTGGGCTGGATGTTTTGTGATATCAATATAAGTAAGGGTGGTGTGGGCAGAAGTGGGTGGGTTGGTGTTGGAGGTGTGGGGTGCATATTGGATTAAGAGATGTCTACTGTGTGTATGTTTAAGTCTGTGCGCAAGGGAAGACCCAAAGATCTCGATCCTGTGACACACTGTCTTTGAAAGGTGCAAGTGTGCAAGGTCAGCTTTTATCAACTCGTCCCAGGACTTTCTGGGTCTTCCTACTCTGTAACTTCCATCAATTTTGATCACCCTGCACCTTTTTATATAGCTGTCGTCCTACATACGCATCACGTGA
The DNA here is from genome assembly GCA_964016885.1 of Eledone cirrhosa. Classification (NCBI taxonomy): domain Eukaryota; kingdom Metazoa; phylum Mollusca; class Cephalopoda; order Octopoda; family Eledonidae; genus Eledone; species Eledone cirrhosa. Next base: position 250,504,599 of record OZ024740.1, on the reverse strand, counting down.
CCATACCAACGCAATCTCCTCTATAGTATACTGAATCTGATTCTTCTTATGCCTAATTTCTCACTTAATTCATTTACGCTTTGCCGTTCGTGTATATTACTATTACACGTCCATCGGAGCATGCATGTTTCGTTCTGCGCAGGTCCTTTGCACACAATGCCCATGTCTCACTGCTATGTAACATTGCTGTTTGTATACAAGCATCATACAATCTGCCTTTCATTTTTGTGGCCAACAGCGGTATTAGCACTCTGAACTTTTTCCATTCCGTTCTTATTCTTACTACTGTACTTTCAGAACACTCTCCTCCACTGCTGATGTTGTCACCCGAGTAACGGAAAGTTTCTACTATTTCTATAGAACAATCTGGGCAATTGAAGGAGCTAGTATCCCGTGGACACTTGCTACTTACTGCACCTGAGCATTGGCCACATACGTTCTTTGATAGCCTACCTGTGATCCCATTACATCTTTTATGCACCCATAGCTTGGATTTGGGACATAGAATGGAATTTCTACCTACTCCTTTCCTACACACTGATCAAGACCATTTCCCAGAGGGCACCTGTGCCTTATTTTCCTTTCTACATACTAGAACTTTAGTCTTAGACAAGTTAACTTTAAGGCCTTTTGATTCTAGGCAATGCTTCCATGTTTGGAATTTCTGGGCAGCCAGTCATAAACTCTTCTTTTATAGCCTGAAGGGCAAAAATAAAGAGGAGAGGGCTAAGGACGGAGCCTTGGTGAACACTTACTTTTACGCTAAATTCTTCACTATATTTATTGTTAATTCTGACTGTTCCTATATACATGACTTGTATAGCATTCCCAAGCCACACATCTACTACTAGTTTTCTAAGAGCCCACCAGATAATGGAGCGGAGGATTCTGTCAAAGGCTTTCTCCAAGTCAACAAAAGTAATTAGAGGGGTTTACTTTTAGCTAGGTACTTCTCTTGTAGTTGCCTTACTAGGAAGAGAGCATCCGTGATACTTTTACCTGGCACAAACCCAAACTGCATTTTATCTAGATGAATTCGGTCCCTAACTTTCGATAACTTTCTGTGACCTTCATGACATGGTCAACCAACTTAATACCTCTATAGTTTTCTCCATCTAGAACGTCTCCTTTGCCCTTGTAACAGTTAACAATGATGCTGCTATGCCAGTCATTTGGTATTACACCATTCTGTATTACTTGGTTTATTATGCGGGTGACCATGGTATGTCCCACCATTCCAAACGCTTTCAACATCTCAGCAACTATCCCCGAAGGTCCAGCTGCCTTACCTGTCTTCATATCTTTGATTGCCTTACTTTACTACTGCTAACTTGCACAGCTGGTCCTTCTGTTGGATCAACTTGGGACAAACTAGCTTTATCCTATTCATTGTCCTCATTTAGTAGTCTTTCGTAGTGGCACTTCCATGCTACCTTCTTATTAGTATCAGTGAATGCAAGAACACCATTATCATTACGGACACACTTCTCAACAATATCACAATTTTCCTTGACACATTGCCTCGCAATCTTGAACGCACTTTATATATATATATATATATATATATATATATATATATATATATATATATATATATATATATATATATATATATATATATATATATATATATATTATATATATTATATAATATATACATATACATACATACATATATATATATATTAATATATTGGTTTTTCACTATGGTGTCTTGGTTGCATCAGTTGTCAGCCATAATCAAGCAGTATTCATCTGTCGAGGCTGCATTGTGTGAGATCTGACTATGGGTAACAAGATGGCTGCCAAAGGACATATTTACCTTACTAATTAGAGAGTGGTTTCAGGGGAAGTAACTCTTCGAGAGATTAGAAATTGTGGGTATTTATAGTTAAGTGCTAATTTTTAAATTTTTTAATTGAGAGAGGTTTAATGTAGGGGAGGTAACTTATAATTATCTAAGTTGTTCATAGCTATTTAACTTATTAGCTACAAGTAAAAATGGGGCTAGATGACTAAGTTGGGTCAAATATTCTATTGGCGAAGGAATTAGCCCTTCGATGTTGACAGCTAATAGTTACCTCCGTTCTATCGTTAATCGGTAGAGGTCGTGATAGAGTTATGTAATACAGAGATCACAAGATTTTCTTCGTCCATTGAACGGTTGGGCCCTAGCCACGATATCCCATTTTAGTGAGTGTTGAACGCTGTTTAATTTAAGGTTTTTAATGAGCCTAGCTAGCGATGTCGAACATCTGTTGCTAGGGTCTCGGAAGGAAAACGAGTGCGCGTTATAGCGTACCTTAAAAGGGTTAGAGGTAGACCCGATATAAGAGCTGGTATTCGAAGCAGTTTTAACTGTGCACCTATAGACTATGCTGGGTGTCAGGCAGTGTCCATTTAATAGGCATGCATTGGGGTAACGGCAGTTGCAGTTGCTTCTGCGGTTAGTGAGAGTAGGGTAGTTTAACCTAAGCGGTAGGTCAGTGCTAGAAGGATTAGATGGGGGAGGTGTGCTACTAGAGTAATTATTGGTGTAGTGGCATGGTGTATTTGATAGGGGTGGTGGTACCGCGGTGTGGGAGTTATACTGTCTTAGCTTATGTTGGTTACTGAATGCGAGATGGCTAGCTAGGTTAGGTGTTGTGGAGAATGAGATTTTAATGTTATTTTTATTAAAGAATTTGTAATATCTATGGTTTGGGGGAAAATGTTTAGATAGGATAGAGAAGAAGCGTTTGGGGATATTAGTGGCTAGATTATATGAGATTGGGGGGTTAAGCCAGGTGATATTTCTAGGTCTATTCCTTCTAGGGGTTCTAGTGGAGTTGGTAGGGGCCTTCCTAGGGTCAAACTAAAATATGTTAACAATCTTCTAATAATGTCTTCCTTGCGAAATTTGTGGTCTTGTTTTGCTTAACTAATTAATATATATATATATATATATATATATATATATATATGTATGTATATATAAATATTATATAATATATAATATATTATATATATTAAAGAGTTAAACAAGAATCAATGAATATATCAAAGAATGAGCTTTACAGTAGATTGGAAGCAATCTACAGACAAATATTTTCCAGGGTTATTAATATTAAAATACAAATATTAATAAAATAGATCTGCTTGTGATCAATTAAATTTTATTATACATATTTCAGAGGTACAACAGTACGTCCTCATCAGATAAAATAAAATGATACATGACATACCCTGAGATGTTAAATGGTTAAGATTTAATCAAGGTAGTGATTAACTTATGAGAAAACTCAACATTTATACCCTAATAATGAGAACATGCGAAAACGTAATAGAATCAATAGAGAAGGTATGAGTAAGAAAAACATTGCTTTAATGTAACAGTTATAGAGTTTTTAAAATCTGGGATACTACAAATTAGGATTATAGAGGAAGACGTCTCTGGAGTTATAATTTTATAACAGTTTTTGGCTTGAGAAAGCAACCGATAGATAATTAAAGAGAGGGAGAGATAAAAGGGAGTAATTTATGCAAACAATTTTTCACATATAAACTTAGCGGTTAAATTTCAAAATATTTAATTTATGTTATTTTAGGGTGAAGAATCAAAATTTTAGGTTTTAAAAGTTGATGGTTATTTATATTAATTTTATAAATATGTTTAAATGTGTTACATTTCTAAAATTCTAAGTTTTATGAAAACAAATTTAAAGGCCCGCGAAAGAAAAATATACACTGTTCAATATTCACTTAAATGTAATCTTTGACAAAATTACTTATAACAGTGTCAACATTTTCGGTATGTATAATTTATGAAGTACTTACTGTTACAAATATCAAGGAATCTATTGTCAAGTAGATACATTGTCTAAAGTATAATAATTAACGCAGTTTTCATATATATATATATATATATATATATAATATATATATATATATATATATATATATATATATAATATATATATATATATATGTGTGTGTGTGTGTGTGTGTGTGTGTGTGTGTGTGTGTGTGTGTGTGTGTGTGTGTGTGTGTGTGTGTGTGTGTGTGTGTGTGTGTGTGTGTGTGTGTGTGTGTGTGTGTGTGTGTGTGTGTGTGTGTTTGCATTTATCGTAATAAATTAATATTTATTATATTATATTAAATCACTATATTAGTTCTACCTTCAAGTGAAGAATGAACTCTAAATAATGATTATGTTATTGTACAATATATATATATTTGCACAAACTATATATAGCGTTATGCCGAAACAATAATTATGATTAAATTATTATACATTTTAAGTATAAATGCAAAAAAAACTAAATGCAGAGATATACCTAACTATTAATATGATTATGTTATTATACAATATAAACATATTTGCAAAAATTACGTATAGAGAGATATACTAAGTATTAATGAGACAGTATGCTTTTGGTAAATGATAATGGAAGAATGATAATGGAAGAATAATAATGTCCAGCCATCCATGCTTACGCAGCGAGTTCAAATCTTCAACTGGCCGCTACCACGTGTTACCACATATGACAGCAGTCTCGTCTCAGTGGCGTGAATAGGTATTCGACAACTAGAAACAGCAGTCAATTCCTTTCAACAGAATTAGCTCTACAATTAAGGAGCCGTATTTATATATCTATATCCAAAATTGGTGAAATATATTTCTTTAATGGAATATATACAGGGAAGATTAATCATATTAAAAGGTATCTATTTATTTGTTACCCAACTAGCTATGCGTGGTTACACGCTTGTAAAAATTATCTCCTGTGATTATTCATGTTTATATATGTTAATCAATTTCTAGTTATTATAAAATGATCGGACCTATCTTTGAGCTTATTTCCGGGCGATATGGCGCAGGCCGTTATGGCATGACACCCACAATTTCGATTTGGATTAAATTCATTTAATTTATCTTAATTTTGTATATATATATATATATATATATATATATATATATATATATATATATAATTATAAGTTTGAAGAATAGTCAGACAAAATTTATCGAATCTTTTTCTCCTTAGTCCTTATCAACCAGATAAATCATTTAAACGGAGCTAATTTTAAAATGTAATTTTGAAGAAATAACGGATAAATGTTATCGATATTCCTCTATGGGGAACAGTCAGATAAAATTTACCTAGTCTTTCCTCTTAATCCGTAAAAATTAACTGGACAAATAATCAATTAAACGGAGCTAAGTCTAAAATGTAAGTTTGAAAAGAAAAATATAGATAAACATTACCAAAAATTCTCCCAGTCCCGACTATCGATAGCTTCGCTCGTACTTTGTGGAAATGTCTAATCGTTGCATTATCCATGAGTGTCCGAGCTTTTCAAGAGACTCCTTCATATATATGGGGCGTGGTGGTGCATATTGTATATATGCTTCAGCTTCGGCCTGTACCCGCGGGAAGTCGGGACTTCTGTATTACTCCGTTACGCCAAGGATCTTGGTCCTGTGTCATTACTTTTGAGAGGGGAAATTGGGCAAGGTCGGATTTTATCACCTCATCCCAAGTCGTCCCTTTTTATGCAGCTGTCATCCTTCATGCGCATCACAAGTCCATACCAACGTAATCCCTTTCTCTTGCACACAGCATTTGATTTCTCTTATGCCTAGTTCCTCTCTCTCTCTCTGTTAATTTATGCTTTGCCATTCTCATATATTACTATTACACATCCATCTAAGCATGCAAGCTTCATTTCTTTCCAATCTACGCAAGTCTTCTGAAAACAGCACCATGCAACATCGCTGTTCGTTTGCATGCGTCATACAGTCTGTCATTGAAGCTAGCAGTGGTAGTAGCTCCCTGAACAACTTCCGTCCCGTTTTTACTCTGGCTACTATACTTTCAGAACACCCAACTCTGCTGCTAATTTGGTCACTCGGGTAGAAGAAGCTGTCTACTAATTCTACTGAGCCCTCCCAGAATTTGATAGTGTTTGTTTCCTGTGGTCGTTTGCTGTTTACTGTCCCGGTGCAACTGCTACATATAAAGCCTACATTTTTTTAGCTAAACTTCCTAAGTTTCCATTACATCTCTTGTGTATACATAGTTTGCATTTGGGGCAGAGGATAGAATTTCTACCTACACTTTTCCTACATACTGAGCAAGGCTATTTGCTTGAAGTGATCAAGGTTCTGTTTTTTTTTTTCTATTTACTAGGACCTTAGTCTTTGTCAGGTTGACTTTGAGGCCCTTTGATTTTAGACCCTGCTTCGTGTTTGGAATTTATTCTCTAGTTCCATCATACATTCCGCTAAGATCATCCACGTACAGAAGCTCCCATGGGCTGCCAGTCTTAAACTCCTGTGTTATAGCCTGTAGAACGATGATAAACATGAGATGGCTAAGAACAGAGCCCTGGTGGACACCAACCTGTACACTAAATTCCTCACTATAGTCATTGTAATCCAAAGTTTGCTGACTGCTCCCCTATACATGGCTTGTACAGCCTTCACAAGCCACTCATTTACTCATAGTTTTGTAAGAGTCCACCAGATTATGGCACAGGGCACTCTATAGAAAGCTTTTTCCAGATTGTGAAACGCCAGGTAGACCGGCTTACTTTTAGCTAGGTACTTTTCCTGCAACTGCTTTACAAGGAAGTGGCACAAATCCAAACTCATCTAGATTTACCCTGTCCCTAATCAACTGTACTATGACTATTTCTGTTACTTTCATGACCGGATCCAACAGCTTTATACCTCTATAGTTTCCTCTATTTCCTTTACCCTTGTAGCAGTTGACAATGATGCTGCTGGTATGACGCCATCTAATATTACTTGATTTACAATACGAGTGGTTAAGGTGTGACTCACCGACCCAGATGCTTTCATCATCTCGAAAACTATTCCCGATGGGCCAGCTATATATATATATATATATATATATAGAGAGAGAGAGAGAGAGAGAGAGAGAGAGAGAAGGGCAACCCTAAATTAAGTACAACTCTAGTCAGGTTCTTTAATTTTATAATAAAAGGAGTAATGTGTTTTATGTTGACAAGAAGCATTTATTAAGTTCAATTTGGAGGTTAAATGTTTCAAACGCCCCCGTTAAACAAAGATTACATTTGGATCTATTTCCCGCATATGGCCTTGCTGTATTAATTAGAGACCCTTTAATATTATATTTAACCTTATCTTCTTTAAGGGGCCAGATTAATTTTGACAGAGAAGTTGTATTTTTTACGTTCTTATTTTTGAATGAATGTATATGAGCATAGGATCCAGTTTTGAATTTATTGGCAGTAGCACCTATGTAATTAAAGTAACTACCATCTATCAATAATATTAGTTTTAAGACATTTACCCCCACGTGTAATTGCCTATGTAATTAAAGTAACTATCATCTATCAATAACATTAGTTTTAAGACATTTACCCCTACATGAGAATTATTAGGAATTCTACAATTACAATTAATCCAAAAAGGTCGACTATTATTATTGATTATATCCTTATGATATCCACCAACAAAAAAGTCACTGGTATACTTTGTTTTACCCCCATTCCTTATTGTCAATATCAATTCCAGACACCCTACTATTGATTTGGGTGTTTACATTATTGTTAACAATACTACCATTATTCCAAATATCAGTTTCACTAAAATTAAGACTGTGAGTGTTGTATTTGCGATATTAAGAGTGGAAATACATTCAGTAATTGTATTAGTATCAACCATGATGTTGTTGCTATTAGTATTATTAGGGGTATTAATGCCTATATTATTTCTAGGGGTCCAGTATTAGTTATAAATCTACCTTAAAGGAATTAAGTTTCTTTTTATTATTCATTGCTATGTAATCCGCCAAATTAGGGGTTGTAGAAAAGGACAGTTTCACATTATTTCTATTTAGTATCTTAAAATATGTATGGTTGGGAGGAAAATTCCCAACCATACATATTTCACTATATCAAAAATAACTTAAGTATATTAGAAGCGACCTGAATACCGAATGGAGGATTATACCAGATGCATTTTTCCTTCTTAATTTATGTGTCACATTATAACTACTCAATTTAATAAATTGATATATTGATTGTATTGTTTGTATTGTTCATAATCTAAGTTATAGATATGCTCTGTTTTATCAGCATACACTTGGATTTTCTTGTTCTTTTTAAACAGATTTAACGTTGAATTCAGCTTTTTTAGAAACTTGTTGCAATATTTGTATATATATTTATATGTGTGCGTGCGTGTGTTGGTGTGTGTATATTTCTACTTCTATATAGGCGTTATTTTTGTATGTGTGTACTTATCTTTTTCTATTGCATATTTTTCATTTTTATGTGTCTATGTATGTATATATGTGGGTGTATTGGTGTGCGGGTGTGCATGTGTATGTATTTTTACATGTGTCGGTATGTGAATGTGGATACATATATATGTGTGAGTGTTTGATACGTAATTCGGGCTGTTTGTTTACAAACAAACCGGGCATTATAATAAATGTTTGGTGAATCCAGACGTACATATATATATGTGTGCATGTATGTATATATATATATATATATATATATATATACATACTACTGTACGTCTGTATACATATATGTATGTACGTATACATACTTATATTTAAGTAACAGCCGTACTAAGAGTGAGAAATGAAATTTCGTTTCATTTTTTCCGCTTATCGTTTTCGGTACCCCGGCCGATTAACTCACTCGATATGCAAATTGGGGTGAATTGGTATTCACAGGGGAATGGATGAAGAACCCAAAAGCACACACTTCGTCCGTTCCCATGTCGATTCAACTTGGATTGCCTCGGAAACATAACCTTATTATGTAACAAGCTGTCTGATGATGTCACGACACTCGCACACAAAACAGTGTGGCCAATGTCGTCATTGAAATATATATCACAGCATTATTATTAAAGGACTTGAGGGCGGTGGATTGGCAGTATCGGTAGAGGGTCAGACAACATGCTTTCCAGCATAGTTACGCCCCTTTACGATCTGAGTTCAAATCCCGCCGAGGTTGACTTTGCCTTTCATCCTTACGGGGTCGATAAAATAAAGTACCAGTAATACACTGGGTAATTGCTGGCCTTGTGCCTAAAGTAGGAACAATTATTATTAAAGGACTTGAAACTACTTCGCTTTTACTTATTCGATATATATATATATATATATATATATATATATATATATATATATATATATATATATATATATATATATATATATATACAATATCGGAGAAAGGTTTTTAGCGATACTCCGGCCAAATTCCAACTCACTCAACAAACATTAGGAAATAAGTAATTATATTCTTAATTAAGCGTTCGGAGTGCTAACTAAAAGTATTGCGTAGAAAATTGGCTGTATTATTTCATATGAGACATATCGAATATATCTCTTCCCAGGCGGACGTCTCGTTTCATTATAGGATTCCTACAATTTGGGTGAAATTATACCAATTTATGTAGGAGCTTGTATAGCATCAATAGATATATATTCAAGTGGGCTCCTATAATTCATCAGTGGGTGCCTCAATAATACTAATATTGATAATCTAATCAACATCAGTATTTAGCGATAATCATCATCAGTGCCTGAGGTATCTGTCAGGTTGCTAGTCCAGCAGTTCTAAAGAAATGCTCAAACTGATTCAAAAATGAGGAAGTAAGTTACCGCCAAATATATATATATATATATATATATATATATATATATATATATATATATATATATATATATATAAATATATATATATATATACATATATATATATATATATATATATATATATATATATATATATATATATATATATATATATATATATATATATATATATATATATAACGAAGGAAATGTGGTAAGGAACCAGATGGACCATAACGCACCAAAGTACTCAATACTTAGGGTAGTAGAGTGGGTAATAGGAACGAGTAGGACCCCGACGGCTGAGCTCAAGCCGTTTGACGGCTAATTCTGGACTAATTAGTAGTCCAGAATTAGCCGTCGAAACGGCTTGAGCCCAGCCGACGGGGTCCTACTCGTTCCTATATATATATATATATATATATATATATATATATATATATATATATATACAAAATTAAGACAAATCAAATGAATTTAATCTAAATCAAATGAATTTAATCTAAATCAAAATTATTCCAGAAAGACATGCGCCATATCACCCGCAAAATAAGCTCTAAGATTCTAACTAGTAGGTCCGAGCATTTTATAATAACTAGAAATTGATTAACATATAAATAAACATGAATAATCACAGGAGATAATTTTTACAAATGTGTAACCACACATATCTAGGTAGGTAACTAAATAAAGTTGACCAGAACTTCAAAAATAGATACCTTATTTTGCGGGTGATATGGCGCATGTCTTTCTGGCATGACACCCATAATTTTGATTTAGATTAAATTCATTTGATTTATCTTAATTTTGGATATAGATATATAAATACGGCTCCTTAATTGTAGAGCTAACTTTGTTGAAAGGACTCGACTGCTGTTTCTAGTTGTCGATAACCCTATTCACGCCACTGGGACGAAGCTAGTATGATGTGTGTATTTCTAGTAGATACAACACGTAGTGCTGGCCAGTCACTGATTTGAACTTGAAGTGTAAACACGGATTTCTGGAACTTCTTCCTTGTTGAAAATCCAAGTCTCCACTTCCGTGGTTTACCATCCGATTAATTGGTGGAATATATTTCTTTAATGGAATATATACAGTGAAGATTAATCATATTATAAGGTATCTATTTTTGAAGTTCTGGTCAACTTTATTTAGTTACCTACCTAGCTATGTGTGGTTACACACTTGTAAAAATTATCTCCTGTGATTATTCATGTTTATTTATATGTTAATCAATTTCTAGTTATTATATATATATAATATATATATATATATATATATATATATATATATATATATATATATATATATATATATATATATATATATATATATATATATATATATATATATATATATATATATATATATATATATATATATATATATATATATATATATATATTCATATATATATATATATATATTCATATATATATTCATATATATATACACACACGTGAAGGCGCATGGCTTAGTGGTTAGAGCATTGAGCTTGCAATCGAAAGGTTGTGAGTTCAATTCTCGGACCGGGTGATGTGTTGTTTCCTTGAGCAAGACACTTTATTTCATGTTGCTCCAGTTTATCCAGCTGTAGAAATGAATACCTGCCCGCCCACCCAGTGGGATGGCGTTATCTTATAGCTAAAACAGCACGACTTGCTGTGACCAGCGGCGCCGATTGTGTATGTGTGTGATATACACAAGGTGATATACACACACACATACATAAAGTACCATCTACACATATCTATACATACATATACATACACACACATATATATACACAAACATATATATATATATACATATACAAACATATATACATAAACACATATACACGCACAATATATATATTGTATATGTGTTTATGTATATATGTTTGTATATGTATGTATATATATATATGTTTGTGTATATATATATATATATACACTGGAAGGTAATATCCGTAGTGGTAGAGCACTCAGTCCATGGGACGAGTTAGGTAGAAGTGGTTACACAACAGTTAGTTCACCATACCGAGAACAATTGTTTCACCTTAGCGGATCCTCAGCTCGTAATGGGCATGGTTATAGGAACAGTTGTTCTTCCTGTATACATATATATATGTAAGAGGTGCGTGTGTAAAGGGTAATGCAGAAATATAAATATCATAGGAAAAAAAATATAAGATGAGGGAGAAAAAGATTATATGGGTAAAGAATGTGAGTTCAGATATTAAAAATAATCGTAGTGGATGTAAGGCGTTCAAGGTGGTTGAGTCATCGTAGGAATGTCAATCCAGTTACAAAGTAGATGCGATTTCAGGTGAGGACAACATCTGAAGATCTCGGTCTTGGAGTTAAGGCAAGTGGAAGTGGCTTTCAAATTTTGGAGAATTCTAAATTTTTCCGTGGTGCACAAAGAACAATTCTTTGTGCCCCTTTGATATTCTCTTGAATGGTCTAAAATAGACCAATCGATAGTGTACGGAATGTTATTGTCTTTGAATTCCCACACTTTATTTGCGAGAGCCGTTGCTGTTCTTTTTTCAGGGTGTTTAAAAGAAGCGACATGTGCATAATACCTGGTTTTGAACCTGTCCTGACTCATGCCCACATATCGTTCACTCCTGGCTGGCTGGTTGTTAATCAACGGTATCAATTTGGCCTCATACACAATGGATTTAGTATTACATTTGCCCTGTATTGGGCATTCTTCGGGCTTCCTGCAACTGCTTCCTGGATTTAATCTTGTACGATTAGAGTTGGTAATTTTAGTCTTCATTGATGGACAGCTAGAGTATCTGATTTTGATTACATTTCTATTAAATATCTTATAATATCTATGATTAGGGGAAACATGTTTGTCTAGGACGTCGAGGAATTTCCTTCCTACATTAGTTTTGACAGTTAGAGAGAAGGGGCGTGTGAACCAAATAATTTTTCTTTTCCTAATATTGTGTTTAGTTTTAGGGTGGGGGGTAGATAAATATTTAATATGTTCAGTAAAGCCGCTATTATTGAGGGCCTTTGTTAAAAATGTCTATAGACGAAGATAAGGTAGAAATCCTACGGCCAATGTTAGGAATAAGATTTTTAAAATCTATAAGGGGATGACAAGTCTCTTTGTGTATATATCTTAGATTCTCGTTAGGTTTATGATAAGGTTTAAAAGAGGCAGTAATTAGATCAAGATTAATATGTTAGCATTAGTAAGGTTCGTATCTATAGTAATTTTAAGGTTTAGGTTAGCAAAAGCATTGATTAAATATTTACGGTTATCGCCGTTGGTGGTATGAGAAACTGCCAATCCGTCGTCTCGGTATAAACCGATATTATGGGAAGGAAATTTCTCTTTAAGGGTGTGGAGAAGGAATGATCCTACTAAGTCGCACACATCAGCACTGTCATAAGAACCCATCGCAACATCAAAAGAGTTTTCAGGGCTTGACTTTTTAACCCAAATACTTTCATTAGCAAAGAGTAGAGTTTTCCTAACATGAAAGATAACGTCTTCTTCTAATTTAGAAATATTAATGAAAGGTCTTGCAAAATCTAAGGCTTTTGTTAATAAGGAAACAGTAATAGAGGGGTAAAAATCAACAATATCAAATTGGGTAAATCTACACTTATTTTTACCTTGTATATTATTAAACCAGGAAATAACCGAGGAAGTATTTAACCATTGTGATAAGTCAGTCTTAGTTCTAATTTGGAGTATTATTTTTCTTAAGATTTTTTTACTTGCAAGGTAACTTCAGATTTAGCAGGGTTAATTAGTTTACAGCTAGGTCGATTAGCGAAGTCAGATTTATGGTCTTTAAGGGTAATATATTATCTTTACGTCTAGCTAGACTTTCGATCCGGTTGTCTATTTTAAAAATACTAGCTAGGTCTTTAGCTTCTTTATTAATGGTATTGTAGGTGTTATTGTTAGCTAATTGGTATTTGGTAGTGATACTATCTGTTAAAAGTTGGTTATACAAAATACTATTTACTTCAAAGAGATTTTTAGTTTTATCGGAAAGAACAAAAGTGTTTGTAGAATGTTTAAAGTTAGAAATATCGTTAGAAAGTTTAGATTGAAAGTTATTGTTGTACTTACGATATTTGATTTCACTAGTTATGTAGGTCTAATTTGAAGTTGGCCATGTCTTTAATTCTAGGTGGGTATTTGCGGGATTTAATGTCAAAACAATCATTTGTATCAGCACTGATTTTTTTTCTCTTGTGTGTGTGCTTATGTTAATTTTATACCTTTGTTTCCATGCTTGTTTTTTACAGTTTTAGTTGTGTGTATGCGGTGAGTATAGGTCTTTATTTTCTGTCTGTATAGTCTTATGTATGTGTATGTATTTGTGTGTATGTGTGGTGTTTATTTATTTTTATTTGTTTTTTTTCCTCTCTCGTATCGTTGTCAAAGTTTTATTTTTTATATTTGACTTTAATTATTTTTTTGCTTTTATTATGATGACTTCATGTATATGTATTTGTCTATGCCTCTTGATGTGACAGTTTTTTTAAATATATGCGTGTGGTCGAGTGGGTATATGTTTATTTATTTATATTTATATTTTATATATATGTGTGTGTATATATTTGTATATATGTGTGTATATATATATATATATATGTATATATATATATGTATGTGTATGTGTAGTTATGTGTGTGTATATGCATATTTATATATATATATATTATAATTGTGTGTGTGTATGTGTGTTTATATACTTATTATTTATAATATTTTTTTCTTCGTCCTTCAGCCTCACTTTCATATTTCTTATATTTTTGTTTTCAAATCCACTTTCAATAAAAAGACCAGGATTTTTTCATTCTGACGACTGAAAGCAGATTTGTTTGCTTTCAAGAAACCACTGGTAAATGAAATAATTATCTTATGTTGTTTATTACATAACTAATAAGCTCTGTAACCTAGATAGAGCACTCTGTTTTCCTGTACCTTTCCGACGGAATTACTTCATTTATATATACATATATATAGTGGTAGAACATTGGAAGGTAATATCCGTAGTGGTAGAGCTCTCAGTCCATGGGACGAGTTAGGTAGAAGTGGTTACACAACAGTTAGTTCACCATACCGAGAACAATTGTTTCACCTTACCGGATCCTCAGCTCGTAATGGACATGGTTATACGGAACAGGAAGGACAACCGTACGAACGCGCATGCGCAGAAACCGTCACTTCACACAGGCAATACTAAAAAGCGTGTGAGAGGTGTAAGGGAGATAACTGCGAAAGTCCGAAAAGTTTCTAGTTGATAAGAAAATTAGGATGTTGTGATTCAATCCGAAGCTTTGTAGTTATGTAAGAGGTGTTTCGAGACGTGTGGACTATGTATTGATGAACGAATAAATATTCTAAAGAGATTATGCAATAGTGATTGCCTAAACACAAGAAATGAATTCTTCACGTTGTCTACACGTCTCGAAACACCTCTTACATAACTACAAAGCTCCGGATTGAATCACAACATCCTAATTTTCTTATCAACTAGAAACTTTTCGGACTTTCGCACTTATCTCCCTTACACCTCTCTCACGCTTTTTAGTATTGCCTGTGTGAAGTGACGGTTTCTGCGCATGCGCGTTCGTACGGTTGTCCTTCCTGTTGCGTATAACCATGTCCATTACGAGCTGAGGATCCGCTAAGGTGAAACAATTGTTCTCGGTATGGTGAACTAACTGTTGTGTAACCACTTCTATATATATATATATATATATATATATATATATATATATATATATATATATATATACATAACCCTAATAACACCGTGTTCCTGGCTTGTAATCACTTTTATGTGTTGCTTAGGTCCCAAATAAATAAAAAAAAAGTGCTATTAAACAGTTAAAAGTTTGGATTTGTAAAAATTCTAAGCTATTCACTAGAATTATTTGTATGCTGGATTTTACGTCCTATGTAAGTTTAATTTGCTTATGTTAAATGATTTTTTTATATATGTTTCAGGTTAAATTAAAATTATAAAATAAAGAGTAATACCTAAAGAAAATTATAAAAGTGCAATAAAGTATAAAATTGTTAAAAAGTGGATTAAAGAGATTTATTGATACTGGATTTTCGCACCCTGAATAAAGGGTAAGTTGTGTTTTAAGCACGAATTTTCATTAGTATGTTTAGTGTTCTTTTATATTATTTAAATATGTATTTCCCTTTCCAATATTTATTTTGTATTGCATATCAAATTTATTTGTAATTAAAAATTTCTTTCATTGAACTGCACTGCAATTTGGTTCAAAATATTAATTTTTGTTTTCAGAATTTGATGACTTTAGCCTGAATTACCCTACTTATTTTATATATGTATGTTCATTTAACATGTTTTTATTTATACTTTCAGATCTATAAGATCTATATTTTCTGACTGCATGTATTTCTATATTTTTAGAATGGCTTCAAGAGACTGCTGGCACCACCCTGACTCTTTCTGTTTTATATGCGGTGAGTATATAAAGAAGAGAGGCAAAAAATTCTCCTTGGAAACGTCGGTGAAGGTTTGTGAAGCCTACCAGAAGTACTTCGAGATGCCAGTTGGGGCCCAGGACAAGCCCTGGGCCCCTCACTACTGTTGTGAGCACTGTAAGAAAACTGTGGAAGGGTGGCTGTGAGGTGAGAAAACGTCCCTGAAATTTTCCAACCCACGGGTCTGCTTAGAGCCAACAGACCACGTCACAAACTGCTTTTTTTGCATGGTGGATGTTAGCAAGCGGCGGAAAGGAAAGAATGCTGCTGATGTAGATTATCCAGATCTTCCATCATCAATTGCTCCAATTCTTCACTGCTCCAAATATCCCGTGCCAGTGCCACCTGCTCCAGATGAAGTCCAAGACAAGAATTCGGATGAAGAGGAGGAGATGGATGCTGAGGACTTGGATTACCTGCCTGAGGTACCAGAAAAAGTTCCTCACTTCCCAAACCAAAAAGAAGTCAATGACTTGGTCAGGGATATGGGTCTGACCAAGTCCAATGCAGAGCTATTCGTCTCCAGGATGAAGCAGTGGAACTTGGTCAAGGAGGAAGTGCAGGTGACAAGTCAGAGAAGTCGATACGAACCTTTCTCAGGCTTTTACACTCTTAGGGATGGCCTCTGCTTCTGCCATGACGTGCCTGGATTGTTTGACGTTATTGGGGTGCCGTTTGTGCCCAAGGAGTAGCTCCACCACAAGTTTGAAGGCTGTCCTCCTCCACAATGGAAACAAGTTCCTGACACTGCGCCTAGCTCATTCAGTCTGCCTGAAGGAAGATTACTACAGTGTGAAAGTCCTCTTGGAAGCTCTGCAATACAACCAGTACAATTGGGAAATCATTAGAGACTTCAAGATGGTGGCTTTCCTGCTTAGACTCCAAGGAGGCTTTATCAAATTCCAATGCTTCCTCTGCCTTTGGGACAGCAGAGCCACCTCTGAGCACTACAAAAGAAAGAGCTGAGAGCAGCGAACTGAATTTGTAGTTGGGACCCAGAACGTCATGTGGGAGCCACTGGTTGATCCCAGGATTGTGTTCATACCACCACTGCACATTAAGTTGGGGTTGATGAAGCAGTTTGAGAAGGCTCTCAACCAAGAATCAGCCGCTTTTAAGTACCTTCTTGATTTCTTCCCCAAGTTATCTGAGGCCAAAATCAAAGGTGGAATTTTTGTTGGATCTCAGATAAAGAAGGTATTTGAGTCTACCGAGTTCTCCAATAAGCTCAATAGGATTGAGAGAACAGCATGGAACTGTTTCAAGGCAGTTGTTAAGGGCTTCCTGGGCAAGTACAGAGCTGAAAACTACCAGCCATGGGATGCAGGATGTCGCTTAAACTCCATATGCTGGACGCTCACCTGGAAAAATTCAAGGACAATATGGGCGCCTGCACAGAAGAATAAGGCGAACGATTCCACCAAGTTGTGAAAGAGATAGAGCGGAGGTACCAGGGCCACTACAATGAAAAAATGATGGGGGGGACTATATATCTGGGGCTAGTGCGGGAATGCGACCTGGACTACAACCGCAAATCCAGGAAATCTAGTCATTTCTGACGTGCATAAGTTGCTTTATTAGTGTTATTTGTTTTTACTTGTATGCTTTTGATAAGCTTGTGTAATAAAATAAATATATACTCTGTTGATTTAATTATATGAACTGATAAATTTTAAAAAAAATGTGTTTTTTCTTGAAAAATATGAAAATTTTGAAACATCAAACTCCTGACCACAAACCCAAACTTCTGATTAAATAATAGTGTTTTTTTTTTAATAATAATGGGATATAACAAACCAGGAAATTACACTTAGAACTGGCTGTCCTATCATTACCGCACCCATGACACCAATCATGCCCTTAGACTTTTCAACTCCTTCTTCTTCCCTCCTGGCCCCTCTCACCTCTTCACTCAGAACATCACCTCTCTCTATACTGTCATCCCTTATGATGACGCCCTCTGCGCTCTCCAACACTTTTTTAACCTACGCCCTACCCCTTGCCCATGAACTACCACTATTCTCCGTCCGGCTGAGCTTGTTCTGAACCTCAATGGGTTTTCCTTTTCCGGGGAGTTTTATCAGCAGATCTCTGGGGTTGCGATGGGAACCAGAATGGGTCCGAACTATGCCAACTTGTTTGCTACGTCGAAGCCCAAATTCTCTCCGAATACACTGGACCTACTCCTAAGCTATACGGTCGTTATTTCGGCGACTGTATCAGCACCACCTCTCTATCACGTGAACAGCTCGACTGCTTTCTCTTCTTCATTCAATCTTTTCATCCTGCTCTCACCTTCACCACCTCTGTTTTCGATTCTTTTGTCCCTTTTCTCGACATTTCCCGCTCTCTCACTCTCTCTCTCCCTCTCTATCTCTCTCTCCCTCTCTATCTCTCTATCTCTCTCTCTCTCTCTCTCTCTCTCTCTCTCTCTATATATATATATATATATATATATATATATATATATATATATATATATATATATATATATATATATATATATATATATATATAATAGCTGAGGTACCCGGTAATAACCTGGGAGCGGGGTATTCCCAGTTCCCATGAAAATGCCCAATTCTTCTCAGACCAGATATGAAATCAAAATATAGGATAGATAATCAAAAGCGAAGACACATTCTTTTACGAAACAATAATACAAACAAATATTGTCGATTGCATTGGTCAGGCGAAAAATTGTTTGTCAGAGAAGTTGAGTTGCTATAAGGAAAGAAATAGAACCCCCATTAGGATGTCTTAATATTATTGAAATTTGCTGAAATTCTGTGAATAGGCATCATATTTGTCATTTACCTATCGTTTAAATTTCATATAAATCGAAGGGAAAAAATTTTCAGGGGGCGGGGGGGGGGTGAGCCCCCGGGGAACCCTTTGATTAAAATGAAATATACGTAAGAAATCAAATGGATATGAGCTCCCACACACGTGTCAAGTTTCATCAAGATCAGTTTGGTAGTTTTTGAGTTTTAGGTTCACAAACAAACAAACAGACAGAAATTGCCATTTATGTATATACTAGTTGCCTCGTCCGGCTGGCGCCCGGCTAGGTTTACCGGTATTTTATCTTTTCAGGAATCCCCCCTCCACTTCAGTGCAAAGATACCGCACGCCCTCTCAAATCAGCGATGTGTGTATGAGGGGGGGGGGGGGGGTGTTACGTGCTCTGATGTTGGGTTTGAATAGTTTTTAGGATTTTTTGAATAGTTTTTAGAAAAAAGTTACATCTATGGTGCAAATATATATATATATATATATATATATATCGATCACACTCTCCACACTCTCTCTACTTCCATCTTCTACAAACCCACTGACTGCCACTCTTACCTCGACTTCACTTCCTGCCATACAAACCGCACCAAACTCTTCATACCCTACTCCCAATTCCTCCATCTTCGTCGTCTCTGTAGCCAGGACCACGATTTCAAGACACAGTCCCTTCACATGACCCCCCCCCCCCCCTCTTCATTCAGCGTGGATATCCCTCCACTCTAATCCAAGCTGTCCTCACCCACACCTGTGAAACCGACCGTAGCACAGCCCTTTAACCCCACCGCCGCCCTTCAGACACCCGCCTTCCTTTCCCTCTCACCTACCATCCCATCACCCTTCCTCTCCGGTGACATATATGCTCCTTTGCTTCTGCACCCTCTCGCTTTTTTCCAAACCCATTTATCACCGTGCTGAAGCGCACCTGTAATCTCCATAACCTCTAGGTACGTAGTTCCTTCTCTTCCTCTCCAATGATTCCACCCGGCTCTCATCCTTGTTCTCATCTCCGCTGTAATAGCTGTGCTTCCATTTCTAACCTCACCACTCTCACAAGCACCAATGGTTCATTCCGTATCCGCCACTTTTTCACCTGCACCTCCACCCACGTAGTCTATGGCCTCCGGTATTTCCTTTGCGGGTCCTTATACATTGGACAAACAGTTTGGGACAGACCGTTTTGCTGAACGTTTGAGGGACATACGACTCAGTATGGATAATCCCATCACTCGTCATTTCCGTTCCCGAGGTCATTCTTCCCTACATATCTCAGTCCTTGGTGTCATTTTACATCACAGATCACAGGCCTCGTGCACCAGGTCAGAACAGTGTCTGATTTTCCACCTTGGGTCCAGTTTCCACAATGGACTCAACTCCTCCCCACAATTTCTTTAATCTTACACACATACGTTCCTGCTTATTTCTCTACCCTTTGCCCCCGTCATTTTTACTCCGTCCGTTATCATACACACGCTTGTACATTCACATCTAGGTTCCTATGGCTCTGTTATGGTCAGAAATATATACTCATACAGCTGATACAGACCAACAAAATACGCACACACACCTCTACATTTACTTTCACAGCTTCGTACTTACAAGCAACCACACACACACACACACACTCTTTTACTTACATATACACACGCACATCCTTTTAGCTTCGTACAGAAGTATAACACACACACACACACACACACACACACACACACACACACACACACACGTATACTCATGCGCACATGTATAGTTCTATATACAAAACGTTTTCCTTTTCTTTTCAGATAGACGCGTTCGATCGCCACCTTTTAAACCAAGTTTCGAAGAGATGGTAACATGAATGGACATGTTATTTTTCACGAGGTTGACTTTGCCTTTCATCCTTACGGGGTCGATAAAATAAAGTACCAGTAATGCACTGGGCAATTGCTGGCCTTCTGCCTAAAGTAGAAACAGTTATTTTTCACAAAAAATATTTTTCCGATTCCGCCCAATCTTTCTATTTCTTCTTTAATTTCCTATTCTTTCTTCTGATGAAGAACTAGCATCTTCCTGCTATTTCATGCGTTAAACTAATATATTCCTGCCATATACTATGCCGTTTGTTTTGTTATTTCTGTTTACCTTTTACACACACACACACACATATATATATATATATATATATTTATTAAAATAACAGATTAAAGTTTAAGCAAAGAATCGCTGCTTTCACCCTTAACGGGATCTTCTGAAACTAACAAAGTCAATCTGTAAACGCAGAACTGGATATTTCAAAAAACGTTGTCTTCCTCCTGTCTTCCTCCGGTTGCAACGTTTTTTGAAATATCCAGTTCTGCGTTTACAGATTGACTTTGTTAGTTTCAGAAGATCCCGTTAAGGGTGAAAGCAGCGATTCTTTGCTTAAACTTTAATCTGTTATTTTAATAAATATTTGCTCTACGGTTCTTATATATTTGATATATATTTTCCTTATCGACCCCTCTTTGGATTTTAGTCTTCAATTTTATTATTATTACTATATATATATATATATATATATATATATATAGAAAGGATGAATATAAAATGAAAGTGCTTTTGTTAAAAAAGGAATTTATTAGGTATTGACATATGTTTCTGTAACAGACCGAATACCTATGTATCGCTGCTTGCGTAATCATATAATGTTAGCAAGTATTCGATAGCAAATGTATAAACAGTTGTCACTTCTTCAGAGATTTTGGATAAACTGAGTTTATCCAAAATCTCTGAAGAAGTGACAACTGTTTATACATTTGCTATCGAATACTTGCTAACATTATATGATTACGCAAGCAGCGATACATAGGTATTCGGTCTGTTACAGAAACATATGTCAATACCTAATAAATTCCTTTTTTAACAAAAGCACTTTCATTTTATATTCATCCTTTCTACATTTCTCCGGAATATAATTTATACTCGTTGAGCAAACCTGCACGTACGCTGTTCATCTCTAACGTAACGATATATTATCACTACATTATTGATAACCTGAAATTTTATATATATATATATATATATATATATATATATATATATATATATATATATATATATATATATATATATATATATATAGAGAGAGAGAGAGAGAGAGAGAGAGAGAGAGAGAGAGAGAGAGAGAAATGGCTTCTACAGGAGTAGAACTGTTTCATTTGAAAGTAATCATCCCTGATGCATTGATAATTCCCTTACTGTGGTTACCCCCGATTGAACCCTAGGCTCACATATACACACATATATATATATATAAATTTGAGTATGTGCTGGTTGGTTATCGAAACTTCAATATGCAGTGTAGAGCACTCAACATACTTCGTGACAGGGCATATCAAAGGAGCGAAATAACGGTAGAGGGTTGGGCGCCATGCTTTCTAGCATAGTTACGTCCCTTTACAGTCTGAGTTCAAATCCCGCCGAGGTTAACTTTGCCTTTCATCCTTACGGAGTCGATAAAATAAAGTACCAGTAATGTACTGGGTAATTGCTGGCCTTGTGCCTAAAGTAGAAACAATTATGTTTTTCGTTTTTTTTTCTGTTCAAGATCTAGCTGACTGATGAGGTCATAGCTGTTGCATAATGGTTATCACCGAAATATTAATATAGCAGCGAATATGAATAAACGAAGTTATTTTTAACCTGTTGACTTACACCTCTTGTTTATATATATATATATACTAACCGAATTACTGGCGCTTTCCTGCGTTTCACACATTTTTTTTTTTTTTTTGTAAGAAAATGATGATTGATTTTAAATCAGTGATATAATTTATGGAAAAAAACTCGGCATTTCAATATTACTAAGAAAACCCCGACATAATAGAGGTTCCAATACTCAAGTAATGGGCTTCCAAAATTTTCACTATAGGGAGTATCCATTAGGGTATCTTAATATTATTGAAATTTTGTGAATGGGCACCATATCTTGTCATTTATCTATGGTTTAAGTTTCATAAAAATCGAAGGGAAAAGATTTTCATCGAGGGATTGTGCCCCCGGGGAACCCTTTGATTAAAATATACTTATCCAAGTACCCTGGGCAATGTAGTTTCAAATATGTTTATGGAGGTCTATCTCCGAAACCATAGGAGGAGTTCGTGAACAAACAAACAAACAGACAAGAACTGCAAATTTATATATATATATATCCATCGCAAACAAATCCGAGACGTAAACACAAGGGAAATCCACTTAAGTAGCCACATTGTTGCAGATTGTGCAGGAATGACTCTACCCAACTTTAAAATCTCCCCACTTACATTCTTTCACTCAACAACAAAGAATAAATAAGGAAAAACTATTTAACAAATTTAAACCAAAACTAAATATATAATCACCCTCATTAGATTCCCCCCCCCCCACACACACACCACAAAGGGATCTGTGACAAACAGACTGAAAAAAAAACACACACGCACACATCACAACCCCCTTCCCACCCACGCACATATGTGTACTATTTTATATGCGTGTGTGTGTATATATATATATACACACATAGAAAAAGCATATAACGATATGTGCTTTTACGATTCTCTAGAAAGGCCGGAAGATAGGTAAATATTGCTGATGAGTTGTAACAACAACGAAACTAGTTCAATATTCCTTGTCTGGCTTTCTAGAGAATAGAGGAAAGGTGTTTCCTCAAAAACCAGTATGACTCTAAAAACCGGTTTGTCTGTGGGTTTACATACAGAATAGCTGGACACTCACAGTAAAGTGACCAGTGAAAAACTCGGTACATCTACATATGTATACGTGTGTGTATTCATATGCATACTAGTATTTCAGTATACATATGTGGATGTACATTTTTAACTTAATTGTTTAAGCGTCAGTCATACAAAAGTGAGTTACAAACGAAACGAGATTTAATTTCGTTTCGTTATTTGTTTTTATATATATATATATATATATATATATATATATATATATATATATACACACATCACAAAATAAGAGTAAAAAATTACCCATTGCAGAAGCTATTGCTACTGATACTCTGGTATTTTTTAAAGAATTTGTTTAAAAAAACTTTTTCTAATGTTTAAATTTTTGGATTCTGAGAATCCTTTGAATTTTAGTTTTTAATTTTTGACAATTTTCTGAATTTTGAAGAAAATATCTTTTTTTAATTTCCCTCCACAAAAGTATCTGTGACAGGTTGAAAAAGACACACAAACACACACAACAACCCCACACATGTGTATATTGCTAAAGGGACTGTGACAGACAAACTGTGAACATACACACACACACATATGTGTATTGTTATATATACACCCTCACACTCTCTCTATATATCTATATATGTATGTGTATAGTGACGAAACATAAGTCAATTGCATGAACTCATAATCCTTTATTTACTACTATATATATTTCGATGATAGCCATTGAATGGCTATGACCTCATCAGGCAGTTAGTCAGTTCTTAGATATGCCAGCTCTGTGTTTATAGTGTTGATGGTATCAGAGCCTTGGGACATAAGTATGTGTATATATGTACACACACTGCCTGAAGCCACATTCCAATAATAGAATTTCTCATACAATTCCACTACTACTTCTTCAGAATTTACCTCTAACTTACAATCCCCTATCCCCTTTTGAACTATTGACCACTCGATTAACAATACACTCACAGGATGTTTTTCAAAACACAACTTCCTCCTGTGAAGAAAAACAAGTACTGTTCTCATTCCACCCAATCTCTCAGCAAGAAGGATGGAAGAAAATTTATTCAAACATTTGATTTTGATTTTAATTTTAAACCTTTCGTTTTTAACTCCTATCAACTCTTTTTAATTTTTACACTCAACATTTGATCAGATAGATTTTAATAAGACATCGAAACCGGTAATTTCTTCATATACTTTATAAATATCATAAAAAAATGTTTTAAAAAGAATTGTCACTCTCATTTTTTAATAATATCTTTTCAATAATGTCACTTTGACGAATCAAAAAAGAAAAACAGACCCTTAAATATATTTTTCGTGCTATTTTCAACTTCATCTTTTCTCTATATTAACTGAATCCTTACTTCCCTTTTCTATTATATATATATTGTCTGCCTCTCTGTTTTCGTTCCCGTCCAATTTTTCACTTCACTATATATATATATATATATATATATATATATATATATATATATATATATATATATATATATATATATATATATATATATGAATAAATTTAGTCCTTCATCAGTGATCTTCCAACCTTCATTGCTATTTCATCGCTTTAAAGACCATATACCTCCGGTTGGTGCGAGCAACGGCTAAAGAAAGTCGTTGGGACACGTAAATAAATGGAACGAGCGAGACAGTAAACAATCAAAGATAGTAATGCAACGAAAAGTGAGGAAGAAGGAGTCAAGTCCCTGAAATCGATGAACATACGTTCTGTGAGATCGTAGACGAGAGAGAATAAAGACCACCCGACCTGGTCAAAGTGTGCGTGAGGAAAGAATCTCGCACAGGTCAAACGGGAGGAAGTAGGAGAGGGAGTAGCAGAGAGTGAGTGAGTGAAAGGCGAGGAAGAGGCTAACAGAGAGAGTGACTGTTAGAGGGGGTAAAAGCTCGTCCACGATTTCACAGAACTTATGTTCATCGATTTCAGGGACTTGACTCCTTCTTCCTCACTTTTCGTTGCATTACCATCTTTGATTGTTTACTGTCTCGCTCGTTCCGGAGGTATATGGTCTTTAAAGCGATGAAATACCAATGAAGGTTGGAAGATCACTGATGAAAAACTAAATTTATTCATATGTAACCCATTTGCAACCACTCAGCACGCCATGTTTTCATATTCATATATATATTTTCCTCCGCTGTGACCCGTCTGTTTCTTTCTTACTGCTTCCCCTTTTCTCTGTATCTCTCACTTCCTTTTACCCCCTCTAACAGTCACTCTCTATAACATAATACATCATCATCTTATGTTATAAACTGCTTCACTGGTGACTTCTATCGATACAAAATACACAAATACAAATTATATCCTTCTCACATATATCTTTTAGAATACTATCTTCGTGTGTAAGCTATAAATTTAGACAATCAGTGATTCCAACTGTTAGCACTATCATGTATTTTGGTTACTATTAATTCCCTAGGGAATATTTTGATCAAATGCTCTGGTTAATTGTTTTATGTATTTAAAATTTTTAAAAATATACTTTTTGAAATCCCTTACAGTGGGCTTCTGCAATGCTACCGTGGGCCCACTTGCCATTGGGCAACCTGGCCAGTCCGCCACTGTGAATATATATATATATATTATTAGAAATGTTAGCTATTGCCGTATTTTGGCTAAAGAAATTAAAGAAATTATTTAGCCTGATAGTGGGGTTAAGGACCCTCGGAGAAATGGAAAAAGATGAGTATTGACGTACATGGGAGGGTTCTTAACCCCACTATCAGGCTAAATAATTTCTTTAATTTCTTTAGCCAAAATACGGCGGTAGCTAACATTTCTAATAATTTCAAATCAACTCGCTGTTTCGAAAATATTCTTACATATATATATATATATATATATATATATATATATATATATATATATATATATATATACGATATTAAACAAATGGAAACTATATTTATAAAACCATATTTATTTCGTTATATATATTTCTGGGATAGCATATTAAAAATATGGTATGCCTCCCTCAGACAAAATACAATATATAAGCTGTTTTATAAATAATTTTGACATACCTTAGAATAATGCAACTTCCATTTAAAAAGTTGATTTGGTAGTTGAGGACAGTTATAGAGAAAGAAAGACGAAGAAAAACGAAGATAAAAAGAAGAAGATGGAGACAATGTATGCAAAGAAAAACAACAGAGCGAGATAGAGAGAGGAGATATGGGAGAGAGAAATATATTGAGGAAGTGAAAAAATATAGTAGGCAGCTTTGGGACAGATGATCCTCGTACAAGTGAGAGGTTAGGAGGGAAGGGATACAGTTAAAATAGCCGACAGATAAATCACGTCCAGTGTAGAGGAGAAAAAGAAAGAAAGATGATATATTTAAAATATATTATGTCTCATCCATTTGAATTATCAATTTTTATGAATTAAGTATTATAATGTAAATATCAATATTCATGAATGAGACACATATCCATGTGTGAAAAAAAAAAACATTGGAAAACATTGATAGAATTTAATAACCAACTATGGACTAGGGCAGATAGAGATAATAATTTCGACATTACTATGGGATCATCAGACTCAGCTCAGGTAACGGACCTTGTGGGCCTATTTATAATTAATTCGCTGCATAGGAAAATACCCGGTGTTACCGGAGGTTTATATAGAGATGACATGCTTTTACTTATTGAAAATAATAACTCTGAACTAAATAGAAAAAGAAAACAAATATTACAATTTTTTAATTACCTTAATCTAAAAGTAGAAATTGAGAATAACCATAGAATAGTCAATTTCCTAGACGTAACATTAAATCTCAACACATGTCTTCACTATCCATTTCACAAGTTAAATGAAAACTTGAATTATGTCAATTTTAGCTCCAATCACCCCAGATCTGTCAAAAATACTATAGTGAACTCTGTTCAAAAACGTATCTCTAGAATCTCTTCCAATAAAAATATTTTTGACGAAAAAGCCCAGTATTATAATGAAGCGTTAGCTAGAGCAGGATATAGTGATAAAATTATGTACATCGATAATAGACAAACTAACCAAAATAACAACAATTTTAATTACAGTAACAACTTTAACAACTATAATAGAAAGCACTACAATAATTCCAAAAACCAGAAAAGAAATAGAACTAGAAATATAATATGGTTTCCTCCCCCCCTTCTCACTAAACATTAAAACCCACATCGCTAAACTATTTTTTAATGCTCTTGACAAACGCTTCCCTAGAACACATAAGTATCACTCAATTTTCAATAGACATACTATAAAATTAACATACTCGTCCACCAAAAATGTTGCACAAAATATTAATAGAATAAATAATAGGAATCTAAAACCTAGCCAAAATACCGAAAATAGCCTAAACAATATTCAAGTAAACAACTGTAACTGTAGAGATAGATCTAAATGTCCGCTAAATAACAATTGCTTAGTTAAAAATATAATATACAACTGTAATGTTAAAACTGACTTAAATTCTTTTAATTATGTTGGTTCCACCTCGACAGAATTTAAACTTCGCTATAATAATCACAAAAATTCTTTCACGAATCCAAATAAAAAATCTTCAACATCACTATCAGGCTTACTCTGGCAACTTAAACATGATAAAGTTGGATATTCGATGGTTTGGAATATAGTCTCAAAAGGCATTCCTTTTAATTCCTCTTCTGAGACATGTGACCTCTGCGCGGAGGAGATATTCTTTATACTAAAATCTAAAAATTCCCTTAATTTACGAACCAATTTATTCAGCTGCTGCAGACATAGATTGAACTCAACTTTTAAATATAAATATAAATTTAAAATGTAGTATAAAATGTAGTATATTTACTTAAGATATTTAACTATTTATGAAACTTGGCGATTAATCTTTCGATTCCTTCAATTTTTTTAAAACCTTTCTGCATGAATATATAATTAATGAGATTAATTAAACTACCCTAAAATTGGCGATGTTCCCAATCTTTTGAATAAATTTTTAAGCTAGATAAACTTCTATAATAAATATAAGAGCATTTGTAGAATAAGTTTTTTTGTAGAATGATTTCCGCTAAATAAGGCTTGTTGAACAATTTTGGTTTTTGTTTGCTTTTGATTCTGATTGCTTCTAATGAACTTGACAACATATTGTCAAATAAATTGGAAGGGTGGTTTTATGTGACTGATATGCGTGGCATACGATGTTCTCTTACGTCCCTAGATACTCTGTGGAGTGACGAAGATATTCTTGGCGTTTTTAATTTTTAATATTGATATCTGTTGTCTATTCTTTGCTTGATCGATAATCATGTAAGTGAGGGCAGGAATATTACTATAAATGTTAATGTATATTTTATGTCTATATATATATATATGTATGTACATATATGTATGGTAGAATCTTTTGTAACGCAATGAAGATTTTCATGAAAAATAAGAATCTGCGGAGCATATCACGTAAGTTCACATGTGTGTCTATAATTATCAACTTGAATTTGAGATAACCTTCTCTTTTCTCTTTTTTCTTTTTTCATGAGAATGCATATATACATATGTTTGAAGTTTTGTCTCAGATTTTGCTTATAGACCTAGGAATTTTTAAACTAAGCATGGGGTCATTTTTTTCACACATTATGGATATGTGTCTCATTCATGAATATTGATATTTACGTTATAATACCTAATTCATAAAAATTGATAATTCAAATGGATGAGACATAATATATTTTAAATATATCATCTTTCTTTCTTTTTCTCCTCTACACTGGACGTGATTTATCTGTCGGCTATTTTAACTGTATCCCTTCCCTCCTAACCTCTCACTTGTACGAGGATCATCTGTCCCAAAGCTGCCTACTATATTTTTTCACTTCCTCAATATATTTCTCTCTCCCATATCTCCTCTCTCTATCTCGCTCTGTTGTTTTTCTTTGCATACATCTCTCCATCTTCTTCTTTTTATCTTCGTTTTTCTTCGTCTTTCTTTCTCTATAACTGTCCTCAACTACCAAATCAACTTTTTAAATGGAAGTTGCATTATTCTAAGGTATGTCAAAATTATTTATAAAACAGCTTATATATTGTATTTTGTCTGAGGAAGGCATACCATATTTTTAATATGATATCCCAGAAATATATATAACGAAATAAATATGGTTTTATAAATATAGTTTCCATTTGTTTAATATCGTAAACCTACTCCAAAAACTGTTGAGTGCTTTTATATCAGTTATAAAATATTTACTCGTTGTAACCCAACAATTTTAAATAAATCTTTTGCATATATATATATATATATATATATATATATATATATATATATATATATATATATATATATATATATATATACTGTATGTGTATGTCTGCACTCTGTTTTCATTTGGGTTGGTATCTTAAGGTTACTAGCTTCATTAAAACATTGAGTGAGTGGGAAAGCGATCGAAGATTTTGTTGTCATATTCGATGACTTCGTTTCAGTATTATTATGTGTGTGTGTTTAACGAAGAGTATTAGTAGTAGTTGTTAGAATGATTACAACATGATTGTTAGATGAAATAACAAGAATGGCCGATTTGCTTTATATATAAAGGTTAACTTCACTTCAGTCAAAATATACAATAAACAAGTTACCACGAGTTGCGAAGGTTGACAATGTTATTTTGTTGTTGGTTCATGAGGCTGGTGTAGTCTGCGACCAGGAGAGAGAGTAATGGTCTGTAGACCTCTGCGATCTGTAGATAGCAGTGAATCTTTACATAGCTTGTAATAGCGTACTGTTCCGATCGCTCTGTCTAAAACAAAGGAATATACAGGCTTTATATACCTGTCGCTTTCTGTCTCCCACCTCGAGGGGATAACCCACGCATGAACCTGTCCACGCCGAAGAGGGTGGTGACCTAGAATTTGACTTTTAGGTGTCACCCAGGGTTCAAGGTGTGAACAGATTTCGCTACATTAGTTCCCTACCCAGATCGATACAGGAGCAGCGATTAATTAGAAAAGGGGTAGCGAAATCTGATTCCGGCAGCGTGTCCCAAAACACAAAAAATGTGGGTACTGCGCCCGCATTTCGAGTGTAGAGAAATTTGGAGAGAGAGAAAAAAAATCGTATAACTGTGTATGTATGTGTGTGTGTAACATTTAGAATAAACTGTAAATATACAAAGTTGTGATCATGTATTTCGAACTGTTGTGCATGGATGGCTGAACGTTGGGGTTGCGGTATCAGATTACGATATGATAACACAGAGGACTATTTCTCTCGATGTATCATCATACGTACGATTCTCTTCCAGTGAGTCGAGGTTTACGCTATGACATGAGTGTGTGCAATTTTGAGTTGCGTGCCTGAGTGAGTCCAGGCGTGTAGTACCCGTAGGTTGTTTCTCATGTGTTTAATAGCTGTTGCCGAACCTCGACCAGTTGAAAAGTGATCTCGCAGAGACCCAACCGAATCCAGAATGCACCATAGACAAAAACATATTGTTGTGTGACAAAGAAAATGATGTGTGTTTGATGCGAAATGTGTATATTCATACAGGCATATAATTCAGTAAAACAAATAAAAAAAATAAAAATGAACGTTCATATATAACCTGTAAAAAAAAAAATTTATATAATTGTTCTTTACAAAAAGTTCAGTTCTCTTCTTTATGCGATCGTTTTCTTGCTAGGAAGCTAGTACTATTGTGTGTTGTTGTTGTTGTTGGAGATTACGAAGGACGCGGTGAAGTGTTTGGTAATGAATCGAAACATAAAAGCGAAGTCACTGTAAATATTCCGTAGAATGGAAGTTTGGTGAATAATTTGAAAAAGTGAAGTTTTATCATATCGTACCATATAGATGAGAAGCTTGGTAATTATATATTGCTGAGAAAGTTGTTGATGTTGGCAAATGAAGCCATGATCAGAGAAATTCCTGTTGCTTTCTTTATTTTTAAATCACGTCGGGGGTCACCAATTTAACGAAGAGTATTAGTAGTAGTAGTTGTTAGAATGATTATAACATGGTTGTTAGATGAAATAACAAGAATGGCCGATTTGCTTTATATATAAAGGTTTACTTCACTTCAGTCAAAATATACAATAAACAAGTTACGACGAGTTGCAAAGGTTAACAATGTTATTTTGTTGTTGGTTCATGAGGCTGGTGTAGTCTGCGACCAGGAGAGAGAGAGAGAGTAATGGTCTGTAGACCTCTGCGGTCTGTAGATAGCAGTGAATCTTTACATAGCTTGTAATAGCGTACTGTTCCGATCGCTCTGTCTAAAACGAAGGAATATACAGGCTTTATATACCTGTCGCTTTCTGTCTCCCACCTCGAGGCGATAGCCCACGCATGAACCTGTCCACACCGAAGAGGGTGGTGACCTAGAATTTGACTTTTAGGTGTCACCCAGGGTTCAAGGCGTGGACAGATTTCGCTACATTGTGTGTGTGTAATTTTTAATGACCTAAATTAATGCAGTTGTGTGTGTGCGCGGATATGAGCGTGCGTACAAAGACACAGATATTTACCCTTAAGTTAAAACAACATACTTCCTTATTCATCACGTATTTTTTTCTTTCTATATTTCTTTTTTGTTATTAAATAATATATGTATGCTGGTGGGGCTGGATCGAGGGGACGGCCAAAGGCCAGATGGCATGACCATCTTCCCGTTCCGCGGTGGCAAACCTCTCGTCTGGGATGCCACTTGCACCGACACTTTCTGCAGCCGCAACCTGGTGCAGTCTGCGATTGACCCAGGTTCTGCTGCACGTTGGGCTGAGGGGGCCAAACTCTTTAAATACTGGTCGCTCTCCGACAGGTTTGCGGTCGTACCCCTGGCAGTGGAGACTTCTGGTGTCCTCGGCTCCAGGGCTACCTTCTTACTCACCACCATAGGGGCTGAGCTGGTCAGCCGCAGGAGTGGCTTTTCCAGCGCATCTCCCTTGCCGTACTCTGGGGAAACGCCTTCTCCATTCTGTCTGCCGGGGCTGTGGGTGGGCCCATCGCGTACCGTGGTAGTTGTTGTAGAAGAAACAGGAAGACAACAACTGGAAAGTTTGATTTTCTACTTTACTATTTATCCAACCACCTGTATGTAAATAAATCACATTACAAATTGCTCACAATTCGTTCAGAATAACGTTACAAATATAATATTGATAAACACAAATATAAACGCATATAACAAATACAGTTAACTATTGCTGGGATAAAAACAACGCACCAAAATATATAACCAGAGCGAGAGAAAGAAAAAAAGGGGGAAGCAAAGACAAAAACGAAAACGACCATCAATTCGCCACCAAGTGCGACAATCGGCCCCACATCACAAGGATCAACGGAATATTTTGAGGCAAGCCAATACGCTCGCAGCAAGTATTACCATGGGTGATAACGAGGCTAAGGCGCTGAAACAACCAAGCACCCTCACGAACATCACCTAACACCTCAGTGAGGCGAGTCACCAGCGATGACAAGAACTTCACTGTCAATGGCTCAACTCCACCAAACGTCTTGAACGCCACAGGCTGGAAAAAAATAATTATCAAATAAATCTAGATATTTCCAAATTTTATTCCGTTCGGCAATGGGGTAAATGTGGGGATAATTGCTTCCAATGACTCCCACATTTACCATGGCGTCCATGATGTGGGAGGGAACAAAAGAGTCACTGACTGTGCCGTCCCAGATGAACCACCTACCTGTTACCCAGGGACAAAGGCCGTCTGGTCTCTTCCTATCACTTCTAGATAATCCAGTCGCTCCAGAATTAAAGGGATATTTACCCGAGCTAGGGCTCGTTTAATGATCAAGTTTAGCTCGGTGTGGCGGGCGAAACGACCAACATCCAGGTGGCAGGACAAACCGTGTAGACCTGAGGAGTCGAAGAACTTACCACAGCGACATCTCAGACCTCCACAGACATCGGCTCCCACTCGAAGTGCAATGGAGATGCGGAGGTCGTCCTGACTGAGAAGACCACCAATGTTGGCCACAGGAAGGGGATCAATCCAGTTCCCTGAGAACTTTGCCGTTGCAGAAAGCTAACGGTACCTAGAAAATTGATCAGGATGATTTAAGAGAGAATTAAAAGTTTCCCTCGATCGCAGATTGTCCTATACTCTCTGCTTCCGTCTATCCTCACCAGTAACGGGAACTGACAAACCCACCTCTCTCCACTGAAGAAAAGCTTCATCCAACTCCCTGGTGGAACTAGTCCATGTTAGAAAGGAGAAGATGTCACCCACTAAAGGGGAGCAAGTGTGGATGGGTGTGCACATGTATGTATGTATATTCTTCAGGTTTTATTTTTCAGATTTCTAAGTACGTATGAATGTATGTGTGCGTGTGTGAAATGTGTTGTTTGGATGTGTGTGCGCGTGTTTGTGCACAGCAGGAGTGAAATAGTAGTAAAGCAGTAGTAGTTAATCAGTCTGATATTCTTGGCAAACAAACAAATATAGTAGCAACAATATGTTTACAGGAACTTTTTTTACTCAACAAACATTTGGCGTAGCCTGATCAACTGGTGAACATGCAGCACGCGGTGGTTCTATAAATAAATAAAAAACACAAATCCCCAACAAACAATTACTACCTTCTTTCTTCTCACTCTCAAACAAAAATATATATACATATATATCAGACGTATATATTCATATATACATACACGACCACAATGTTGATAATCGTAGTAATTTCTTTAATTGCTTCAGGGACATTTAAAAGAAAGAAAAGAACATACAGAGAAAATCGTTCTTCCAAATAATTGAAATAATGATAATTACAAGAGATTATAAATCGGCCGGCGGTTTACGCCGATAACAGAAGAAAAACAAAACATAAAACCGACATGGAATATAAGTAATACGAAAAATATAAAATGAAAAGTCCCAATAGGGAGACAGCCACCAATCAAAGAAACCGTACAGATCCAGGATTTCTCTGACTACCAAGAGTACCGCAATCTAGTGCCCTCGTTGCTGTCCGTCCGTCTGTCTGTTCGCCTCACTCTCAATTTCCCACTTAATAATGATAATGATGATGTTGATGATTATTTCCTCGTTACCACAAGGGCGACGAAGGAAGGACATTATCAAACTCAAAGCAAAAAAGAATGGATACAAACAAGGAAAACACAGTGATATGAAATAACGTTTCTTATATGTCTCATGAGAGAAGGAGGTATTGGTGTTGATGATGATGATGATGATAATAATAATACTATAATAATAATTACACAAGAATAACTATAACGATTTGATGTGGCATATTAAAGAAGAAAAAATGACTTCTTTTTGAAAGGCTGAGAAAGAAAACTCGGAGGAAAAAGTGAAATATTGGTTGAATCGAGTACTCAGTGTATTACTGGTACCTATTTTCTCTATTTCGTCCATCTTTATTTCCTTTTCCTTGTAGAGAAGAAAGGTAAATATGACAGAACTTGTGTATACAAAAGAGGAAAATAAAAGAATATTACAAAACAAGCAAAACAAAATACTGCAAAACAAGTTAGAGGAGCTCTTACACTCTCGGACATTTCCCAGCGCCCAGTAACAACAACAACAAATAATAATTCGCAAAAAATACATACATACATACATACATACATACATACATACATACATACATACATACATACATACATACATACATACATACATACATACATACATACATACATACATACATACATACATACATACATACATACATACATACATACATACATACATACATACATACATACATACATACATACATACATACATACATACATACATACATACATACATACATACATACATACATACATACATACATACATACATACATACATACATACATACATACATACATACATACATACATACATACATACATACATACATACATACATACATACATACATACATATTACTATTAATATCCCACTTTGTCTACAGTGGAATACAGCTGATATGACTGGACTAGCTGCTCTTTTCTCTCTACATTTTGGTTTACTAATTTGTGGGATTTCTGTTCAGGTAGGAACCGTTATTTTCATATGTACATGTTTAATATTTGTTTTGTTTTGTTTTTAATTTTTGTTAAGTTATTTGCTTTTTTAATTACCTAACAAACCTATCTTAAGTGGAGTAGAGCGCTTATTTGATGTTAGTTAAAGCAGTTGGGGAAAACTTTGTTTTTACCTGACGTAGTTGCAGCACTGTACACATTGATTTCATTATTATAGCGTTTTCTTTCTTTTTCCTTTATTATTACTGTTGATGTTTTTCTTTCATCTGATTTCTATGTAAACCTCAACACATTATGTAACCTGTCATTATAAAGACCCCCTTCATCGGACGCCACTAGGGTAAAAATAAAGAAGAAAAATATCATTATTGATTAGCCGAATCGTTAGTGCAACGTATAAAATACTTCGCGGTATTTTGTTACGACTCTTTACGTTCTACGTTCAAATCCCGCTGAGATCAACTTTCCTTTTGTGCTTCCTGAGTCGATAAAATAAAATGCCAATCAAGCACCGAGGCCGATCTAACAGACTTTCCCCTCAATATAAATCGTTGGACTTGGGCTATGTTAGAAACCATTATCAAGAAAGTGTAGGATGGTGGATTGGCAGGATCGTTAGAGCATCTGACAAAATGTTTGTTACATTTTTCTTTAAAAAAAAAAAAATTACTTAAAAATGTTTTTAGAACAATATCCAAATCTTTATTAAACTAAAAAAAACTGATAAAAACTGTACAATATAAATGACAATAATGAAACGAGAAAGAAATTAAACAACGAAAAAAAAAATCAAAGGGGATGGAGTGACATACTACAACTCACGAGTCAAACAAGAGAAAACAGCAAGATACATTTGTCTGAAGTGGTACGCAGTGGGATGGAACCGCAGAGATAACGTTTTACAAAGTGATATATCTTAACGACAACTCAGTCAAACCCTGAATATCGTTATAATTAATAATAATAATAATAATTTCTTATATAGGCACAAGGCCAGCAACTTTGGAGAAGGAAAACGTCGATTAAATTGACCCCACTGCGTAACTGTTACTTTATTTTATCGACCCCGTAAGGATGAAAGGCAAAGTTAACCTCGGCGGGATTTGAACTCAGATCTTAAAGGGCTGTAACTGTATGCCGCAAAGCATGGCGTCCAACCCTCTACCTATACGGCCAATCCACTGCGCTAATAATAATAATAATTGTTTCTAGTTTGGGCACAAGGCCAGCAATTATCCCAGTGTATTACTGGTACTTTATTTTATCAAGCCCGTAAGGATGAAAGGCAAAGTTAACTTCAGCGGGATTTGAACTCAGACCATAAAAGGTTGTAACACTTTGCTTGCAAAGCATGGCGTCCGACCCTCTACTGATACTGCCAATTCACCGCCCCAATAATAATAATAATCTCTTTATTGGCTAACATATAGGGGACAGTGTAGCTTTTACAGAAAAATTGAGTAAACGATATAAAAACAACAACAATAAAGAATACAATTATAACAATACAAACTCCCCACTAGGGGGAGAACTACTGAGGGGCGACTCAGGTACCGTACAATCCTGAACCACCCGATGCTCTAAGAGCACCTGGAAAGGGCACCTTTCTCCTCCTCAAATCCACCAGCCTACGGGCGCATGCTCAGAGTAGGCCCATTCACACGGGCCATTCTTGAAACATTCACCCACCGTTTAGCAAATGTACTTGGGGGCAGCACTTCTCTCTCCACCCTCACCTGCCTTTCCAATTGAAACATGAAAAAATTGATGAGAGATTGGCCAAAGAGAAAAATGTCTGTCTTCAGTCCTTTCAACCTGGTCCACCACACAACCTCTTTTGCTACCACCATCAGACAGAGGAAAACTGCCTGCCCATCCCAGCCAAAATAAGGTGGCGGGAAAATCTTCACTATGGCCTCAACTGACAACAGCTGTTTGACATAACTCCACAATTCAATAATGCACGGACACTGGATGAGTGCGTGCAGAACAGTTTCGTCGTTCTGCAGGCATCTCTGACAGCACTTCCATGCCTATAGAATTTCTCACTGGCAAGTGAGGGATTTCTGGAAGTTATCTATCGTCCCCGGCTCGAAAATCCTCCGGAACTTAGTGGTCAGTTCAACTTCGTCGACACCCAGAGCCTCTCCGAGTGCGTCACCACACTTGCCTACTGCCCCTATAGAATTCAAGATTTGAAGTTTCACTGACTGCAATCCTCACTTGGCAGAGGGCAGTGAGTGCCTGGAGACATTTCAGATGCCAGGCACCCATCAATCTCTTCTTGACCCAGGACTGCAGCTCGGTCAAAGAGACGAGCTGCAGAAAGGCCTGTCTCACAAACTGTGACCACACCTGTTCCCCATTTAAACAAGTGATTCCCAATGTGGAGTGCACGTCCCACAGGGGAGCAGTTTGAAAATTCAAGGGGTGGGGGCAATTTGAAAATGATGTTAATGAGAGCAAACTTCACGTTTTACCTTTTTACTATCTTCTCCAAGGCAACTTTGGAACAAATTAGTCGGAAACTCCTGTCTCACCTCCTCCACACATGTTATTGTGCAAATGGCATAACTCATATGCTAATTTCTTTACATTTTGTAGTTGATCATTACTGTTTTAATATCAAAGTGGGGCATAAAAATGTTTGAGATGTTGAGGTTGGGCATGGGGCACAAAAGTTTGGGAACCACTGATTTAAGCAGAAAACCTGGAGATGCTACCCTCTGTGTAGATGGACCACCTCACCAACGGAACCTGTCCCCTCCACAAGAAATTGAAGAGGAGCCGTTCTAATTTGGTGAGGGGCGAACACGGGCAAGGCATGACAGCCAGGTGGGTAGTAGATGACAGATGCGATGTACGCATTCACTACCTCCGCCCAACCTTTCAGGGACAGCTTCCTCTCAGCCCCTTTCTGGGTGGGAGTGGCTACCCTGATCTTAACCTCATCCTAATTCCGATCCACCTGGAGGTCTGGTCCAAACCAAACCCTGAGCAACTTTTCTGCAGTAAAGGCTTGAGAGTCAATACATACAGAAGCGGGAAGAAGGAGCACACTTGACGGACCAATCAGGAGATATGAAACAGTTCTGAAAGATGGCCATTAACTTTGACCACTGACAGATGTCGTTGTGCTTTGTTGCGATCCAGCCTCTGAAGACGGGACCGAAGTCAGTTGCCTTGAGGACAGCTTCCATGTATGAATGGTCCATCCTATCAAAAGCTTTCGATTGATCAAAGCCAGGTTTACACCCTACCCTCTTTATTATGTAATGTATGAGGTAGAGGTTGTCGTGTGTGGACCAGGTCAAGATTGCGCAAATTTGCGCCTCCCTTACCAAATCGTTGACAACAAGCGTCCTTGGCTAAAATCTTAAAATCTGTGTTTAACAGAGTTACAGGCCTCAAGAGACTTGTGCATCATGTAGCTGACTCTGGCATCCCAAATCTCAGCTGAAGTTATTGGCCTTTTGCAGTGCTCTGCATTGGCTGGAGAGAGATGCGGTAGGCCTTCAAAGTAGGAACTGAAATCTGCTACAGTCTCCGAACCCCCGCTCCCCCAAACAGCTGAGCAAAGTGCTAGAATCGTTCAGTTCGCATTTGTCAAGGACCGAATTGTGGTTTTGTTATCACACTGCACCTCTACCATGCGGGCCCATCAAACAGCTTTTGTTCCCTTGTTTCTTAGAGCACACACCAGAGCTCTGACAATGCAACCTTCATGTTTCGCATTGAAGAAATGGTCTCATGCCATTTTCGCTGCTAGCACATCAGTTGCAATGCTTCTACAAATAGCCTCGTTTCTATTTTTCTCTAACGCTACTTCTTTGCTAAAACCTATCGAAATTACTCTAATCTCTCCTTTGAAAGCCCCACCCACCACCTGTTATTGACAACTTCCCTGTCAACTTTTGCTTAACTAAATTGTTGACCCGGTCCCTGTAAGCTTTACGTGCTGGAAATGACATGTTCAGCTTCCAGTAACCAAGTCCTAACCTGTGTGTGCTATCTCAGTTGATTATGCAGATTACAAACTTGTGATTTAAATAGCTGACCATTTGAAAATGTTGCCAGCCTATAATATCCTTATCTATTGACCTCATAAAAAAACCCTATCTATATACGATTTAGATGACCCTATGCAGTTGGTCCAGTTTCACACTGGCACATTAGAGAAATCTAGTCGGTACCTGCCAGACAGTTGGAACTGGCTGATCCGGTAAGTGAGGCTTTTGCACCCTCTCCCCCCACGCACCTATCAGCAACAATCCTAGTGTGTATCTAAAATGCCATTCTGGTCCCCTGCTCACAATAAATTGCAAGATGTTCCCAGAAAGGCTCCCAGGTGCCTAAAGAAGTCCGGCCGTCCAGCCCTGGTTGGGGCATAGACGGCCACCAGTCTAAAGGTACCACCTTTGCTATTGCTCACATCTAGGACCACCAAGTTACCATCCAGATCCAGGTATATCGACCTTATTTTGAGATCCAGGCCTTTCTTAAACTGCACTGCCATCCCACCTCTCATTTCCAGCCAACTAAGAAATATGAAGATCTAATAATCATCAAAAATGGGGGCTAGTGCATTCATGTCAGAAATCCTGGTCTCGCTGACAGCTGTCACATCCATATCTAGTGAACTGAGGTTGTTCAGCAAGTGACTCTGCTTCCAGGATTACCCCAGGCTACGAACATTTAAACATCCCATTCTTAAGTTGGCCATGTTAGTAGGCTAAAAGAGGGAGGAAAGATCTACTTACAGCTCTGGGGCTTGAGGATGTTGAGTATTTCAACCTCCATGGTTGGTGAGGGAACCACTTTAAAAGCTAACTTGAGGCTTTCTCACTAGTGGACCCCACATCATTGGGGAAGCTCTCTTTAATGTTTTTATATGTGTTTACTAGTATCCACACCATCAACAGTGTTTTAGGCACTTTGAAGGTGCAGGTGGCAACATTCTTCCCCTCTTTCTCAATATCTTGACTTTGTGTCACAAGGGCCATAAGATTTTTATTTTATTTTACTAAGAAGGCTTAGTAACATGAAGTTGGTTGTTCTGTTGTTGTTAATGCATAAATATGTTCCCTTTTGTGGGGTATGAGTTGCGGTTGTCTGTATTATTGGTGGGGGGTCTTTTTCTTAACAGTTGTGGTGTTGGTTTTGTTGTGTCTGTGTTCGCTGTGTGTATATTCTGTAGGTGCACGTGAAGATGTATTTTTCTCTTTGTGTTTCCATTTTTGTTTTTGGGGATAAGGAGGGACTCTTGTCTGGGGACTTGGTGTCAGAGGGGTGTGGGAATGTGTTTGCAAGTGTGTCTGTGTGTTTATGTGTATATTTGTTTTGTGAGGGGGACAGGGAGAGCTTTCCTCATTTTCCCTCTGGGTTGGTTTTGATGCTGGTGCTGGTGTTGGTGGTTGTTAGGTGGGTTGCTTATGCTCAGTTTTGGCAGCAATGGAGGTTTGCAATTCCCTGTATTTTTGAGCTGGGGGCAGAAGGCTTTCAGGTGTATGGTTTTGCTGCAAATGAAACAATGCAGCCTTTTGCCTTCAATGACCACTTGTATGGCCATCCTATCCTGTAGGGGGATAACAATGACATATATATATATATATATATATATATATAGGGAGATAGACAGAGAGAGAGGAAGGGAGAAAATGTATGAAACTCAGATATAGGAAATAACTGTAAATACAGTTAGTTGCAATAAATAGCTTAAAAAATTGGTTAATGACCCCTTTATAGATGGAAAAATGTTCGAAATTTGCATTTAATATATATATATATATATATATATATATATATAAACAATTATTGAGAGAGAGAAAGAGCGTAGACAGTTAACAGGTAGGATGAAGTAGTGAGATTACGCCATATCACTTCTGTTACAGTCTTTCACCTGAATATAATTATACTACTTAAGAAACTGTTACTACCCAAGAAAACAGTGCTGTTTTGAGAGTTGTTTGATATTACATAACTCCCTAAATGTGGCATTTTGACAGAAATGGTCATCTCAGTCCAAAGATATGCCCTTTGTTCCTCAGGTTTAATAAATTATATTTATGGTATTTCTCAAGAAATCTTCTTGTGAATGTGACATGGGCATTAGTCAGCAGCGATTTGCGTTGAACAAAGCACATCTCTAAAATTGTCAAGAATGCTAAGGATGTCTTAGCATCACTCAGCAAGACCTTTGTCAGTGGCTCTCCAGCTATCTATTTAAAGCTGTATATAGCTATGGTGCGGCCACACTTAGAATTTGTATCACCAGTCTGGAATCCCTTTCTTGCTCAAAATATTGACCTCCTGGAAACTGTTCAGAGACGTGCAACCAAGCGAATACTCTCCATACAGCATCTACCATACTCTGAACGCCTTGCTTCCCTGGGCATGGATACATTGAAGCTCCGACGCCTGGCAACTGACTTGGTAAACACCCATGAAATTATTAACCATATTGCCAACAACAACCCTGAGTACCTTTTTGATTTCCATGTGTCTAACACATGTGGGCATGCCTACAAAGTCAGAAAACAGTACAGTTCCCATGACTTTTGGAAACTTTTTTCACACTCAGAATTGCTGAAGCATGGAACAAACTACCTGCATCGGTTGTTAGCTGTTGAGACAATGAATCCATTAAAACCTCCATGCTTCCTGAAATTCACTGACAGTACACCTGATATTCTACCTCCATACGCATGCACGTGTGTATCTGTGTGTATATCATGACGCATACACTGTTCACTTTCCTGACATGTATACATTATTTCATGTACTATACATGCACCTTTGATGAGTTGCAGTGCACCTGAGCACTGTACACAATAATTTCATTATTATTATTGAAAAAGAAAGATTTCCATCATATTTCCTCCTATAATCATGAGTGCAACAGAGCATGTAACTAAATAACTATATAGCCATCTACAGAGGCTGAAATTCTGCCAGAAAGCAATTTTTTATATAGTGAAATGAATCTGCAGTAGAGGGAGACCAAGAAAGATCTGGGTAGAGGTTGAGAGAGCTGATCACAAGTTGCTGAAGCCCACAGATGTAAAACGATGATGATAGTGGTGGTTGTGGTGGTGATTACGATGGTGATGATAAGGATGATAATAGTCCTCGTTCAACCTTCATCATGGCTACCATCAGCACTCCCATCATTTTCACCATCAATACTACCACTACCATTACTGCCATCTGCTACTGTCACTATCACCACCATCTTCACCATCAATACTACCACTACCATTACTGCCATCTGCTACTGTCACTATCACCACCATCTTCACCATCAATACTACCTCTACCACTATCATTACATAATTTAAGATATGAAAAGCCAGAATTAGATTCATGAAAGTAATGAAAAAAGATGACACTAACAGGGTGTGGTCTGTGGAGTTGTATAATGTACATGATTTATTTTGAGAAACTAAGAGGTGGGGTGAACGTTAATATGTGGTAATGGTTGTGGTGGGAGGTATACTTACTGAGAGATGGTTTTTGAGTGTTGGTAGGAGGTAACTTACTGAGAAGTGGTCTGTGAGTGATGGTAGGAGGTATATTTACTAAGGTGGCCTATGTGTATGTGTGGTGGTAGGAGGCATTCTTACTTAGAGATGTGTGAGTGTGTATGTATGTGTGTGTTTGTAGGTGGTATATGGAATCTATTAGTAGTGCTGTTGTAATGTCATTGGTTAGATAATGGTTAATTCCACTTTCTCTCTCTCTCTCTTTTGCCTATCTATCTAACTATCCCCCCCCCCCCTATCTGTCTTATCACACTTTCACTTTTAACGTATCATATTATGTATACTGGTAAAAAAAAAAAGAATACATCTATAATTCTGTGACAATCTATTTACTTACCTATCTAACCATTAACTTACCTACCTCTAGTTAGTATCACTCACCTTCATGATCTCTATCCTCTTCTCTATCTTCTTTCTCACTTTTATATCCTCCTCTCTCTCTCACACACTCTCACTCACCCAACACCATTCAAATAGGTAAAACTATATACCCAAGAACATAGTGCCAAAACCCAAACAAGTAGCTAGACTTAAATAATGTCTGTTTGTGTCAGTTCTTACATGTTACAAGCAGTCAGCCATCTGCCATTCTGAATTGCAAGAATGATATTTATTTCTACAGATTCACTTTGAAAATATTGTTCAACTTCCTTTCCTATTATTGCTTAGATGAAGCAATATTATATAATGAAGTGAGGAGAGAGGTCAGAATCTTGTCCTCCCACACGCTTTCTCCACTCTAAACAATAAATGATATACACCTTCATAGCATATTTTCCACCAACTATTTTCGCTGGACTAAGATATTTACAATTTAGTCTGCCATTGTATTGCAATTTTAGAGTTTCTGAGGTAAAAAACAAAAGGAAGTATAACTCGAACTAGCAGCCTCCTTAGAAAGTCTGTTATGGATCTTAAAACGTTACATATTTCCTTGTGATTGTTTGATGTGCATATTCTCTGATGAGACTCAAATAAGATTCCCAAATCAATTAAAAATATTCATAAGTTTTCAATTTACAGAAAACATGTCAATTTGACATGTTTACATGTCAATATACTTAGTGTACACATTTACACAGTCTCAATTAAACTATGTGTTGTATAATAATTGTTTCTACGTTAGGCACAAGGCCAGCAATTACCCAGTGTATTACTGGTACTTTATTTTATCGACCCCATAAGGATGATAGGCAAAGTTAACCTCGGCGGGATTTGAACACAGAATGGCAAGGGCCGTAACTCTATGCATCAAAGCATGGCGTCCGATCTTCTACCGACACTGCCAATCCACCGCCTTAGTACCAGCCATAATAATAGTATGTATATT
Organism: Eledone cirrhosa; assembly: GCA_964016885.1. Taxonomy (NCBI): domain Eukaryota; kingdom Metazoa; phylum Mollusca; class Cephalopoda; order Octopoda; family Eledonidae; genus Eledone; species Eledone cirrhosa. The sequence goes on along the minus strand of OZ024740.1, from coordinate 250,460,106 downwards.
TACTAGACATAAGTCATATATAAGTATGGTTGTATATTTAAATAGGCATGCATACTTTAGTTTATTTTAATATCAATATTGATATTTTTCATTTAAAATATTTTTCTTCAAAATATGGGTTCAATTCCCTGGACCGAGTGTTGCATTGTGCTTTTGAGCAATACACTTCATTTCATGCTGCTTCAAACAACTGAAAATGAGTAGCAACAGTAGCCTAAAGTTAAACTTCTGAAGGACTGGTGTCCTGTCCAGAGGGAAGTCTTGTAACACTGAAGAAACCAAGATAAGCAAGACCTGATGAGCCTCCATGTTTTGGATGGACTTTTTAAAACTTATACACTGGTGCAATTTGTATCCCAAAAAATATGCAAAACGGGATTAAACAAAAAATGTGTAGAGATTTAGACAGGTAAATGTTGCCATAAAAAATGTATCATTTTCTTTCAGTGTGAAACTCAGTTGATGACAAATACACCAATTAGTCAAAATGTGTCACCATTATAAAGTGTTTGTTTAGTTAATCAACTGGGTCATATGACTGCTTGATTCAGAATGATTTATGTTAAGTGATAACTACAGTAATAAATACTTATATAATTACCACTACCTTATCTGAGAAATCTTTAAATCATCAGAGTTCATTCACCTTATAGGGGAAAAATTTCAACGTAGAAAATAAAAAGAAAACTTATAATTTTATTTATATGTGTTTCAGAGTTGTACTTGATTTGAGTGTGTGTGTTGAAACTAAAACAATTACTGCATGAAAAAGTCATTTTAGCCATTTAAAGATACAAAACTTTACTTTAGATATATTTTGTGTGTGTGTGTCAAAATTCTCATTGCACTGTCTGTAACCTGATCAATTACAGTGGAACTGTATCAGGTCGCAGAAAGGTCGAAAAAATTTGACACCAAGAAATAAATTATATATGTGAGGTGGTATCAAAATGTTCCTGGACTAGTTATGTTTAAAAAACACTAATATATATTCACCTAAGTTTAAACATCATCTCCTTCAAAATAGTCATCTTGCGCAGCAATACACCGGTTCCGATGTTCCTGTTACTTTTTGAATCTGGCCTGGAAGTCATCTTCCGTAAGCGAATAAATTCTGGCTATGGAAACAGCAGTTGGAATCAAGAGGACTGAGAGTGAACATAGCTAAGACAAAAGTGTTGATAAGAAGAAGAGAGGACAATACTCTGATTCCATCAGGGAAATGGCCATGTTTGATATGTAGAAAAGGAACTGGCATAAATTCCATAAAATATAGATCTTGGGTACACAAGAGATGTAGTGGGACAGCAGGCAAACTAACAGGTAGGGAAAACTACATATGCAGTAGATGTACAGGGAAAGTTGGCAGTAGTAATTGCAGTGATAGACACATTTTTCCAATGCAGGTGGGTTCTATAGAAGTGGTTGATAGCTTCCGGTACCCAGGTGATCAGATTAGCATGGGAGGGGGGTGTTCTGAGGCCAAAGTATCTAGAATAAGGACGGGTTGGAAGAAGTTTAGGGAGCTGCTTTCTCTGTTGATAAAGAAGGGTTTCTCCCTGCGTACGAAAGGACGTTTATATGATGGCTGTGTGAGATGCACGATGATGCATGGTAGTGAGACATGGGCAGCAACTGCAGAGGATATGCAACTGCTGGAGAGAAATGAAGCAAGCATGCTCCATTGGATGTGCAATGTCAATGTGTGTGAACGATCAAGCATAGATGAGTTGAGAAAGAAACTGGGTATAAGAGGGATAAGTTGTGGTGTGCAGGAGAGAAGACTGAGATGGTATGGACATGTGATGCGTATGGAGGATTACCGCTGGGTAAAGAAGTGCCAAGAAATCCCAGTAGAAGGAAGACGCAGTAGAGGAAGACCACGAAAAACATAGGCGGAGGTGGTGAGAGCAGACCTCAGATCACTGAAACTCACGGAGGAGATGACGAAGGACCGTGACAAGTGGAGAGATGCTGTGCTGAATAGGGCCCATCCCACCCATCCCGCCCTTGCAAGCAGGGAAAAGCGGACGTAAAATGATGATGATGAATCAAGAACCTTCTGCAATTTGCTCTGGATCTCAGCAATGGTATTAAAATGGTGACCTTTGAGCAGAATTTTCAGCTTGGAGAAAAGATGGAAGTCCACAGGTGCTAAATCTGGTGAAGAGGGTAGATGTAGAAATGATACAATGTTGTTTTGGTGAGAAACTCCACCTCTTTCAGCAAACATCCTCCCTCAAACACCTCAAAACATCGCAGTAGAACTCTCGATTGATTCAGAATACCATGGATGTGGAAAAAAAATGATGAGTATGCTCTGTCATACCTTCTTTGGTCATGGAGATGAAGGGCTTTTCCACTGTGTTGACTGCTATCTCATCACCGTAAGTTTGCCGAAGCATGCTCAATGTCTTTGTAGCAAAGTTCCCAAGTTGAATGCAAAATTTCACATTGGCTTTTTGTTCCAACTTCCTGTTCATGACATAATCACAGGCTACACAGGATAACAAAAATACAAATTTCACAACATGCGAAGTGGACACAGTGATTTCACTTGGCACACTGGCGCATGAAAGTCGCTACTAGTTCTCACTGTGTGCACAACCATATGTTGCTATCTGTTAGCATGCTACAGAACTAGTCTGGATACTTTCTGATACCACCTTGTATAAAGTAAAATTAATGGTTGTGTGTGTTTTTAAGTGATTATAATAACTTCCATGCAGTAATGGTTTATATGCATTGATTATGTAATATATGTTATCAATATATATATATATAATATATGATTATATATAGTGAAGGTCAGGCTTCTGCCTGTTACTGATACCATGTAGTCCAGAACAACCTGCTTCATGGTCAAGTGGTTGGTGACTAAACTGGCTCCTCCACTAAATCCTGGAGTGGTAAGGAGGGTAAGTGGAACAGCACAAAGAAACATGAGCTGTTAAAAGGCTGGATAATCTCCTCAGAGTCAAAAGCCATCCACCCCAACTATTGGTTAAATAGCCTCACCAACCCACAATTGGTCAAGCATGATGAGTACTGCTACACCCCAGAAAACATGACCATAACCAAACAGAAAGTGGTGGAGGTCAACCAGGAATGAAAAAGCCCTGGATTGGATTGGAATATATTATCAAAAAGGTTTCATCCCAAAGTGATTTCAATAAGGGGTTCCTGAAGTATATATATAGTATGAACAAATCAAAGTAAAACAGTGATGATGATGATATATCATCATCATCATCATCATCACTATTTTACGTTGATGTCTCCATGTTAGCATGGGTTAGACAGGTTGTCCTGTTCTGGGCATTGCCAAGTTAGGTGACCAAGTCTTGCTCATACAGAACTGATTTTGGCTTGGTTTCTACAGCCCTCCCTAACGCCAACCTCATTTACAGTGAGTACTGGGTGCTTTTTTTACCATGGTGCCTACACGACCACCTTACAGTGTGGACTGGGTGCTTTTTGTCGTGACACCTACACGACCACTTTACAGCGGTCATATTGTCTATAAGCTTCTGCTTCGGCTTGTACCTGTGGGAAGTCGGGTCTTCTGTATTACTGCATGACGCCAGAGGTCACGGTCCTGTGTCATCACCTTTGAGAGGTGCAATTGGACAAGGTCAGCTTTTATCACCTCATCCCGGGTCTTCTTGGGTCTGCCCATACCAAGGCTTCCAACTTTGAGTTTTCCACACGATTTTATATAGCTGTCATCCTTCATACGCATCACATGTCCATACCAACACAATCTCCCTTCCTGCACACAACATTTGATTCCTCTTATGCTAAGTCTCTCCTGCTGTTCACGTATATTACTATTACACATCCATTGGAGCAGGTAAGCTTCCCTACCATGTAACATTGCTGCTCGTATGCATGCATCATACAGTCTGCCTTTCATTTTAAGGGAAAAGCCTTTTGCAGCTAGCAAGTGGTAGTAGCTCCCTGAACTTTTTCTATCCCATTCTTACTCTGGTTACTGTACTTTCAGAACACCCCCCTCTGCTGCTAATTTGGTCACCTAAGTAGCAGAAGCTCTCTACTGTTTCTGCAGAGCCCTCCCAGAATTTGGTAGTTTTTGTTTCCTGTGGCTGTTTGCTGCTTACTGTCCCAGTACAACTGCTACATGTAGAGCCTACATTCTTAGCTAGACTTCCTGAGATTCTACTACATCTCTTGTGCACCCATAGTTTGCATTTGGAGCAGAGGATGGAATTTCTACCTACACCTTTCCTGCATACTGAGCAAGGCCATTTCCCTGAGGGGATCTGGGTTTTGTTTTCCTGTCTACTTATGAGGACCTTAATTTTTGTCAGGTTGACTCTGAGGCCCCTTCTTCCTAGTCCCTATATATATATATATATATATATATCATCATCATCATCATCACCGTTTTATGTTAATTTGTTCATGCTAACATAGGTTAGACGAGTTGTCCTGTTGTGGGCAATGCTAGGTCAGGTGACCATGTCTTGCACATACAGAACTGATTTTGGCTTGGTTTCTACATCTGGATGCCCTTCCTGATGCCAACCTCATTTACAGTAAGTACTAAGTGCATTTTGTCGTGACACCTACATGACCACTTTATAGTGTGGGCTGGGTGCTTTGGTGGGAAGGGTCTGTGGGGATTAGGGAGGTGGGTATATGGGTGTGTATGAGGGGCAGAGTGTTAGGACATGGGAGGTGTATGGAAGGGAGGTGGCTATATGGGTGTGTGTGAGGGCAAAGTGTTGGGACGTGGGAGGTATATGGAAGGGGGGATGAAGATGAAGGTGGTGCATACCAGATATATGCTTCAGCCTGTGGTCATGGGAAGGGAATGATGGTGAATACTATATGTATGCTTCAGCCTGCACTCATGGGAAGGTGGGTCTTCTGTATTACTGCATAACGCTAGAGATCCCAGTAATGTGTCATTACTTTTGAGAGGTGCAATTGTGCAAGGTCAGCTTTTATCAACTCATCTCAAGTGTTGGTCTTCCCAGTCCATGACTTTCATCAACTTTGAGTTCTCCACACCATTTTATATAGCTGTCGCCCTTCATACGCATCACATGGCCATACCAATGCAATCTTCTTTCCTGTACATACCTTATGCCTAGTTTCTCTCTCAGTTCGTTCATGCTTTGGAAGCTTCATTTCTTTCCAATCTTTGTAAGTCTTCTGCACACAGTGCCCAGGTCTCACTACCATGCAACATTGCTGCTCGTATACACATGTTGTACAGTTTGCCTATCATTTTGAGGGAAAAGCTTTTTGTAGCTAGCACTAGTAGTAGCTCCCTGAACTTCTTCCATCCCATCCTCACTCTGGCTACCATACTTTCAGAACACCCACCTTCACTGCTAATTTTGTCATCCAAATAACAGAAGCTGTCTACCGTGTCTTGCAAACCTTCCCAGAATTTAATAGCACTTGTTTTCTGTGGTCATTTGCTGCTTACTGCTCCAGTGCAATGGCTACATGTAAAGCCTACATTTTTAGTTAAACTTCCTGAGATCCCACTACATCTCTTGTGTATACATAGTTTGCATTTGGAGCAGAGGATGGAATTTCTACCTACACCTTTCCTATATACTGAGCAAGGCCATTTCCTTGAGTGGATCTGGGTTCTGCTTCCTCTTCTACTTACTAGGACCTTAGTCTTTGTCAGGTTAACTCTAAGACCCTTTGTTTCTAGACCATGCTTCCAGGTTTTGAATTTATTCACTAGTTCCACCATGGATTCAGCTATGAGTGTAAGATCATCCGCATACAGGAGTTCCCATGAACAGCCAGTCTTAAACTTTTCTGTTATAACCTGTTGAACGATAATAAACAGAGCCCTGGTGGACACCGACATGCACACTAAATTCCTCGCTATAGTTGTTAATTTTAACTTTGCCTACTGCTCCCCTATACATGGCTTGTACAGCCTTCATAAGCTGCTCAGCTACTCCTAGATTTCTAAGAGCCCCCCCCCCCCCCCCCCCAGATTATGTCATGGGGAACTTTATCAATAGTTTCTCCAAATCAACAAATGTCAGGTTGAGTGGCTTACTTTTAGCTAGGTACTTCTCCTGTAGCTGCTTCACAAGAAAGAGAACATCTGTGGTGCTTTTACCTAGCACAAAACTGAACTGCATCTCATCTAGGCTAACCCAGTCCCTAATAAGCTGTGTTACAATTCTTTCTGTTACTTTCATGACCTGGTCCATCAACCTCATGCCTCTATAGTTTCCTGTATCTAGTACATCTCCTTTACTCTTTGTAGCAGTTGACAATGATGCTGATGAGCCAGCCATTTGGTATGATACCATTTAGTATTACTTGGTTTACAATACAAGTGGTTAAGGTGTGACCCACCGACCCAGATGCTTTATCTCAGCAACTATCCCTGATGGACCAGCTGCTTTCCCAGTCTTTGTATTCTTAATTGCTTTACTTACTACACTGCAGCTGACATGTATAGCTGGGCCCTCTATTGGGTCCACTTGGGATAGGGTCTCTTTCTCCCATGCATTCTCCTTATTCAGTAATCTTTTATAATGGCTCTTCCATGCTACTTTCTTTTCAGCTTCTGTGAGAGCAAGTGCACCTTCATCATCACAGACACACTTCTCACCAATGACATCACAATTGTCTCTAACGCTCTGCCTCGCAATCCTGAACACCTTATGTTTCTGGTCTTTACGTTGCAAAACCTGCTTGAATTTTTCATCTTCTGATGCCTTCCTTGCAAAGTATACTTGTCATCTAGCTTCCCTTCTTGCCTCTATGTAGTGTACCCTGCTCCCTCCATTTTTCCATTTTTTCCATGCTTGTCTCTTGGCCTTAATTGTCATATTTACCTTATTGTTCCACCACTTAGTCACTCTCCTTCTCCCTGTAGCCTTGCTCCATCCACAAATCTCATCTGTTGCCTTCAGCAGATTATCTTTCAGGATCTCCCAATGCTGTTCCCTATTAAATGTCTACATACGTTCTTCCTTACTGTCATACACGTTGAGCAAAATATCTCTAAATCTGTTACTGGCTGAGGGCTCTTTCAACTTCCATATCCTTCTCCTCCAGGTTGCTCTATGTTTCCAAGTTCGTCTAGCTCTGACAATGAAGTCGCTAACTACTAGCTTATGTTGGGAGGTTCATTCCTTGCCAGGGAAGGCTTTCGTGTTTTACAACTATCACTTTATCTCATCCTCTGGTAAGGATAAAATCTATCTGACTAATATACTCACCAGATCTATAGGTGATCAGATGGTTGTTGGGTATTTTTCAGTTTGTGTTACATATCGATAGGGCATTGGCATTGCAGAATTCTAAGAGCCTGAAACCTTCTTTGTTTCTTGTACTAGACCTGTAACCTCAATGGACTCTGTAGAAGCCATCACAGTGTTTTCCAATGTGTCGATTAAAGTCCTCTATGAAGGTTAGGAATTCACTGTCATTTGTTAGGGTAGTTGTATGCATTAGTGATTTGTAAAACCTATCCTTGAGTTCGTCTGACAATCCAGATTGGGGTGTGTATGTAGATATAATTGTAGCCATTTTTTTTATTTAGGACTAGTCTGAGTTTAATGATTCTCACATTCACTCTGTTCACAGAAATTACCTTATCTACCTATTTATCAGCTAATAAAATATCTACTCCCCCAGCCCTTTGTCATTTCCCACCTAGAAAAATTTGTAGCACTGTTTTTTGCCTACAAGGACTTTAGCTGACTCTCCTCTCCATCTAGTCTCTTGTACACAACATACATCAATTTTCTTCTGCTCTGGCATCTCTACAATCTCTCCTGTTCTTCCTTTCATTGTGCTCACGTTAATGGTGCCAATTCGGAAGTTTAGACATTTGTCATCAATGGTAGAGGAGGGTGGATATTTGTTGGAGTGGGAGTATACTTTCTGTATATGGCATGGACGCCTGGGAATTTATATTTAGGGTTACTCCATCATTTCAGCCCATCCGTAATAAACAATAAACAAAATTCTCCAAGAAGAATAGGAAAGATAATAGCAGTAGTAGTAGCAGTTATTGTTGTGGATAGTGGATGAAAATATATTCATATTGCTGTGGTTTGATTGGTCTATGAATCTAAGGGGGTTTGTGGGGGTGGGTGGGAAGTAAATGATGAGATAAATGATTGAATTTGCTGACTAGCGTCTTAAATCAAGGGTGGGCAAACTTTTTGGATCGGGGGCCACATTGACTAGGTCATGAACACCAGAGTGCTGCACCATTTTCTTACTTTTCTTCAGTTAGAATTTAGAAAATATAAAATATAAACTGCATCATTATAATACATAAATTAATAAAATTATTAAATACAAAAGTCTTAAAACAAAATTTTCTTTTAATTTGTGTCTGTACATCACAAAACACACCAGAACAAGCAATTTAATGAGACAAATGCAACTGGTCACAATTTGTTACAATCTTTTTAAAACCTGGTACAAAGTTGCTAGTAGAAATTCTCCGCACTGGATGCAGGTTTGTGTGTGAAATCATGGATCTGTTCTTGGACTTGTTTATTTTAAGACAGGAAAATCTCTGTTCACAGATGTAAGTTGACTCCAAAATAGAAAACAATCTGGCAGCAAAGCTTCTCAAACATGGACATTTTTCATCTGAAAGTGACTTGTAATACTCTATTAATGGCACAGAATGAAACATTTCTTTCAACGAGTGATTTGCTTGCATGTCAATTAGTTCAAGCTGTATCTATTCAGGTGCTGCATCAACATCAGCAGTGAAAGGGAAAGTTAAATTGAATTCAGGCTCAATCTTTTTTAAATATGTAAACCTTCTTTCAAACTCCTCCTTTAAACTAATCAACTGATGCATGATCTTTGAGAAGACCTTTCTCCTTCCCTAATAAAGAAAAATGGCAGAACCTGCTTGCCTGGACAAGTTTTGCCTGAAAAGACTCAATATGCTTGTACATATGAGCAAACAGATGCTTTTGCTGCAATTTCACATTCAGGTCATTTAGTTTATCAAAAATGTCAACTGTAAACATTAGTTCATATCTTCATATCTCCAGTTACAAAGTCACAAGAAACCACCTTCATGTCCAGAAAGAGAAGAGTATCTTCTCGCAACTCCCACACTCCCTTCAGCACTTTGCCCAGGCTCAACCACTGCACATTGTTGTGGTAAAGTACTCCATGCTCAGCCTCTGTCTTCTAGCAGAGATTTGAACTGTCGGTGATTCAGTGCCCTTGTCCTAATAGAATTTACTACATTTACCATCTGATCTACCACATGCTTCAAGTTCAGTGCAGCTTTACACAGGCTCTCTTGGTGCAAAATGCAATGGAAAGACCACATGGCATGATTAGGATGGCCTTTTCTGATTTTATTTTCAATGAATTTCACAATGCCCACATTTTTCCTGTTAATGCCCGGGCACAGTCTGTTGTCGCTCTTGCCAACTTATCCCACGATAACGCATTTTTATCAACAAAATTGACCACACATTCAAACAAATCCTGACCTGTTGTTGTGATTTTGATGGGCTTTAGTGAAAGGAGTTCTTCTGTGACATGAAAATTCTTTTTCACTCCACGAATGAAGATGACTAAGCAGTGTCTTGGATGTCAGTACTCTCATCTAGAGCTACAGAGTACCATACAAAATCTGTTGTTGAGTTAACTCGTTACTTATTACATCAATGTGTCATACAATCGTCTGTCTTGATAATGAAATGTTTTCAAATTTACCTTTCACGCCAGGGCACACAATGCTTGCACAATCCATCATGCATTGTTTTAGAAACTCTCCATCTGAGAATGGTTTGTTATTTTTTGCAAGATTGTATGCTACAATAAAACCTGCTTCTACAGCACTCTCATAATGCGACAATAGTTTTGTAAACATAGTTTTTTGCTTGTTCAGTTTTGTCACAAAATCCATTGCCTTTCTCCGTTCTTCATTGGACATATTGAGACCAAAACCCTCGTGTTTTGTTTGGTGATGTCGCTTTAAGTTGTACTCTTTGAACAGAGCAAACACTGCTTTATTCTCGGCACTGGTAAAGAAATACTTGTGTAGCCAATCTTTTTGGAATACACAATATTCTTGGTCAATTTTGCCGTTTTTTAGCAGAAGTCATTATTACGGTCAGAAGAAATTATGTCATGGCGTTGTTGTGGAAACAAAATGCAGATGTCAACAGCTGAGCATGCACAGCTGTTATGTTGTGCCTGTTATTTGAAATAGAATTATCACTCCTGCCCTCTGTCTCTCTGCTCTCTCTGGTACAAAAACATAACTAGATCTAGTCTCGGATTAAGTATTATATACGAAAATTTTTTGATTTTGATTTTTTAAATTAATTCGTGGAATGCACAAAACTGCTTGGCAGGCCATTGTTTGCACACCCCTGTCTTAGATGGATATAAATGAATTTTCATGAAATGTTGTTATGGAGGAAAAGTTGTGAAGATTGAAAATTGAAAATGGCTTCAAAATGATTCAGAGAAGATATTTTTACATATATATATATCATCATCATCATCATTATTATAATTTTAGATCCATTTTCCATGCTTGCATGGGTTGTCATAGTCAGAGACTAGACAAATCGGAAAAACCTTATTTTGTTCATATGTTCCATATTTCGCAAGATTTCTACATCTGGATGCCCTTTCTAATACCAACCACCTTACAGAATGTACCAGATACATTTTATCATGGCACCAGCACTACCACATTACAGAGTGTATTAGGTGTGTTTTATCATGACAGCAACACTACCTCTTTATAAGGTGTACAAGAGAGGTTGTCATGCACAACCAGATTGTCTTTGTTTGTTTGCTGTCCACTTTACAAAGTGTAGTTAGTGCATTCTATTACGGCATGGACACTGCATGGATTATCAGTTTCTCGACTGAGTCAGAAGATTCATTTTACTTTATATTGTTCCCCAAAACTTTCATGGGTTGGGTACTAAGTACATTCATTCTGATGCCATCACTAGGAGGTTGTCTTCTCCACTGCAAAAGGGATCTATCTACTCTATACCATTTCCAGACTCTTGCCACATTTACTTTTACTTTTAGTTTCACAGTGCTTTATATTATATATATATATGTATCCTAAACAGACGGTAGTCCGTTTAGTAATATTGTTGTTTTTCTATCTGATGTATGTATGTATGTATGTATGTATGTATGATGTATATGTGTATGTGTGTGTGTGTGTGTGTGTGTGTGTGTGTGTGTGTGTATGTCTGTATGTGTGTGTGTGTGTATGTATGTATGTATGTGTGTGTGTGTGTATATACAATGGTAGCATATATTTTATAATTTTACTAGTTTCAACCTGCTCCTAATTTTAACAGGTTAGGGATGGAAGGTGTTTTTATTGTTTCTTGTCTATGTGTATAAGAAAGAGAGAGAGAGAGAGAGAGAGAGGGGGAGAGGGAGAGAGAGAGAGAGAAATAGATATTTTCCCTTTCTGTTTCCTTCATTCTATTTTCCTTCCATTTCTTGAAGAAAGGTATGATTTAATTCAAAAATATTAATGTATGTGTAAGCACCATAAGTAGTTTAGCTATGTTTTGCTAGAATGTCACCCAGCAAGCAAGAAGACTCTACTACCATCATTATAACGATCAACAGAACTTATGCAAACTAACAAGGAGATTTTTTACAAAGATTTCCAAACTGTGTATGGCAACACTTTAGTGCGTTACAGATTTTATCTCTAGGTGTGTTGTGAAATTAAGTCAAAACTGACCATGGTGTATCAAATTGAATCATTCGATTTACATATATATACAAATCAGATAATTCTCTTTTATATTTATCTATGAAGTATATTTTTTGAGACCTGACAACTCTGTGTACAGTTAGACACTTAACTTATGACATGATTTTTAATTGTTTATTAATTTCATTAATTTTGTATCGCTAACAAAACTTAATGTATCATAAAAATTATTATTTGTAAAATGTGTGTCACTAATATTAAAAGTTTAGAAAGCAGCCAAATCTTTTTCAGATCACATCCTATCATCTTAAACAGTGATGCATGATTTTCGAAGGTTAACCACATAATTCACAAAAAAAACTTCATGGACCATCAAATATAAATTTATTTTTAATTGCATTAAAATGATGAAATGGTAGAGTTGTTAGAGTGTCAGAATAAAAATCTTCAATGTACTCAATTCTACTGAGATCTACTTTGCCTTCCATTCTTTCAAAGTAGATGAATAAAGTACCAGTCCAATACGAGGGTTGATTCTTCTTCTCTTTCTCTATTTCTTTCTTTCTCTAGAAGACATTGACTGTGTTATAACCTGGAGAGGGTTAAAATGTCTTAATTTTTAACTGGTTTAGGTTTTAGATTGTATCATGCAAAAAAAATAGTAACTTCCCTGATCCTATGACTTGCCGAAACCATTGGTGGTCCACTTAAACCATCCTGTGAGTCATTGGTGGCCCACTTGAACCATGCTGTGAACCAATGGGGATCCACTTGAACCATGCTTTAGACTGTTTGTAGTCCACTTGAACCATGCTGTGAACAACAGGTGGTCCAATTGAACTATGCTTTGGACCGTTGGTGGTCCACATGAACTATGTTTTGGACAATGACAGTTTCAGTTGTCAGCATGCTTATGAAATGAACATGCAAATGGCTGAGATCCCACAGATACATATGCATGTATGGTCCCGTAACTCTTCGTGGAGTTGTAGAGGTTCTGTAGTGACATACAGCATTTATTGGGCATTTGAAAGCCTGGTGGAGTCCATCAGCAAATTTCTTTCAGAGAAGGATAGAAAGTATGAGAAAGAGGAAGTGGGGAAAGAGATATAGAAGAAGAATCAACCTTGTACTGGACTGGTACTTTTTTTATTGACCTCAAATGGATGAAAGGCAAAGTTGACCTCGGTGGGATTTGAACTTAGCAGAGAGCTGGAATGAATACTGAAAAACATTCTATCCAACATTCTAATGACTCTGCCAATTCACCGTCTATTCAGACACATATACTCTTAACATAATTCTCAAGGTCAGTATGACAAGGCTTAGACCTTTGAATTACAGGTACAGTCCATCCGACAGGCTGTCAAATAGTTTTTGCCGACCCAGTTTTACTCTCAAAACTTTAGTTCACCTGAGGCTATGGTAAATGACACTTGTTCAATAAACTAAGCTGTGAGATCAAACCCTAGACCATATGATTAGGAAGTGAATTTCTTAACTAGTTAGCCAGGCTATGTCCACATACACACTTAATAAGAAACATGTATGTACTTGTGCAATCTTTCTATCGGAATGTAGCTCATATTATATATTTTACATACTTCTCTCAAAGATGTTGGAACAAAATAGATTGATAAATAATAACAGAATTAAATCATGACACTGCCATATGTCAATCATATTATTTTCTACTGTTATTGTCTTTCAGTCTTGTTGTTACACTGTTATACCTATCTGTGTATTTATTTATTGATGTTGTTTTTTATTTTATTTTATTTTATTTTAGAATTTGTCCCCAAGATCAGTAGTGGGTGGGGTCATATAATCCATCAAATATGGTAATTTGTTAATTGTGATGGGAATAGTAGGGGAAATGTGATGATAGAGGTACACACATGATGAATTTTGTGAGTGCGCTTTTTTTAATTTTTTGGTAGTAGTAGTAGAATTTACAGCAGGATTTACAGCATATACTTGAATATAAGTCAGTCCAATTATCAGTCAACCGCCTATTTTATGGCTAAACCTCATTTGTAAGCCATGGCAGCTAATCATCATCATCATCACCGTTTTACGTCCGTTCTTCCATGCTAGCATGGGTTAGATGGGTTGTCCTGTTGTGGGCAGTGTCTGGTTGGCTGACCATGCCTTGCTCATACAGGAACTGATTTTGGCTTGATTTCTACAGCTGGATGCCCTTCCTAACACCAACCTCATTTACAGTGAATGTTGGGTGCTTTTTTCCATGCCGCCTACACGTCCACTTTACAGTGTGGGCTGTGTGCTTTTTTGCCTTGGCACCTCCACGACCACTTTGCAGTGGAAGGGTGTGGGGTCATATTGTCTATAAGCTTCTGCTTGTACCCACGGGAGGTCGGGTACTCTGTGAAATTCTCACAAGTTTAAAATATTTTGTGTTTAAAATGTAGAATATAGTTTTTGTTTCAGAAGTCCATTATGTAATGATTTTTTACCATTTCATCTGTTTTACAAAATTTCAACAAATTTCTCGAATTTTTGTTTTCTTCTGGCCATTCACATGCTGGAAGTACTTTGAAAGCAAGAGATTGAATAAGAGAACATTGTATTGAGATTCATAGAGTAGATGTGGGAGGGATACACAGCAAGTGAGAGAGAGGAGAGGTAGAGCTAGAAAAAGAGAGGGCATGAGGGAGAAGGCAGAGAGAGTGAGAGCAATAGAACACAAGTCAGAAGATTTCAGTCTTATGTAAGATTGAAAAAAGAAGTATTATTAAGTCAGAAAAAAACATGTATGTATGTGTGAAAATCAGCAAAATATTGACCTCGAATATAAGTCAACCCCATTTTACTATCAATTTTTTTTTTTGTCACATATTTCTCAGCTTATATACGAGTATATACGGTAAGTTGCTGGAGAGTGTAGAAATGCGAGGGGTAATGTACTAGATTTTTGGGAGGGGGCTTATCTATGTGTGTGTGTTTGGGGGGGGGGGGGGCTCTCTGTGTGCATACCACTTTGGGCATTTGTCTTCTACTATAGCTTTGAGTTGACCAATATCTTGTGAGCAGCAGATTTTCTGTTTATATGGAATGCACCCAATACACTCTGTAAAGTGGTTGGTGTTAGGAAGGGCTCTTCAGTTGTTATATATGATTGTACAAGTCAACATTCCTAAAATTATCATTTATACATATACAGGTTAGCATCAGGAAGGGAATTTGATTGTAGAAAAACTGCCTTGTCCAACCAATATGCTAGCATGGAAAAGCAGACACAAATATACAACTTAATATATACCCTACCCCACCACACCACACACCCCTTACTACATCCTCCCACTTCCGTCCATTGTAAAGTGGTCATGTAGGTGACACAACAAAAACCACCCAGTCCACACTGTAAAGTGGTTGAGTAGGAGACACAGTAAAAAGGCTCCCAGTCTACACTGTAAATGTGGTTGGTGTTAGGAAGGGCATCCAGCCCTAGAAAACCTGCCAGAAACAGTTCTGTATGAGTGAGACACAGTCACCCGACCAATTTTGCCTCAAGTGGGACAAACCCATCCAACCCATGCTAGCATAGAAGATGGACGTTAAATAATGATGATGATGAAAATGTTGATAATCGTGATGGTGGTATGTGCATTAGTGCATGTGTTTCCATATCCATTTTCAATTTGATGCTGCCTAAAAATACTAGTGCCATTTGCATATACCTTACAAGTTAGTAATTCTACAGATGAAAATCAGTACCATACTAAAAAGCAATGAGTATGTGGCCTTAAACTGCCTAAAACTGTTTAATCAATGCATGGCAGTGTGGAAAAGCAGATGTGATGATGATGGGGACAGTACATATCCTATGGCTTCTCAGAATTTTGGATTTGAAGAGTTAAAGTAAGTTTAGGGTTGGATCTGGTCATATAAAAGAGAAAAGAGTTCTATGAGATAGAAGTCCTCAATCTGAAGAACTGCATGCAATGCTTGGTGCAAGGTTTATACCACTAGCAAACTAGTGGAGACAACATAAGTTTGAGAAAACACCTTAGTCCTGCTGAGGGCATAACAACTACTTCAGTGCTGGTGTCATGATAAAATAGGTCCAATATACTCTATAAGATGTTTGTTGAAAGAGAGGGCATCTAAGCATAGAAACTATTCCAAATATAGGACATACAAGTGAGACATGGTCCTCTGACCTATCCAGAAGGGTGGTAATATCGATTAAGAACCAACAGGGATTCTGACAACCTATCAAACCCATGCCAGCATGGAAAGTAGATGTAAAATGATGATAATGTTGATGTTGATAGATCAGGTGACAGGGAAACAGTGTGGTATCAGCCCATTAGGCTCATATCCATAGAAAGTGATTGTTATTATGATGACAGGAATAATAAATGGAAAGATACCTGTGTGACAGAATTACATCATAAATCAGTAATGGAATAAAACAAGATTTTATTCAGCTTAATTTGAGAGGAGATATGTGAAAGTGTTGGGGTTAGTGTCCTTGAATGACCTCAGAAAACAATGGTTGTATTGAGTGATAGTTATAATTGTTGTTTTTTTTTAGTTGTTGTTTTTTACCAATGTCAGCTCTGATAAAGCAGATGTAAGCTTTGTTTTGTTTTTGTTTTTATTTATGGTTTAACCATTCCAGTCTGTTCAACTCAAACTTAGTTTTATGGAAATTTCTAAGTGATCTGGTTACTCCACTAACATATTTCAGTTCTTGGTTGGAACTATTTTACATACACTCACACATATACATAGCGTGGACTAAGGGCTGGATTAACTATTAAGCAAAGTAAATACATGTATAGTGCATCAAGGGAAGAGGGACACCATTTTATTTTAATTAAATGTGTCATTCCACATTCTACAACTGTGTATCCTGAGGCCCCAAAGAGGATCCAAAAGGGAGAAAACCTTGACAAGTGGAACATCACAACCCTTACAGGTAAGGAGCAGGAACTAGTAGAGGAGGCTAGGAGCTGCCAGCTAGATATAGTCAGGGTTTCCTCAAAGTTCCATGGCTCTGATACTGTAAATTTGAATGGAGGATGGAAACTCCACTCTTCAGGAGTGGCATCAGAAATTGCATAGTTAGGAGTGGGGATACTCAAAAGGCCCCAGCTGTCAGAATGTGTTATGGACTGGAGTCCATTAGGAGGGAGGATTTGTCTCATGAAGCTTAGGCTGAAAGATAGGTCTCTGGGGGGTGGTGCAAGTTTATGCAGCAAACAAGGAGTCCGAATACAGGTCCTTCTTTGATAACGTCACTGCAATGTTAGATGTAATTAAGACTGAGTCATATATCCTGATAGGAGACTTCGATATACATGTTGGCACTGACCACCTGACAGGAGTGATTGGAAGGAACGGTGACACCGATCTAAATATGAATGGAGAAGCCTTATTAAACTTCTGTTCTAGAAATGGACTTTCTAATATGAACACCTTTTTCCACCACAGAGACATCCATAAATATACATGGTATAAGGGGAAGGGGAATCAGGAACAGAGATCAATAATTGATTTTGTTATTATCTCTGATATTATTGATTCCGTAAGAAATACAGTGTATTTCAATTAATTAATGAAAAAGTTGGAAGGATTTACTGAAATTATTAATTTTTTAGTTATTAAGATGGTAACCACTTAAGAAAATGTTCTTCAAATTACATTGTAAGATTTTTACTTAAATAGGAACACTTTAAATAGGTAACAATTTTGGGGGTAATGAATGAGGTTTATATACATATACTAGACAAATCCAATTCATTCTCCTTTGGAGAATGCTTTCTATACTTGGTGATAGATAGATAGGAATACATAGAGACAGAAAGAGTAATACATAGAGAGGTACAAATCAATGTGTGTGTGTTGTAGAAGCTAATGTTTTATTTCACTGTCATTTTTAGCAAGATAGGTTACCACAACAAAGCTCTTTGTATGACAGACTGGCACACAGACAAATAGATAAAGGGCCAACTGCAGGCTCTCTAACAGAGGCACCTGGCATTGCTCGGGAATAAAAGTGTTCCTTATATATTAGAAGAAGAAAGCAATTTGATATTCTAAATTCCATTTATTCTTCAGGTACATGATGAAATCAATTCTGAATTCATAATACAAAAATTAATAAAAAATAAAAATACAAAATTTATCACTTTTATGGAGATAAATTGTATTACATATCATCATCATCATTTTACGTCCGCTTTTCCCTGCTTGCAAGGGTTGAAGGAAATTACTTAAGAGCTTCTGGGTAAACAACATTCTTTGTTTTCTGGTTCGGAGCATAGATAAATAAGTCTTATAAACAACGCACCCTAGAACAACCAGAGTAAAGTTGACCATGAGAAAAGCAAGGCTAATTTAAGTGCAAGCAAGTAGATTTCAAAGTCTGACCTCCACCTTTATTGATAGACATTGCGAAGCAAACATAGACTGGGAATTGTGTTAGTTTGAACTCAAATGGCATGTCCGTTGGTTTCATTGGAATTATTGAAATGAAAACCTCTTCCCCAAAGGCACATCCAGTGATGATGGTAGCTTCTATCACATTAGGTGATAATATCTTCAAAATCAACCTTGTCCCATTGCATAGTTTAGGAAGATCTAAATTTCTTGGAAGCATTATTGGGACTCCAAACTTCAGGAAAAGTTTATGTGGAGGAGTTCCAGGTGACTCAAGAGAATTAAGAAACTCTGTAGGGTAGTGGACAGCTTGATTTTCATCAAGGGCTGAATAAACTGATTTGTACTTCTTAATGACTGTTGGAATCTTATTCATTAGCTCATGGTTAATCCTTACCATTGTCTAATTTTTTTTTTAGCAATAATTGCCCTTTCACACAACCACTTGTGTGAATTATAAGGATTATTTAAGTCTGGAAATACCCTGTTCTTCAATTCAGCTGGTGAATCCACTATGATAGCAATATGAGCCAAGTTGATACAACCATTCCTATCAATTGGTAATTCCCCATTTCCTAATTGAAGGAGTCAGGTTGAGAACTGTTCTGTACATTGGTCCCTGTGTAATAAAGCTTGCATGTTAGTATTGAAGGAGAAATTCTGTATTTTATTCCATAGCTGCGAAGACCTAATGCATGCTTTTATTTTACCAGGTCTTGTTCCTCTCGGAATGACTGGTAATGTCTGTCTGAAGTCTCCTGATAAAACTAATGTAACTCCTTTCCTGTAAAGTCTTATCAAGAGCGTCCATTGCTCCTCTATGTGCATACTTTCCAAATGATCAGGTGACATTGGCGCAAACTTCTGCTAAACCCGAGCCTTTGCTTATGTTACAAATTGTACTGTCATTTGTTACCAGATTTGGCGGTAATTTAAAAGCAGAATGAGCTGTTCATCCTCCTGGGAGAAGGGTGACAGCTATGCTAGATGATGCTAAGCAAGTGAAATTCTTTTTTGCTGCCTTACCTTGAAGGGAAGCAAAGTTGTTACAAATGCTTTACCTGTGCCACATGGAGCATGAAGAAAGAAAATTCCTCTGACTGACAAAATGATTTCAAAATATGCCCAGCATTGTTCTGGAAGAGGTTTAGGCTCATGTTCATTCACAAATGTAGCCAACTTTGTGATGTCATAATTTGTCTTGCTTGCAAACTCTCTTGGAGTTAAACCACTAATTTGATGGTTTGTTTTTGGCAGTCCAGAACCAGACACTTACAAATTCTTATATACCCCTCATGGCCAAAATTGATCTGCAATTTCAATCAATGCTTGATAGAAAATTTCTTCAAAGAACTGAATATTGATACCTGGGTTTGCCTGTTGAACTGCATACTTTAAGTCCCCTGCCATGTCCTTTTGATGTTTCATCCAAAGCTGTAGGGGACTGCTAATTACAGAGTTTCCTTGGCAAATCTGACACTGATGCTTCAGTCAATGCATGGTCCCACTGATCATCATTTTCTAACAAATATAGAAATATATTGAATATATTATTTACATTTGAATCGGTATATACACCTTATAATTGAATTAATATCATTGTTATTATATACTAACTGGCCCCGTGCCGTCAAAACTGATGGCTAATTGTAATATCTATACATAATATAAATAAGAGATGTTTATTCGTTGGTTGGTTCCTTCGTTCTAACTCACACAAGTGATACAAACATACAAAAACACTGCTGTGATGAATCTTAGAACCTGGACTTCTATAGTTTCTCACCCACCTACTTTTTCAGTCATTGTATAGATGTGCGTGTATGTAATAATTATTTTTTCTAAGTGTGTCAGTTTCATCATCATCCTCATCACTGTTTTATATCCATTCTTCCATGCTGGCATGGGTTAGATGGGTTGTCCTGTTGTGGGCAATGCCAGGTCAGGTGACCTTGTCTTGCTTATACAGAACTGATTTTGGCTTGATTTCTACAGCTGGATGCACTTCCTAACACCAACCTCATTTACAGTGAGTATTGGGTGTTTTTTTTACTGTGGTGCCTACACGGCCACTTTACAGTGTGAAGTGGGTGCTTTTTTGTCGGGACACCTACACGACCACTTAACAGTGGCAGGGGTGGGGGCATACTGTCTATATGCTTCAGCATCAGCTTGTACCTGTGGGAAGTCGGGTCATCTGTATTTCTGCGAAACGTCAGAGGTCCTGGTCCTGTGTCTTGGGAGGTGCAATTGGGCAAGGTCAGCTTTTATCACCTCATCCCAGGTCTTCTTGGATCTCCCCACTCCAAAGTTCCATTGACTTTTAGTGCTCTGTGTTTTTGTAATTCTATTGTCTATGTATTTTTCTAAATAAACACACACAAATATTATATATGAATATAATTTACTCAAACACACATATACACACATATGTGGCGGTTGTCTCCCTTGTTTGGATTAACATCTAGACGGGAAGTAGAACCCTTTCTGTAACTTCCGGTCAGAACCCTATAAAACTAACAACTTTAAGTTCTCACTCTCTCATTGCCCTTTTCGGCACCAGGCCAAGAGCCTCTCATTTGCCTTCCGGCGCCTGGGCCTTAGCCAGGCGTCTTCTGCCAGTCGCGTTTGCCTGGCAATCAAAACGGTAACGACTAACTTTGTTTCATTCTATCATCTATTTCTTTGACATGTCAACTATACTATCTACCATTGTTAATTAAATATTATACACACAAACAATGTATTCCTTGTTACATTCATACAACCCAGTACTCTCGCTATATTGGCCAAGCTTTCGCTTTGTGTTGATGCATCTGATACCGCTGTGGGAGCAGTTTTACAGCAGTCTTACGCTGAAAGCCAACAACCTTTGGCATTTTTCTCGAGGAAGTTGAAACCAGCAGAAACGCGTTATAGCACGTTTGGGCGGGAATTATTAGCCATATATCTGTCGGTGAAACATTTCTCTCATATCCTTGAGGGGAGAAATTTTACGGTTTTTACCGACCACAAACTGTTGACCTTCGCTTTGAGGGCCAAAGCCGACAGATATTCGCCCAGAGAGACAAGGCACCTGGACTACGTTTCACAATTTACAAACGATATCCAGCACATTGCCGGCTCGCACAACATAGTTGCAGACGCATTATCTCGTTTGCCAATTAGCTCCATCTCGTCATCCCAGGATATCGATTTAGGTCGTTTAGCTGCAGACCAACCTGCACTCCAATCATTGGACACTCTTTCTACCGAATTTGCGACTTGCATTTTCAAATATCTGCCCTTGTCCACCACCGACAGGCAGATCCTTTGTGATGTATCCACTGATGCACCACGACCACTTGTTCCTGAGACTCACCGTCGAATTGTGTTCCTGGCTCTGCACAACATTTCTCATCCAGGATCTGCTGCCACAGTTAAACTCATAACAGCCAGATTCTTCTGGGCTAATATGAGGTGCGACATTGCTGTTTTTTGCCGTTCCTGTATCGCTTGCCAGAAATCGAAGATCCATAGACACATCCGGACTCCACTGGGTACTTTCACCACTCCAGATGCCCGGTTCCAACACATCCACATTGACATCGTTGGACCTTGGCCATTCAGCAGTGGATATTCCTACAAATTGACGTGTGTCGATCGTTTTTCGCGATGGCCTGAAGCCATCCCTTTACAAGACATGACAGGGGAGACTGTAGCACGTGCCCTGGTATCAGGGTGGATTACCCGCTTTGGGGTACCAACTAGACTCACCACAGACCGCGGTAGACAATTCGAGTCCTATCTCTTCTCTGAGCTCACCAAAATAATTGGAGCTCAACGGATTCGGACCACGGCCTATCATCCTGCTTCAAACGGAATGGTGGAACGATTCCACCGCCAATTAAAGGCCGCTCTTCGCGCCTATCCAGACTCTCAACGTTGGAGCGAGTACCTTCCTATTGTGTTATTAGGAATTCGGTCATCAATAAAGGAGGACCTTGGGTTCTCCCCGGCCGAATTAATTTACGGTGCTCCTCTAGCGTTGCCTGGGCAAATGCTTGCCCCTGTTAATCTTGCTTTCCAAGATCCGCTTTCCTACGTATCCCGTCTGCGTTCTTATTTACAGGACCTGCCGCCGATGGATACGAGGAAGCAAACTGTAAAACATGCGGTCCCGAGGGACATTGCCTCGTGGACCCATGTGTTCGTAAGGAACGATGCTGTGAGACCACCCCTCACACAACCATACTCTGGACCCTACCGTGTGTTAGCACGCACTGACAAACATTTCACTGTAGACGTTAAGGGATCCAGAGAGACAATTTCGGTGGATAGACTGAAAAGGGCACACAATGACGCTCATACACCCGAGCCACAAATACCCCAATCTTTCACCATTGTGCACACACCTGCTCCTTCTGCCCCACCTTCACCTACATACAAGACTACGACCCGTTCCGGTCGGAGAGTCCACTGGCCCAAAAAGTTCTGCCAAACTATTTTTATGTGAACTGGCCATTGGAGCCTTATATATATATATATATTATTTTTTTTGCTGTTCTTATTTATTTGATTTATTGTATTGCAATGTACCTCTCATGACCATTTCACTGGATGTATATATATGTTTTTCGTTTCCTTTACAACGAACATTTTAAGCTATATTCTTCTATTTGCCGGTTTATAAATTTACCACGTAAATTTACCGTTGATAACCGCGCATTTATTAAGAATGCTTATTTCTTTGGTCGCTGGCCTCTTGACCCTTCCAGGTCAACGCATTCTCAACATCGACCATCAACTTCGGCTGCTATTTCTAGCACTTTGCGCAACTCATTTTTTCTGAAAAAAATTTTTTTTACTGTGAATTTAAACACCGAATACGCTCACTCAGCGAGACAACAGCAGCAGCAACAGCAACAGCAATATTACAGCAACAGCAACACAGCAGCAACAGCAATACAGCAGCAACAGCAGCAGCAACACCAACAGCAATATAACAGCAACAGCAGCAGCAACAGCAACAGCAATACAGCAGCAGCAGCAACAGCAATACATCAACACAGCTTCACCAACAACCAAAGCCAGAGAATTTATTTTTGCAGCACTCTTCCTGTGAGAAAATCCATTCGGAGGTTGGAAATTTCACGATATACCACAGAACAGAAACCACCTGCATTCATTCTCTGGAACACACTTTCTTTCCTGCTGTCATGTGATTGCACACCTGTGAACTATATTTTGTACATTTGAACTTTGAGCCCTTCTCTTACTTTATTACATTGTATCTTTGGGTGATGGATAGATAGATGTCCAGTCGTTCTCTGGCCAAGAGCGGTTGGCTACCGGTTGGCTATCATTGATTGTTGCAAACATTCTTTTGTCGTAATTTTCATGCCTGTTACAACATTCTCGCCAACTTGCTACATATTTCAATTCGATTTTTATATTCTAAAATTCTGGCGGGAGGTTATGTGGCGGTTGTCTCCCTTGTTTGGATTAACATCTAGACGGGAAGTAGAACCCTTTCTGTAACTTCCGGTCAGAACCCTATAAAACTAACAACTTTAAGTTCTCACTCTCTCATTGCCCTTTTCGGTACCAGGCCAAGAGCCTCTCATTTGCCTTCTGGCGCCTGGGCCTTAGCCAGGCGTCTTCTGCCAGCCGCGTTTGCCTGGCAATCAAAACGGTAACGACTAACTTTGTTTCATTCTATCATCTATTTCTTTGACATGTCAACTATACTATCTACCATTGTTAATTAAATATTATACACACAAACAATGTATTCCTTGTTACATTCATACAACCCAGTACTCTCGCTATACATACAAGCACTCACATAATCATAACAGCCAATGTGTATAGCCAATTTGCTATATATATAGACAGACAGGTGTAGCAAATATTAGATGCTGCCATCCCTCCTTTCTCAGTCGGCATTATCACCCCTTCATTCCTCAGTCATTTCTAGTGTCTGATGGACAAATACACAAGGGTATTATATATTAGTAGATATGTGTGTGTGTGTGCATATGTATACATTTATACTCATGTTTATGTAAATATAAACGTGCAAACACCGATAAACTCACACATATACATACACACAAACACACGCATACATTCACACAAACACACTCATACTCTCACACACACACACACATACACATACTTTCAGACAAATATGCAAAACCACACACATACTTTCACACAAACACACGCATACATACACTCACACAGAGCATAGCAAAGTTTGGAAATCTGTTGGCTGTTTTTGCCCTAGTATTTTCACCATCCCCCTTCCTTTGTTTTAACTCATTCATCAATTTGACAATTATTATTATTATTATATATATATGCACACATAAAAACAACAACAGAAAGCTGGACTGGAAAATTTACTTTAGAATTTTAATCATGTGAAAGCACTGTACATATTTTGATGGCCCAGCTCTATCATCCGGTTATGATGCAAGATTAGGCGATTTCATCAGATGTTATTTGCAGAATTATGTAACAGGATTAGGGTTGAACCCAAAACACCTTCCTCACTGGAATCACCCCACCCCTATATATACCCCCCCCCCCAATTCCCCATGCATCTCCACCACCCAAGTCCCCAATCCACACCATAAACTGGTCATCCTGGAGCCATGACAATAAGCACCCAGTCCACACTGTAAAGTTGTGTAGATATCATGACAAAATGCACCCAGCCCACATTGTAAAGGGGTCATGTTAGTGACACGACAAAAAGTGCTCAACCCACACTGTAATGTGGCTATGTAGGTGTCATGACAAAACGCACCCAGTCCACATTGTAGAGTGGTCATGTAGGAGTCACAATAAAAAGCACCCAGTCCACACTGCAACGTGGTCGTGTAGATGTCACGACAAAAAGCACCTAGTTCACACTGTAACGTGGTTGTGTTGGTGACACAACAAAAAGTGCTCAACCCACACTGTAATGTGGTCGTGTAGGTGTCATGACAAAACACACCCAGTCCACATTGTAAAGTGGTCATGTAGGTTTCATGACAAAAAGTACCCAGTACACACTGTAAATGAGGTTAGTTGTAGAAACCAAGCCGAAATCAGTTCCGTGTGAGGAAAACATGGTCCTCCAACCTGGATGTCTCACAACGGTCAGCATGTCCTATCCATGCTTGCGTGGAAAAAAAAATGGACATTAAATGATGATGATAATATACACACACACAAACATGTGTGTGTATAAATAATTGTTTCTACTTTTGGCACAAGGCCAGTATTCATCCCAGTGCATTACTGGTACTTTATTTTATCGACCGCGTAAGGATGAAAGAAAAAGTCAACCTCAGCGGGATTTGACCTCAGATCGTAAAGGCCCGTAACTCCTGTGTGTGTATAAATAATTGTTTCTACTTTTGGCACAAGGCCAGCAATTACTCAGTATATCACTGGTACTTTATTTTATCGACCCCGTAAGGATGAAAAGCAAAGTTAACCTCGGCGGGATTTGAACTCAGAATGGCAAGGGCCGTAACTCTATGCATCAAAGCATGGCGTCCGACCCTCTTGGACAATAATGAGTCCCACAGTGACTGTTATGTTATTCCAACAATCAACATCTATCTGCTATGACAGACTTATGTCAATCTTGTCATTCTTTACTGCATCATTTGTTGAGATTTTGTACCCTGTCATCTTCACCCTGTACACTCTTTATTCTGTCCACATCACAGCCATTTTCATCCTGTTCGCCATACCATTTTTACCTTATTCACACCACTACCATCTTCACCCTGTTCGCAATCTGATCATCTTACTGTTTTCCCTGACATCTTCATCCTGTCCACCACTGCCATCTTCATCCATTCCATGCTACTGCCAATCTATACTTATCACTACCAGTCAAATATAGTAGTTATCTCCATCTTTTGACAGACCAATGTCTAAATTAAATTGATGAATTAATTACAAACAAAAACAGGTTATTTCTGCTTCATTTAACATGCCAACACACTCATACACACCCCCACTCTCTTACTCTCTCTCTATCTATCACTCTCTCTCTCTCTCTCTCATATGGGCATACATAAGTGTTGTATGTGTATTTTGGTAGTTAGATATGGCTTTGTGGCTGGCAATGTTTGGATGACATCAACATCTACAAATTGCTCTGTAGTTTCTTATACATGCACATAGACAGACACACACACACACACACACACACACACACACACACACACACACACACACATACACACACACACAGATGCACACACGCACACAGATCCATGCACACGCACACACACAGATAACACAGGCCTTCACCTTTTGGTTTGTGTTAAATTCCAATCATTTTTGGCTTGCATGAAATTCAAATATCAACTCTAAAAGATTAATTCTCATTACATATATCGAGTACTAGCTTAAACTAAGTCTTCTTTGTCTTTTAATTAAAAACATGTGAAATATGTGTGTGCATGAAATTTGAAAATATTCTTGCTACAATGCAGATAATTATAATAATAGTTAATAACTATAATATCTTATGCTATAGACTACATTTCTAGTTTTACAATTTATCTGTACAGAGGGTATTTGCAGAAACATGACAACGACACACATAGGAGAGACAGCCTGGAGCATAGGGGAGAAATTAGACCACACTGGGGTGAACTAAAAGGACAAAAAGATGGTTCAGTACTATATGAACACGCTAGACTAAGACATGATGGTAATAGAGACAACATAGAAATTAAAATATCTAAAAATAGAAATGACTCAACAGGTAGACAAATTAGGGAAGCAACTGAAATAGAACCAAGGAAACCAAAGTTGAACAAAAAATATGTATGTAATAACAACAACAACCATACACAAACAGACAGTAGTGCTCTAAGATAAATATAAATAAATATACACAGGTCTACAAATTGCTGTGTAGTTTTTTATACATGCACATAGACACACACACACACACACATACACAGATGCACACACAGAAACACACACAGAAACACACACACAGATGTATGCACACACACACAGATAACACAGGCCTTCACCTTTTGGTTTGTGTTAAATTCCAATCATTTTTGGCTTGTATAAGAAACTGCACAACAATTTGTAGACGTTGATGTCACAACAACAACCACACAACAACACTCACACATAAACACACTAGTGACCAAAGATAGAATACAAACACACACAGACTCAGACACGAATACATGAACACACACCAAACAGAAAACACACGTGCTAACAGAGACAACAATAAATAAATAAATAAAAAATAGAATAAGTAAACATTACAATACAATGGGAGGAAACATAATAGTATCACTGATGATGTCACAGGTGTGTGATGAAAGAACTCTGAGAGACTATATAAATATATATTTATATCTATTTGTAACTGTTGGTCAATCAATGATAAACATTGATTGCCAGCTAAGTTAACTATAGGAATATAAAATATACGGAAGCGAAAACCAATCTGAACCAAAAAGTGAGTGTGTTTTATTATATATCTCTGGCAATATTATAACAATATGACCCTCC
Organism: Eledone cirrhosa; assembly: GCA_964016885.1. Taxonomy (NCBI): domain Eukaryota; kingdom Metazoa; phylum Mollusca; class Cephalopoda; order Octopoda; family Eledonidae; genus Eledone; species Eledone cirrhosa. The sequence goes on along the minus strand of OZ024740.1, from coordinate 250,432,442 downwards.
CCAAATATAACAATATTTATTTCAACACGATTTCAAATAAAAAACCTTGCAAAATCATCATCATCATTTAAGGTCTATCTTCCACACTAGCATGGCAAGTTTGGTCGGGTAACCGTGTCTCGTTCGTATAGGACTGTTTCTGGCTGGTTTTCTACAGCTGGATGCCCTTCCTAACACCAACCACATTTACAGTGTGTGATGGGTGCATATATATATATATATATATATATACAGGCATGTGTGAATCCATATATGATGTTTAGTTATAATAAAAATACATTGAATCATGGTGTGATTACTTTAAACTGTGATCATGTCACTGCTTTCTCAGCATGGAGGTAAGAGTAATGAAGGCACGCATTTTACTGTCATTACAGTTCATCAGCACTTGTGTTCAGATCTAAAGTCTGTGTCAAGCCCAAAGGCTCACCAGGCTGGTGCTTATCTCCGGTTTTTGTGGTGTTAAGCAACTGAGAGTACAAGACTCCCCCCATCAAGATGCTATTCCATTGCAGGTTTAAACCTCCAGCTATTGCTAGTACTTACTTTCAGATATTGTAGCAACACGAAATGAAGTGTTTTGCTCAAGAATACAACACACAACCCAGTCCAGGAATTGAACCCATGATATTATAATCGTAAGTCCAACACACTTAGCACTAGGCCATGTGCCTCCATTTGTGCTCAGACACCAAGGTATTAAAAACAATATCATCTTAAAAATTTTGTATATAATCTTTTTGGGTGGAGGCTTATTTATATATGGTTTCTGCTTGTCTAGCTAGTATTAATTAACATTAGCATTAACATGGCGTGATTCAGATTAATGGGGCATATAAACCCACTGAATGGGAAAAAAGATGGGTATCATTATACCCCCATCTTTTTCCGTTATTATTATTTAGTCAAAATGTTATGGCGAAGCTTCTATCTTTATTTCAAATCCAAACTTTGCTTCACTATGTTCCAAACATACTTCCTTTTTTACATATGTTGGTTGGTTTTAACTTAAATAGGAATTTTTTAAATAGGAATTTTTTAATTTGTTTCTTAGAACCAAAGACAGTTTAGGCAGGTTTGTATCAAAAGAGTTAAGCTGTGATCATGCTATATAAACTACTCTACAGCCATCACTTGCAATCAATTACAATTTGGTAGTATGTACCATGCAGTTGCTAAGGGTACCCACACAGTAGCAAGCAAATACAGGCACCCTCATAACCCCACTCCTTTTATCCGGTGGACCATCCAACATTTGAAGAGCTGGAAGGAAAGATGGCTGCACCAGCACTGGGCTGATACATTCATTGCAGATCCCAAAAGGATGAAAGGCAAAATGGATTTTGGTTGGATTTGAACTTAGAATGGCTGGATTTGAACTTGGATTTGAACTCAGAACAAATATCCAATGCTCAAACAACTTTGCCAAACCAACCAACTAATTGTGCTATATACAAACTCCAGAATATGACATATACAGCAACAAAAATGACCAGTTTTCTCTGTTGTTGTGTATGCCAGTTGACAAATGACTGTGGCAAGCAGCTGAGATACAGTTAAAACCCATCTAGCCTGTGTCAACAGGAAAAGAAAATGGAAATATAATGATGTTGATGATATTGTTTGTTTCTTTAAGTTACTAAATATTAAAAAAGAAGGCATTGACTATAGCTGAAATCTATCAAATAATTGTTTTTACTTTTGGCACAAGGCCAGCAGTTATATCAGTGCATTTATTTTATCAACCCTGTAAGGATGAAAGGCAAAGTTAACCTCGGTGGGATTTGAACTCAGATCAATGAGGGTCGTAACTTTATGCTGCAATATCATGAAACATGGAAGTGAGTAATGTTTATATGCATACAGTCTAATGTCAAACCACACTCATCTTCACTCAGATTTACATGAAATTTACCAGAATGTATATATGTATATATATCTGGCAACGAAATCCATCTGCATTGTAGAGGCTTCCAAACTGACTATTTTTCTTATTCCATAATGCTTCAAGCAAACTTGAACACTCTCTTATATATTTATATGTATGAAGGTCACAGAAAAAGTAATAGTGCAACTAATCAGAGAGCGAATTGATTTAGATGAAATGTAGTTCGAGTTTGTGTCAGGTAAAAGTACCACAGACGCTCTTTTCATTGTACAACAACTACAGGAGAAGTACCTAGCTAAAAGTAAACCCCTATACTTAGCTTTTGTCGACTTGGAGAAAGCCTTTGGCAGAGTCCCCCGTTCCATTATCTGGTGGGCTCTTAGAAAACTAGGTGTTGATGAATGGCTTGTGAGAGCTATACAAGCCATGTATAAAGAAACAGCCAACAAAGTTAGAATTAACAACGAATATAGTGAAGAGTTTAGTGTAAAAGTTGGTGTTCATCAGGGCTCCGTTCTTATCCCCCTACTATTTATTATTGCCCTTCAGGCTATAACAGAGGAGTTCAAGACCGGATGCCCATGGGAACTCCTATACGCAGATGATCTAATGCTCATAGCTGAATCAATGGCTGAACTAGAAAAGAAATTTCAAACATGGAAGCATGGCCTAGAATCAAAAGGCCTTAAAATTAACCTGTCTAAGACTAAAGTTCTAGTTTGTAGGAAGGAAAATAGGGCATCGGTCCCATCCAGGAAATGGCCATGTTTAGTGTGTAGGAAAGGAGTAGGCAGAAACTCCATTTTATGTCCCAAATGCAAAGTATAGGTGCATAAAAGATGTAGTGGGATTACAGGTAAGCTAACTAAGAATATAGATTTTATATGTGGCCGGTGTGCTGGTACAATAAGTAGCAGCAAATGCCCACAGAATACTAGCTCATTCCATTGCACAGATGGTTCTTAAGAATTAGTGGACACCATCCGTTACTTGGGTGACAAAATCAGCAGTGGTGGAGGGTGCTCTGAAAGTACAGTAGCATGGAAAAAGTTCAGAGAGCTTATACTGCTAAAGGGTTCTCTCTAAAAATGAAAGGCAGGCTGTATGATGCCTGCATACGAACCACAATATTACATGGCAGTGAGACCTGGGCATTGTGTGCAGAGGATATACGCAGACTGGAGAGAAACGAAGCTTGCATGCTCCGCTGGATGTGTAATAGTAATATACATGAACGGCAAAGCATAAACGAACTAAGGGAGAAATTAGGAATAATAGGGATCAGATGTTGTTTACTCGAGAGAAGACTACGTTGGTACGGTCACGTGATGCACATGAAAGACGACAGCTGTATAAAAAAGTGCAGGGCGATAAAAATAGACGGTAGCCACGGAGTAGGCAGACCCAGAAAAACCTGGGACGACTTGATAAATTCCGACCTCACACACTTACACCTCTCCAAGACAATGTCACTGGACTGAGATCTTTGGCGCTACACAGTTATACAGAAGACCCGCCTTGCCTAAGTACAAAGTGAAACCTACAGTCAGTAGGCACCTCTAACAAAATACACACCCGTCCCACTACCCCCACCCCATCCACACCACCCCCTTAAATGTGAAGTTATGTTGGTACCACAACATCCAGTTCGAAACAAATGAGGTCGTGTAGGTGACACAACAAAAAACACACAGTCCACGCTGTAATGTGGCCATGTAGGTAACACGGTAAAAACCTCCCAGTCCACACTGTAAACGTGGTTGGTGTTAGGAAGGGCATCCAGCCGTAGAAAACCCGCCAGACAGTCCTATACGAGCAGGACAACCAATCTTGCCTCAAGTGGGAAAACTCCTGTCCAAACACATGCAAGCGTGGAAGATGGACGTTAAACGATGATGATGATGATGATGATGTTATCATTTGTAGTTAATTACAAGATAAGACAAGACCCTTTACACTTACACATACATATTTATTTATCTATCTCTCTCTCTATATATATATATATATATATATGCATGTGTGTGTGTGTGAGTGTATGTGTGTATATAAAATAAACTGTATTAAAGACAGTTAATTTGTAGAGTTATAAATCAATATTGACTGCTCCATCATTGTATGAGCTGATTTAGATGGTTTTTGGCTGCTATTTTTAGCGTCGATATAAGCCCGTCGTATTGTCCTGATACATTGAGTAGAAAATTTTCATTCAATAATTCAGCGTTGTGTTATGTTGCTTTCCCATGTGGTCTACAAACAGCATGGTTTATATGATATATATTCAGCTTGACCCTTTGTATGGAGCATATTCAAATAGTTATTCAACAATACACCTTCTTTACCATATATTATATATTTTCACCATGTCCCCTTATTCTTATAGAGAATTCACCTCCTGATGGAAGAAACTTCAATTTTTCTAATATTGGTTATTCCAATGTCTTGGAATTCCCGGTGTTGTATCTTGCAATTCAGAGACCATGGTTGGGAAATTATACAAGATAAAATTAATTTTTTTTTAGCCGATTTAACTTATATTCCCCCAAAATGAGATTTGGGCTCACGTTTAATATATTTTAATACTTTTCTGTGTGGATAAATATTTTATTAATTAATTAATATATTTTGTCCTTTGATTGAGATGTCTATATATTAGAGACAGTTAACTTTATAGAGTTGTAAATTAATATATACATATATATGTATGTATGTTCTGGTTATATAATTTCACAAATTTTTTCCCAATAGAGAGAGAGTCGATTTCTAGCATAGATACTAGGCTCTCTCATTGGAATTTACACAACATCAACTAGGTAGATTATGTAAGCATGCATGCATGTGTAGATATGGATGTGTATGTTTTGAATTGTATGTGTGCATGTGTATATGCTTTGTATCTGTACATGTGTATATGCAGTTATTAGATGCAACATTTTTGGAATGTTTTACATATTTTTACTGTTCCATTAATGGATTGTACTTGTAATTTCCTAACTAGTTGTGTTCTTTCTGTTCCTGTGAAGCCTAGCTTCTCAAGATTTGTATTGAGGCACTTACTAACATATCTCAGTGCCCCAATAATCACAGGCATAAATCTGAAGGTGTAATCAGGGTGGAGTATCTGCAGATTTCTCATCAGTTCTGCATAAATATTCTCCTTTTCGCTAATCTTTGATATTATATTGGCATCTGCTGGACAGCTAACTTCCACTACTGTGCATGCTTTCTTCTACCTGTCCCATATCATAATATCTGGTCTGTTATGCCTGCATTTTATGGGGGTTTTTACTGGAACATTCCACCAGTACTCTTTCATATTATGTACGTGGATGTCTTCCACATTGCTGTAGCTTTTAATGTGCTTATTATCAGACTGCATTGTACAGTGTTTTGGCCACTACATCATACCTCATAGGTAGATAGTACCGCGATGACATCTTTGGACAGCTGCTGATGACATGGTTGATATCCTCGATGTTAGTTCTGCAGAGTCTGCACTTGTTATCACATCTAGGTGTTTTGCCTGCATCCCTATCTCTTTTGTGAATCAGGTATTTCGTGTTAATTTCCTGTTCTTGGATTGCAAAGTGGGAGCCAATATAGCGGTTGTTGGTCCAAGATAGACTACTTTCCTTATCTATATTACTCTCACTCTGGAGCTTCCTGGCAACATATCCATGCATGATTTTTTGCTGATAAGCATGCAGTTTTTCATCCATGGATTCACTGCGATACTGCTGAGCGACTTCCCTGGGTGTGAGTTTTTGATTATCACACAGGGAATATCTCTCGAGGAGTTCCTTCCCAACTTTCATGATCTGATCTGTTTCATGCAGATAGACTTGCTCGAGAGACGGGCTCCTACGTTTCGAGGTTTGTAGATGTTGTCGGAGGGATATGATGCGACATTCATATGCTCTCTGGACTGATGTTAGGCCTCTGCCTCCCTGCTTATGTTTCAAGTAAAGACAGTCTATGTCACTGTTGATGTGGAAGTTTCCGGTGTTGTTTAGTATATTTCGAGTTCCAACATCAACTGCTTGGATTTCGTCTATCGTCCAATTGAGTATTCCAAACATTGGTGTTAGGACAGGCACAGCAAACACATTGTGAGCCACTGTTTTGTTTTGCGCAGAGAGTTCCGATGAACAAATCTTTCTTTATCGGGTGTAGTATTTCCTGGTTACGCGTTCCTTATTACAGATACCATTATAGGATATGTTCTCATCTATCCCCAGGTATCAGTAGCAGTCCTCATCAGATATCAGTGAAACAGTTAGGCCATTGATGACAATGTTGCTAGATTGGGTTGTTTGTTATTCTCCGCTTTACAGTCATGTATGAGCATTTATCTTGGCCAAACTCCATTCCTACATCCTTTGAGAACGTTGTAACCAGGTCAAGATTTTTCTTCATCCCATCCATGTTCTTGGCATAGAGTTTCAGATCATCCATAAAGAAATTATGGGTTAGTTTCGTATTTCTGTCCTCCTGTGAGCCAATGATGTATCCCTCACATATCTTGAGCAGAAAGGACAAGGTTTTAATGACAAGATGAATATCACAGAGAGACTGTCTCCCTGAAATATACCCCTGCATTATTTTATCAGTGAAAATAGAGTCCTCCCTCTCTGTCTTTAACCTTAGGATAGTAACCCAAGAAGACAGCCTCTCTATGGCTCTGACAATAATGTCTGGGACTTTAGCAAGTTGGAGGGCCCCTATCATCCAAGAGTGGGGAACAGAATCGAAAGCTTTCCTGTAGTCCATCCAGACTGTAGCCATATTCCTCCTAAGTTGTCGCACCTCCGACATCGCAGTTTTGTTGATTAGGAGTTGTTCAGCACATCCCCAAACCCCTTTCTTTCCAGCTGCTTGTTCATCTGTGATGATGTTATTATTTTCACAGTGATCTTGGAGGAATAGGTTCAGGGAGGCTGTATACATTTTATACATCAGGTTCTGGCATGCAATGGGTCGGTAGTTTTTTGCCAAGTGGGTGTCTTTGTTCTTGAGGACCAGTAATATTTGTGCTAATGTCAACCATTCTGGTATAAGTGTATCTCCCTTAAGAACTTGTTGGTAGAGGTCAGTAAGATACCTCCGATAGAATATCAGTTTTTTGTACCAGTAGCCGACAATCATGTCTCTTCCTGGTGTTTTCCTATCACAGTCTCAAGGGTACCCTCACTTATTTCGTATGTTTTTGTTGTAGTGTAGGAGCAATAATTCTTTCGAATTTCTCTTAGCCACACTGCATCATGGTTGAAATTCTTCTTTTCACCCTATATTTTGCTCCAAAAGGAATCTGTCTTCCTGGGATGGGGCCTCAGTGACACTTATTATTTTGTTCTTCATGCCTCTATAGACTGGTGTTTGGTTTCGTCTGAATCTTTTATTAAGCACTTTTCTCTCATCTACCTTCTTCAGGTATCAGCGTTTTTCCCTAACAGCTCTCAATTCTTGTTTGAGGGTGATCAGCTTATATTAAAGAGTTCTGGTTCTACTGTTACCAAACATCGTCTCTATTTTATTTTTCACTCTTTGTTGGTGAGGAGAGGTTTTTTTTTTGTTTGTTTGCATGTAAGGAGCATTGTCACATATCCTATGGTTTTTCGTAGGTCAGCAATCTTTTTTTCTATTTTAGTTATATATGATGGTATTTTTGGTGGTGTTTTGTTCTGGTTAATATCTCTGCTATCACCAAGATACTGCTTCACTGTCGTTGCTAAGGCATATAAACAGGCGTTGATTTGCCAAAATGTTGGGGCTTTTATCCGTCGTAAATATGCATCCCTTATTTCGTCAATAACATGTAATATTTCATTATTTGTTTTTTCCCGCCGAAGTTGACTTTGCCTTTCATCCTTACGGGGTCGATAAAATAAAGTACCAGTAACGCACTGGGATAATTGCTGGCCTTGTGCCTAAAGTAGAAACAATTATTATTATTTTTTAATTTTTTATTAAACATTGTCGTTTTAATACATTCAGCAAGAGAGATATTTATACATGAATTAATTTCTCTCTGGAAGATTTCGTTGAGGGAAATTTTCAATTGTTTATACTTTTGATTATTATCATTATCGATAGTGTTTTCCACAACAGTCGAGGTAGACTCGGATGGTACACGCGGTGTAAAATTTCTTCGATTATTATCATTATCGATAGTTATCATTATCGATTATTATCATTATCGAGGTAGACTTAGATGGTACAGGTGGTGTCAAGTTTCTTACAGGCATAGTTGTTTCAAGGCGCTGTTCAAGCTGGCTGTTAGGAAGTCTAGTAACATGGCAACCTGTAGCACATGTTGTTGATCCCATGTTTGTTGTGGGGACTTACAATTAATAATATTTATCTTATTTTTACGTTCAACAAACGTCGCTTGTTGATGTAATTGTTTGGCTGTGAAGTGATTTAGCTCTGGGTGCATTTCGTCCCAGTGTAGCTTCATTCTGTTCATATAGCCAATGGAGGGATTGTTTTTTGCCATTTTATAACAATTAAATAAATAATTAAATTCGCAACTCCAAGAGAAATGCGATTTATAATTTCGGTTTCTTCTGTAGCTACAACTGAATAAAGTTTGTTTACCTTTCTCGTTGCTTGCCTTCGATACTTCCTTAATTTTGTTGTTGATGTTGTGTTCAGCCATTGTGTTTGTAGCAAATCCTTGTAAAATGAATTATCTATTTAGTTGGATATCTCTACGAATTCGAATAAAACGTGTCTTCAGAAGATATAGTTAGAAGAATAACCAGTTATTCAACATGACTGTAGTTGTATGTATGTATATGTACATGTATGTGTAAAATAAACTCTATCTATGTGTATGTATATATATATATATATATATAAGATAGACTGTATTAGAGGTAGTTAACTTAGTAGAGTTATAAATTTATATATATATATATCATCATCATCATCATCATCATCACTTAACGTCTATCTTCCACGCTAGCATGGGTTAGACAGGTTTGTCCGATTTAGAGGCAAGTTGAGTCGGGTGACCGTGTCTCGCTCATATAGGACTGTTTCTGGGTGTGTGGGCTGGGTGCTTTTTCTCGTGACACCTACACGACCACTTTACAATGTTGGCTGGATGTTTTGTGGTACCAACATAATATATCATCATCATCATCATCATCATTTTACGTCCGCTTTTCCCTGCTTGCAAGGGTGGGACGGGTCTTATTCAGCACAGCATCTCTCCACTCGTCACGGTCCCTCGTCATCTCCACCGTGCGCTTCAATGATCTGAGGTCTGTTCTCACCACCTCCGCCCATGTTTTTCGTGGTCTACCTCTACCACGTCTTCCTTCAACTGGCATTTCCTGGCACTTCTTCACCCATCGGTCATCCTCCATGCGCATCACATGTCCATACCACCTCAGTCTCCTCTCCCGTACACTACATTCTATCCCTCTCAGACACAGTTTCTCTCTCAACACATTTATGCTGGGTCGTTCACGCACATTTACACTGCACATCCAACGGAGCATGCTTGCCTCATTTCTCTCCAGCCGTCGCATATCTTCTGCGGTAGCTGCCCATGTCTCACTACCATGCAGCATCGCGCTCCTCACACAGGCATCATACAACCGGCCTTTCGTACGCAGGGAGAAACCCTTCTTCGTCAACAGAGGAAGCAGCTCCCTAAACTTCTTCCAACCCGTCCTTATTCTAGATACTATGGCCTCGGAACACCCTCCTCCCATGCTAATCTGATCTCCTAGGTACCGGAAGCTATCCACCACTTCTATAGCGCCCTCTCGCATTTGAAAAATGTGTCTATCAGTGCGACTTCTACTGTCTAATTTCCCTGTACATCTACTGCATACATATTTCTCCCTACCTGTTAGTTTGCCTGCTATCCCGCTACATCTCTTGTGTACCCAGGACCTACATTGTGTGCATTTTATAGAATTTATGCCAGTTCCTTTTCTGCATATCGAACATGGCCATTTCCCTGACGGAATCAGGGTTTTGTCCTCTTTTCTACTCATCAACACTTTTGTCTTAGCTAGATTTACTCTCAGTCCTCTTGCTTCCAACTGCTGTTTCCATAGCCGGAATTTATTCTCTAGCTCCTCTACTGATTCTGCCATAAGAGCCAGATCGTCAGCATAGAGAAGTTCCCATGGACAGCCAGTCTTAAACTCCTCTGTTATGGCTTGGAGGACTATAATGAACAAGAGCGGGCTGAGGACCGAACCCTGATGTACTCCTACTTGTATCTGGAATTCCTCACTAAACTCCATTCCTACCCTGACTTTACTGAGAGTACCTCTGTACAAAGTTTGCACTGTCCTTACAAGCCATTCCTCAACACCCAGCTTCCTTAGGGACCACCAGATGACAGATCGGGGTACCCTATCAAATGCCTTCTCTAGGTCAACAAAGGCTAAGTATAGTGGCTTATTCTTCTCTAAGAACCTCTCTTGCATTTGTCTCACCAAGAAGAGGGCATCTGTTGTACTCTTCCCAGGCACAAAACCAAACTGCATCTCATCTAGTTTGACCCTTTCTCTAATTAGTTGTGCTAGAATCCTTTCTGCCACTTTCATAACCTGATCTATCAGTTTTATACCCCTATAATTGCTCCTCTCCAAAGCATCCCCTTTACCTTTGTAGCAATTTATGAGAATACTGCTGCACCAGTCTTTGGGTATGACACCACCATATATAGCCTGATTGATTATGCGTGCAACCAGTTTAGTGCCTACGTCCCCTGATGCCTTCAGCATCTCAGCAACTATTCCCGATGGTCCGGCCGCCTTACCATTTTTCATTTCCCTAATCGCCTCTTGGACCCTATATTCGTCAATCTCAATAGCTGGTCCCTCTGTCGGATCTACCAAGGGTAATTTCTCTCTCTCCCATTCGTTCTCCACATTCATCAGTCTCTCATAATGACATTTCCAGGCCTCCTTTTTCTGGTCATTCGTGACACTAAGTACACCGGCATCATCCCGGACACATTTATCACCAACAACATCCTGATTTGCATTGACACACTGCCTTGCAATGTGGAACACCGCACGCCTCTGATCTTCCCGTCGCAGAACATTGGCAAACCTCCTACTCTCTGCCTCCCTGCGTGCTAAGTACACCTGACGTCTAGCTTCTCTCTTAGTGGCTGTATATTCTTCCCTACTCCCACCCTTATTCCAAGCCTTCCATGCTAGTCTTTTGTCTCTAATAGCCTTATCTACACTGCTGTTCCACCACCAGGTCACTCTCTGTCTGGTTGGAGCTCTGCTCCAGCCACAGGTTTCATCAGTAGCCTTCAGCAAGTTGTCACGTAAGAACTTCCAGTTATTATCTATGTCATACGTCTCTAAATCGTCTTCTTTTTCGTCATATACATCTTGAAGGGCTTTCCTAAATTTGAATTTTAGTGAAAGGTCTTTTAGCTTCCAGACCTTTCTTCTCCACACCTTCCTATATGTCTCATTCCATCTCTTGCTTACTGAGATATCACTAACAACTAACCTATGCTGTGGGGGTACATTCTTCCCCAGGGTATGCCTTGGTATTAGACACTATCTGCCTGTCCCGCTGCCTAACTAGCAGGAAGTCAATCTGGCTTATGTGCTCACCAGATTTGTAGGTTATTAGGTGATTGGCAGGTTTCTGGAAGTTTGTGTTGCAAATAGTCAATGTACTTGCATCACAAAATTCAAGAAGTCTCACTCCTTCTTCATTTCTTGAACCGTAACCGTGCCCACCATGTACCCCAGTGTAACCATCCTGGAGCTGTCCAACATGACCATTGAAGTCTCCTGCTAGCATAACGATGTCTCCGTCCTCTGTCATTGTGGTTGTTTGCAAAAGTTGCTCATAAAAGCAGTCTTTCTCATCTTTGCCTAGGCCTGCTTGGGGAGCATAGACCGAGATGATTGTCAGTAGTCTCCTACCTACAACTAATCTAAGCTTATAGCTCGCATATATATATATATATATATATGCGAGCAAGACAATCACTCTTGCCTCAAGTGGGACTAGCCCCGTCCAAACCCATGCAAGCGTGGAACACGGACGTTAAACGTTGATGATGATGATGATGATGATGATGATATATATATATTATGTTGGTACCACAAAACATCCAGCCAACATTGTAAAGTGGTCGTGTAGGTGTCACGAGAAAAAGCACCCAGCACACACTGTATATACATCATCATCATCATCATCGTCTTCCACACTATAGCATGGGTAAGATAGGTTGACCCTTAGGGAGAAAATTAAGTCAGAGGACCATGTTTAGCTCACCCGGGGTTTGATATATATATTTATGTATTTGCCAATCCCCACGTGGAGTCAACAATAGTCAGTCCTTGTATTAACATTGAACTAAAACCTGTTGAGAAAGTGGCTTCCTTGTTCAATCATCTTACCAGAAGCTTGACATTATTTATGTACTTGATTTAGGAGCCGCAGAAACCCAAATACTGGATTTTACCAACCTTCCAGAGGTCCGGGTAAATTTTTCAATAGCCGAATTACTTGATCGTTTTTTTGGATATGCGAATGATTGTTTGACCATCGTCTCAGTGTGTTTGACCTTTAACGTTTGTTATAGCTCTGGTTCATCTGAATCATTGAGCACTTGCCACACATCTCGGAGGTTGTTTTTCGTTATTTCGTGGGCCGAAATGCGAATCTCGATAATTTATGTTTGTATTTATATCCAGACTCTAGCTATTGACCAGTTAATTTTCTTGATTTTTTAGTTGATTCTATTGACTGATGAATAGCTTATGTTAATTTTAACCCTTCTGTTGAGAACTCTATTCGATTTGTGATGTTTTGGCATTCTTGCAAAAATATACACAACTGAATTTATTCGCCTAATATAGGGGCTTCCTCCCTTGCCGATCCCCACGTGGAGTCAGCAATAGTCAGTCCTTGTATTAACATTGAACTAAAACCTGTTGAGAAAGTGGCTTCCTTGTTCAATCATCTTACCAGAAGCCTGACATTATTTATGTAAGCGGACGGTATTTGATTTAGGAGCCGCAGAAACCCAAATACTGGATTTTGCCAACCTTCCAGGGGTCCGGGTAAATTTTTCAATACCCGAATTACTTGATCGTTTTTTTTTGGATATGCGAATGATTGTTTGACCATCGTCTCATTGTGTTTGGCCTTTAACGTTTGTTATAGCTCTGGTTCATCTGAATCATTGAGCACTTGCCACACATCTCGGAGGTTGTTTTTCGTTATTTCGTGGGCCGAAATGCGAATCTCGATAATTTATGTTTGTGTATATATATATATGTTTGTATACTTATATATATATATATATATAAGTTTATCCTGAGTTCAATCGGGGGTAACCACAATAAGTAAGGTACTCAATACATAGCAGAGAATAAATATTTAATATAGAAATGGCTTCTACAGGATTAGAACTGTTTCTCCTGAATAAAACAGTTCTAGTCCTGTAGAAGCCACTTGTATATTAAATAAATATATATATATATATTCTTCCATTAACATTACACGGGGTCTGACGAGCTGCGGATTACAGAGTCAGGTTAGATCGATACAGATCGAACCTAGAGCTGGCGAAACGCGCGTCACCAACCAATAAACGTAATGAAGGAGTAACCAATCGTCCTTGTTATCTTATTTCAATATATATATATATATATGTGTGTGTGTGTGTGTGTGTGTGTGTGTGTGTGTGTGTGTAAATAATAATAATCAAAGAGTATTTAATCTTTCAAACATTTAATAACTAACGACTGTTTCATATATTACATCAAGCTCTATTCATACTTGTAATTGAGGAATTTTTAATATTACTCACTATATATATATATAGAGAGAGAGTAATTGAAAATAAGAACAAATACAGCTAATTATATCATATATCTTACTGGTCATATATTTAATTATTGATTAATTAATTATATGAACCAATAACTGGAATCTTCAGAATTAATAAAACATTACAGGTGTGGAAGTTCCATCAGCCAGGCCTGTCCAAGATGCACATGGGGCAATAAGACCATTCTGCACACACTCATTTAATGTCCAAGCATTGCTGACTTGTGAGTTTATGTTGAACATCTGCTCTGCAAGAATATTCTGTATAAAATTATACCATAAAAATCTTTACTAATGATTTCTTTATTAACCAGAAAGGATTTACATGCATTTATTAACCAGAAAGGATTTACATGCATTTATTAACCAGAAAGGATTTACATGCATCTCGGACAGGCCCGGCTGATGGCACTTCCATGCCTATAGAGTTTATCCCAAACTGACAAAGCTCCACGGTAGCACTGCCAGGCCAGGGATTTCTGGAAGTTGTCCATGGGCCCCGACCCGAAAGTGCTCTCAATTGATTTTCGTTTCCACAAGGGCTGAACGTATAGGACAATACAAAGTCGGGGACAGTGGGGTTTTACATAAAATTGTGTTAAAAAATGATAACAAAAACAATTAACAAAAATATAAACAACAGAATACCCCAAAAGAATACCACTAACCAGCCAGGAGTAACTCAAGTACCCCTCCAATCCTGAACCACCTCACGCTTCGAGGAAAACCGGGAAGGGTACCCCTCTCCTCTTCGAATCATCCAGCCTACAGACACATGCTCAAAGTTGGCCCATTCACATAGGCCATTCTTGCTGCATTCACCATCCTTTTTAGCAAATGTATTGGGAGGTACCACCCTCACCTTCCTTTCCAATTGAAACATGAAAAAATTGAAACATCTCACCTGATGTTATTGGCCTTTGGCAGCACTCAGCATCAGCTAGCAAGAGATATGGCAGGGTGTCGAGGTAGGAAGTGAGGTTTTCCACCATTTCACCCCCCCCCCCCCCTCACCCCTCACAACCAAGCAAAGTGTTGGTGAAAGGCCGCACACATCTGCTTGAAATTATTTAACACACATTTGTCTTGGTCGGCCACAGACTAAATTGTGGTTTTGTTACCACACTGTGTCTCCACCACATGGGCTCATCGAACAACTTTCATTCCCTCATTTCTTAAAGCACGCACCTTAGCTCTGAAAATGCAACCTTCGTGTTTCACCTTGAAGAAATGGTCTTATGCCTTTTTCGCTGCTAGCACATCAGTTGCAATGCCACTTCTAATAGTGTCATCTAATTTAGCTACCAGCTTCCTCTCTTTTCTATCTTTTTCTAACGCTATTATTAAAACTTTATTAAAACTTATTGAAACTACTCTAAACTCTCTCTTGAGAGCCCACTACCACTCGTTGTTAACGAACCCTTCCCCCGTCAACTAACTTAAGTTGTGACTTGGTCCCTGTGAGTTCTATCTAGGTCGACCATGTCAATCACAAATTTGTAATCTAAATAGGCGACTATTTGGAAATGTGGACAACCTATACTATCCTTATATATGGACCTAATAAAATACCCATCTATATACGATCTAGATGACCCTATGCGGTTTGTCCAGGTCCACACAGACACATTAGGGAAATCTAGTCGGTACTTGTCAGACATTTGGAACTGGCCAATCAGGTACTTGAGGCTTTTGCACCCCCAAATCTTATCAGCTATTCCCACACAATTCCAGCGTGTGTCTAAGATGCCATTCCAGTCCCCCACTAACAATAAACGGTGAGACATTCCCTTCCCAGAAACGCTACCAGGCATCTAAAGAAATCCAGAAATCCCTAGTTGGGGCGTTTACGGTCACCAGTCTAAAGGCACCACTTTTGCTATTGCACATGTCCGGGAACATAAACTTACCGTCCAAGTCCAGGAAGATCGTCCTTACCTCAAGATCCAGGCTTTCCTAATCAACACTGTCACCTCACCTCCCATTGCTGGCCAACTAAGAGATGTGAAGATCTGATAGTCGTTGAAAATGGAGGCCAATGCATGCATGTCGGAAATCCTGGTCTCATTGTCAGCAGTCACATCTATATGGAGGCAAACGTAATCCGGGATGTTTTTTTAGCTGTTCCGGTTTGATTTGGACCAGTCCTCTCGAGTAGTTTTGATAACATTTATGAGGGTACCATTGGTACCCTCCTCAATTACACACCCCATGAGCCACCGCATGTCCAGTCCTGGTGGGACCCTGGGAATGAAGATTCTCACTGTCCTCCTGCCAATGTGGATGGGTGCATCACAACGTGGTCCATCCTACACACACACACATACTCACGCATTATATATATATATATAGGCAGTATCGGTAGAGGGTCGGACGCCATGTTTTCCAGCATAGTTACGTCCCTTTACGATCTGAGTTCAAATCCCGCCGAGGTTGACTTTGCCTTTCATCACGGGGTCGATAAAATAAAGTACCAGTAATGCACTGGGTAATTACTGGCCTTGTGCCTAAAGTAGAAACAATTACATATATATATACAACTAAAACTCTGTGATTGTGTCTGTAAGTTAATACAGCCAAAACAGTTCATGATGGGAAAATACTTTCAAAGAAAGTCACCCCTGAAATGGGAATACAAATGGAATAAAACAAGTTTCGCGTAAATTGAGCATGGGATCCTGAGATATAGGGTTTTTCCGGGTATCTTCATAAATAGAGAGAGAGAAAGAGATAATGTTTGTGAGAGAGTAGATTGAAAGAGAGACATACAGAGAGAGAGAGAGAGAAAAGGAGACAGAGAAGAAAAATGGAAGAGAGAGAGAGACCTGATGGTGTTGTTGAATTAAATTATAAAGAATCAAATACAGATTTACTGTATCTAACTCAAAGTTAGTGATATGTGTCATATAACCTGTGTTAGGACAAGATGTGTGTGTGTATATATATATATGTGTGTGTGTGTGTGAGTATATATATATATATGTGTGTGTGTGTGAGTATATATGTGTGTGTGAGTATATATGTGTGTGTGAGTATATATATGTGTGTGTGTGTGTGTATACACATGTGTGTGTGTGTCTATGACCAGTGTATATAGGTCAGGCACCCATATATATATAAAGAGAGAGAGAGAGATAGATAGATAGATACACACACATACACACATACACACCAATTTCATTTCACATTATATACATGTCTGTGTATATCTTAATTATATAAACATTATTTTTAAGTAAACATGATTTAAAAAAAAATACTTTTAAGTGAATGTGACCCAACGGGTCACTGGTGGTCTAGTATATATATATATGTATATATGGCTTGATCACGTACATCGCATGCTGGATGGGATGAGCCCAGAAGATATACTGTGTGGGGAACTGGCCACCAGTACAAGAGCATAAGGATGACATCATCTTTGATACAGACAGACAAGAAATTAGAACACAATAGGCTTGACCTGGTGGTTTTTGACAAGGAAAAAAGATTGTACCTGATTGTAAATGAAGCCTGCGCCTTTGACACAAGTGTGCAAGAAAAGGAGAAGAAGAAAATTAACTGATACCACGATTTAAAGTGAGAATTAAAAATGATTTCGGACTGTCATGAGATCAAGGTTGTCTCGATTGTCTTTGGAGCACTAGGTACTATCTCGAAGAGTTTTCAAGGATGGTTAAAGAACATTGGTCCAGCCACCTTTTTTGGAACATTTCAAAGGGCAAGAACCCTCTAATACGCCCTGAATATCTGAGGCTGCAGGTAGCAGCTTGATGTTCATTTGAACAAACATTCCAGTTAAATTATATCAATGACTGAGACTCAAAGAATAGGCACAAGGCCAGCAATTAACCAGTACATTACTGGTACTTTATTTTATCGACCCCGTAAGGATGAAAGGCAAAGTTAACCTCGGCGGGATTTAATAATAATAATAATAATAATAATAATGTTTTCTTTATTAACCACAAGGGTTCACATAAAGTAGACATTAAGGACAGTACAGGACAATACAGGACGGTACAAATGGGCATTTCTGCGTGTAAAAAAACAGAGGTTGAAATAAAATAACAAAGAAAAATTCCCCAATAGGGGGGAGACTTCCAAGGGACATTTGTGGAGAAAGCCCATTAAAAGACCACAGTGGCCCTGACCACCAGGGCAAGTGCCCTCTCCCAGTTTTCCACCTTTAATTTACAGACACATACTCAGAGAAGGCCCATTCATTCGGGCCATACTTGCTTCTCTCACCCATCTTTCAAGAAAATGCTGGGAAGAGAGCACTTCCCTCTCTACCCTGATTTTCCTTTTCAAATGAAATTTGAAAAAGTTAATCAGGGCATCACCGAAGAGGTAAGTGCTCGTCTTCAGCCCTTTCAAACGTGTCCACCATACTATCTCTTTCGCCATGGCCACCAGACAGATAAAAACTGCCTGCCCTTCCAGGCTAAAGGAAGGGGGTGGGGCAATCCTCACGATGGACTCAGCTGATAGCTGGATCCGTCCTACACGTGACAGCAGGTGTTCGACATAAACCCACAAGTCAGCAATGCTCGGACACTGGACGAGTGCGTGCAGGATGGTTTCGTCGCCCTGCGCGCATCTCGGACATGCCCGGCTAACGGCACCTCCATGCCTGTAGAGTTTATCCCGAACTGGCAAAGCTCCTCGGTAGCACTGCCAGGCCAGGGATTTCTGGAAGTTGTCCATAGGCCCCGGCCCGAAAGTCCTTCCGAAGAGATTGGCTAGTTGATTTTCGTCGACGCCTAGAGTTTCTCCAAGTACGTCGTCGCTCTTCCTCTCCACTAATCCCCTATAGAACGCCAAGGTGGAGTTTCCACCGATCACATTGCCCGATTGGTCGAGGGCTGTGAGCGCCTGAAGACATTCCAGTCTCCAAGCGCTCCCTCTCGGTCTTCGCTTGACCCAGGACTGCAGCTCCGTCAAGGAGACGAGCTGGGGAAAAACGTGTCTTGCAAACGGCGACCACACCTGATCACCGTCGAGGAAGAGGTGGAGATGTCGTAGCCTGAGCGCGTGTCTGCGCATCATCAGCCACGGCATGCCCAGCCCTCCACGTAGCGGGTGTTGACAGCAGATGGACCGCCTGACCATCGGAGCGCGTCCCTTCCACAAGAAGCGAAAGAGCAAACGCTCCAGCGCAGTCAGGCGGGGCTTAGGACAAGGTACGACGGTCAGGCGGTAGTAGATGACGGATGCGATGTACGCATTCGCCACCTCCGCTTGACCTTTTAGGGATAGCTTCCTCTCGGCCCATTTCTGGGTGAGAGAAGCCACCCTGCTCGTCACCTCGTCCCAGTTTTTGTCCGTCTGGAGGTCTGGACCGAACCAGACCCCTAGCAATTTAACCGGTCCGTCCGTCCAGCGCCCGACGACGCTGTTGGACGGCATGGACCTGCCTCTCCAGGTGCCGAGCTGCAGGCCCACTGACTTTTCCTGGTTGATCATTGCTCCTGTCACCGCTTCGTATTCTCTTAGTGTAGTGCCGATCGCCTCGATGTGTTTGGCGTTCGACACCACTACGGTGACATCGTCGGCATATGCTGACACGGATCTTCCGCATCCTAGTTCGCGCGGGACCCCCCTCAACGTCTCCAGTTTGTGCAGTAATGGCTCGAGAGTCAATACGTACAATAGGGACGAGAGGGGACATCCTTGGCGGACCGAGCGCATGATGTTGAACGGTTCCGAAAGGTGACCGTTCACTCTCACTACAGAGCAGATGTCGCTGTGCATGGCAGCGATCCAGCCTCTGAAGACGGGCCCAAAGCCAGCCGCCCTCAGGACTGCCGCTAGGTAACGATGGTCGACCCTATCGAAGGCTTTCGACTGATCTAAATTGATCAAAGACCCACCCGTGCCAGGTTCCCTAGCTACCCTCTCTACGATGTATCGCATGAGGTGGAGGTTGTCGTGGATGGATCTGTCGGGAATGGCGCATGTCTGTGCCTCTCCCACCAGACCACCAACGACAAGCGCCAACCTCTTTGCTAGCACCTTGGCCAAAATCTTGAACTCTGTGTTTAGCAGAGTTATGGGCCTAAAATTATCTATGTTATCCCCCTTGTTCGGATCCTTTCTCAGCAGCGCCACCGCTCCTCGGCTCACAGAGCTGGGAATTCTCCCGTTCTGTTGCCAGTTGCAGTAGACGTCCGCCAAGAGGCCTCCGAACAAGTTTGGCATTTGTACGTAAAGTTCATAGGGCAGACCATCCAAACCAGGCGATTTGCCCCTTGTGCAACTAGTCATTGCATCCCATACTTCAGCGGTTGTTATCGGCTTTTCGCAACACTCCGCCTCAGTGGCCGAAAGCCGCGGCAGTCCGTCGAGGTAGACACTAAAGTCCATCCCTCGATCCGGCCCGCCACTGCCCCCAAACAGTTGAGCGAAGTGTCGCTGAAAAGCTTCACACATTTGCCCGGGATCGAGTAGCATGCGCCCGTCGTGGTCTACCAAAGACCGGATCGTGGCTTTGTTGCCACGACGCGCCTCCGCCACTCGGGCCCATTCAACGGCTTTCGTCCCCTCGTGTCTGAGAGCACGCACCCTAGCTCTGACAACGCAGCCTTCGTGCTTTGCATTGAAGAATTGGTCAGGGGCCAATTTCGCCGCAAGTACGTCGGTCGCGATGCCTTTGCTAAGCGCCTCGTCTAATTTTCTAACTAATTCTCCCTCTGCTCTATTTTTCTCTATTGCTAAAGTCTTACTAAACCTAATGGACTCTATTCTAATTGCTCTTTTCAGAGCAAACCACCACTTGTTGTTGACGATGGCCCCCGTCAACGCCCGCTTAACTAGTTCGCTAATCCGGTCTCTGTAGGCCTTGCGCGCTGGTAAGGACGCGTTTAGCTTCCAGTAGCCGGGTCCTCGTCTATGAAGCCTATCTAAGTCAAGCACACAGATCACGAATTTGTGGTCCGTGTAGCTGACTATCTTGAATTGTGGACAGCCTATGCTAGACCTATCTATTTCCCTACAAAATACTCTATCTAGATATGATCTGGATGACCCTATGCGATTTGTCCAAGTCCACATTGGTACATTCGGGAAATCCATTCGGTACCTGTCAAACAGTTCAAAACGTCTGAGCAGGTTGGTGAGACTCTTGCACCCTCCTTCCCTATCCACTAATCCCACACAATCCCAGCGTGCATCTAAGATCCCGTTCCAGTCGCCCACTAACACTAAAGAGCGGGACGTTCCAAGAAAGGTCTCCAGACGCCAGAAGAAATCAGGCCGCCCTGCTCCTGTCGGGGCATAGACGGCCACTAACCTGAAAGCTTGCCCGTCTCCGCTGGTCACGTCCAGCACCACCAACTTACCTTCTGGGTCCAGGAAGATGGCCCGTATGGCAAGATCCAAACCTCTCCGAAAAAGCACAGCAACTCCTCCCCCCGATCCCGGACGGCTGGGAGATGCGAACACATCGTAGCCGCCGAAGATCGGTGCGAAAGCCTGTGCTTCGGAGATTCTGGTCTCGCTGATGGCCACTACATCTATGTTTAGTGACCTGAGGTCGTTGAGCAGGTGGCCCTGCTTCCATGACGACCCCAAGCCACGCGCATTTATGCTGCCTATTCTGAGTGAGGTCATGTTGAAAAGGAGTGGAAAAGATGGGAAAGACCACTTACCTTACTTCTCGTAGGGGAAGGACGGCTTTTCCATCCTTTTCACTGCTTGTGGCCTCCTCAGGAAGGATGTCCTTATAAATCCTCCTGGAGAGTGCTTGTCGGAAGTCTCCGATGTCTTTGGGGAATTTTTGTTTTAGTGTCATGTACGTTTTCTGTGTGATGCGAGTGATTTGTATGTGTGGAGGTGGTGTGAATTTTGGGGTTGTTGTGTAGTCTTTTTCTGTGATGCTGGTGTTGTGTTGGATGTAGTGTAATAATTGCTTGTTGTTCAAATTTAATGCTGTGTAGTGTGTATCGTTTTGGTTGTTTTGTTTTGTTTGCGTTTGTTGTGGGTTTGTTTCTGTTTCGCTTTTTGGTGACTTTTGTGGTGTAGGTGATGGTGGTGCTGGGGATGATGATGGTGATGGTGTTGGTGTTTGGGTTGATGGGGTTGGTGATGCTGGTGTGGATGGTGGCATATCTGTCCTAACTTTTTTGTTTCTTAGTTTATTTGTTTCCCTCTGTATTTTGTTTTTGGAGGGGGAAGGAAGAGAATTTTTTCTTTTTTGGTTTCTTTTTTTTTTTCCGGATATCGTTTCCCACTCCTCGTCGTCACAATCTGTCTCCAGTTGTGATAGGCCGGGGAGTGGAAAATCCTCCACAGCCGTTAGTTTTGGTTGTGGTGTGGTGGATGGTGTAGGCGCTGGTGCTAGTTCTGAAGCGTTGGGTGGTGGTGGTGTTGGTTTTGCTGGTGGTGGTAGTGGTGTTGGTTTTGCTACTGTTGCTGGGGTTGTTGCTGTTATAGTTGCTTCTGTTGTTGCTGCTACAGTTGTTGCTGCCATCTCTGCTACTGGTGGTGTTGATGGTTTTGTCACTGGGGTGGGTAGGAGAGGTGGCCTCAACCTTTTAGCCTGAGGGCAGAAAGCCCTTAGGTGGGTTCCTTCACCACAAACGACACACCTAGGTCTTCTGCCCTCGACAATTACCGTGAGGTGGCTGCCGTCAGTGAGGTCTATTACCTCTGGGATCTCCTCAATGCTTTTTAGGTCCGCTTGGATCAGGAGCTCCATCCCAGATCCGGACCAGTTTTCCTGCTTTTCTTTTGCTACTGCTATTATTTTCGTGTTGGCTTCGATGCCGGTGAGGACAGCCGCTATTAGCCAGGGAATTTCGATGGCTGGTGGAACGTGGGTCACCCTGATCTTTACGAGTCTCTGGCCACAATAGCTTGGGACGAGTGTGAGGTCGTCACTTTTTAATGGGGCCATGGAGTGTTCTCTAGCCTCCTCTGGTGTTTCAAAGAACACATCCACGGTTCCATACTTTTGCCCACGTCTGATGTGGGTTTTTCTTGCCCACACATGTCCCAAAGCTTTTTGGATTTGGGACTCGGATGCCCGTTCCACTCGGCGCGATTTTACATTTATTGTTCTATACGACACGGTGCACAGGCGCCGATGCTCCATTTTATTAGGTGGGGGGGGGGGGGGTGAGGCTGACCCTGTACCCATCTTTCTTTACCATTTGTTTGGCATTTTCTAAATCTTCTTGGGTTACCGTGAACGCTTCGAATTGTTTTGCTACGATGCCGAAACTGAGGGTCGGTTTTATAATGTCATTGTTGTTGTTGTTGCTATCGTTAATATTAATTTTATTTTCAGTTGTGGTGGTTGTGACGTCAGTCGTCTTTGGTGGGGAAGAGTCCATTTTGCTTGATTTCATTTCGACGTCACGAGTTAATTTATTTTTTTCTTCTTTTGTTTCTGTTGTCGCGGTGGTGGTGGTGGTGGTGGTGGTTGTCGCGGTGGTGGTGGTGGTGGAGGGTTTAACACCTGCAGTCATTGGTAATGGCGGGAAATGAATGTCTGCCTGAGACAAATTAAAAATATTGCTACTGTTTATATTTTTTTTTGTGTTGGCAAACGTAGTAACATTTACAATGGTGGTGTCGGTGTGAGGTGTTATTTTGTGAGGAAGGCTTTCAGCTGCTTCGTGCAGAGGGGAATTAGCCATTCTTTTTCAAAGAAATTTTTGGATAATAATAAAAGTTAAAATTTTGGGCACAAGGCCCCAATCTTTTTGGGTGTCCTTTTCGGAAAACAATGTATGTGTGCTTATAAACAGTTTACAATAAAATTTTCCATAAATGGCAATTTTTAAACAAACGGAAATAACAAACCTTTGCGGAGCTCACGATAATACGATTTCCTACGTAGGTCGCCAATAATAATAATAATAATAATAATAATAATAATAATGCCTTCTTTATTAACCACAAGGGTTTACATAAAGTAGACATTAAGGACAATACAGGACGGTACAAATGGGCATTTCTTCGTGTAAAAAATAACAGAGGATGTAATAAAAAAATAACAATGAAAAATTCCCCAATAGGTGGGAGACTTCCGAGGGACATTTGTGGAGAAAGCCCATTAAAAGGCCACAGTGACCCTGACCACCAGGGCAAGTGCCCTCTCCCAGTTTTCCACCTTTAATTTACAGACAGATACTCAGAGTAGGCCCATTCACTCGGGCCATACTTGCTTCTCTCACCCATCTTTCAACAAAATGCTGGGAAGAGAGCACTTCCCTCTCTACCCTGATTTTCCTTTTCAAATGAAATTTGAAAAAGTTAATCAGGGCATCACCGAAGAGGTAAGTGCTCGTCTTCAGCCCTTTCAAACATGTCCACCATACTATCTCTTTCGCCATGGCCATCAGACAGATAAAAACTGCCTGCCCTTCCCGGCTAAAGGAAGAGGGCGGGGCAATCCTCACGATGGACTCAGCTGATAGCTGGATCCGTCCTACACGTGACAGCAGGTGTTCGACATAAACCCACAAGTCAGCAATGCTTGGACACTGGACGAGTGCGTGCAGGACGGTTTCGTCGCCCTGCGCGCATCTCGGACATGCCCGGCTGACGGCACCTCCACGCCTGTAGAGTTTATCCCGAACTGGCAAAGCTCCTCGGTAGCACTGCCAGGCCAGGGCTTTCTGGAAGTTGTCCATAGGCCTCGGCCCGAAAGTCCTTCCGAAGAGATTGGCTAGTTGATTTTCGTCGACGCCTAGAGTTTCTCCAAGTACGTCGTCGCTCTTCCCCTCCACTAATCCTCTATAGAACGCCAAGGTGGAGTTTCCACCGATCACATTGCCCGATTGGTCGAGAGCTGTGAGCGCCTGAAGACATTCCCGTCTCCAAGCGCTCCCTCTCGGTCTTCGCTTGACCCAGAACTGCAGCTCCATCAAAGAGACGAGCTGGGGAAATACGTCTCTAGCAAACGGCGAGCACACCTGATCACCATCGAGGAAGAGGTGGAGATGTCGTAGCCTGAGCGCGTGTCTGCGCATCATCAGCCACGGCATGGCCAGCCCTCCACGTAGCGGGTGTTGACAGCAGATGGACCGTCTGACCATCGGAGCGCGTCCCTTCCACAAATAGCGAAAGAGCAAACGCTCTAGCGCAGTCAGGCGGGGCTTAGGACAAGGTACGACGGTCAGGCGGTAGTAGATGACGGACGCGATGTACGCGTTAGCCACCTCCGCTTGACCTTTCAGGGATAGCTTCCTCTAGGCCCATTTCTGGGTGAGAGAAGCCACCCTGCTCGTCACCTCGACCCAGTTTTTGTCTGTCTGGAGGTCCGGACCGAACCAGACCCCTAGCAATTTAACCGGTCCGTCCGTCCAGCGCCCGACGACGCTGTTGGACGGCATGGACCTGCCTCTCCAGGTGCCGAGCTGCAGGCCCACTGACTTTTCCTGGTTGATCATTGCTCCTGTCACCGCTTCGTATTCTCTTAGTGTAGTGCCGATCGCCTCGATGTGTTTGGCGTTCGACACCACTACGGTGACATCGTCCGCATATGCTGACACGGATCTTCCGGATCCTAGTTCGCGCGGGTCTCCCCTCAACGTCTCCAGTTTGTGCAGTAATGGCTCGAGGGTCAATACATACAAGAGGGACGAGAGGGGACATCCTTGGCGGACCGAGCGCATTATGTTGAACGGTTCCGAAAGGTGACCGTTCACTCTCACCACAGAGCAGATGTCGCTGTGCATGGCAGCGATCCAGCCTCTGAAGACGGGCCCGAAGCCAGCCGCCCTCAGGACTGCCGCTAGGTAACGATGGTCGACCCTATCGAAACTTTCGACTGATCTAAATTGATCAAGGACCCACCCGTGCCAGGTTCCCTAGCTACCCTCTCTACGATGTATAGCATGAGGTGGAGGTTGTCGTGGATGGATCTGTCGGGAATGGTGCACGTCTGTGCCTCTCCCACCAGACCACGACAAGCGCCAACCTCTTTGCTAGCACCTTGACCAAAATCTTGAACTCTGTGTTTAGCAGAGTTATGGGCCTGAAATTATCTATGTTATCCCCCTTGTTCGGATCCTTTCTCAGCAGCGCCACAGCTCCTCGGCTCACAGAGCTGGGAATTCTCCCGTTCTGTTGCCAGTTGCAGTAGACGTCCGCCAAGAGGCCTCCGAACAAGTCTGGCATCTGTACGTAAAGTTCATAGGGCAGACCATCCAAACCAGGCGATTTACCCCTTGTGCAGTCAGTCATTGCCTCCCGTACTTCAGCGGCTGTTATCGGCTTTTCGCAACATTCCGCCTCAGTGGCCGAGAGCCGCGGCAGTCCGTCGAGGTAGACACTAAAGTCCATCCCTCGATGCGACCCGCCGCTGCCCCCGAACAGCTGTGCGAAGTGTCGCTGAAAAGCTTCACACATTTGCCCGGGATCGAGTAGCATGCGGCCGTCGTGGTCCACCAAAGACCGGATCGTGGCTTCGTTGCCACGACGCGCCTCCGCCACTCGGGCCTATTGAACGGCATTCGTCCCCTCAATCTGAGAGCACGCACCCTAGCTCTGACAACGCAGCCTTCGTGCTTTGCATTGAAGAATTGGTCAAGGGCCAATTTCGCCGCAAGTACGTCGGTCGCGATGCCTTTGCTAAGCGCCTCGTCTAATGTTCTAACTAGTTCTCCCTCTGCTCTATTTTTCTCTATTGCTAAAGCCTTACTAAACCTAATGGACTCTATTCTAATTGCTCTTTTCAGAACAAACCACCACTTGTTGTCGATGGCCCCCGTCAACGCCCGCTTAACTAGTTCGCTAATCCGGATTAGCGTAGGCCTTGCGCTCTGGTAAGGACGGGTTTAGCTTCCAGTAGCCGGGTCCTCGTCTATGAAACCTATCTAAGTCAAGCACACAGATCACGAATTTGTGGTCCGTGTAGCTGACTATCTTGAATTGTGGACAGCCTATGCTTGACCTATCTATTTCCCTACAAAATACTCTATCTAGATATGATCTGGATGACCCTATGCGATTTGTCCGAGTCCACATTGGCACATTCGGGACCTGTCAGACAGTTCAAAACGCTTGAGCAGGTTGGTGAGTCTCTTGCACCCTCCTCCCCTATCCGCTAATCCCACATAGTCCCCGCGTGCATCTAAGATACCGTTCCAGTCGCCCACTAACACTAAAGAGCTGGACGTTCCAAGAAAGGTTTCCAGACGCCGGAAGAAATCAGGCAGCCCTGCTTCTGTCGGGGCATAGACGGCCACTAGCCTGAAAGCTTGCCCGTCTCCGCTGGTCACGTCCAGCACCACCAACTTACCCTCTGGATCCAGGAAGATGGCCCGTATGGCGAGATCCAAAACTCTCCGAAAAAGCACAGCAACTCCACCCCCCGATCCAGGACGGCTGGGAGATGCGTACACATCGTAGCCGTCGAAGATCGGTGAGAAGGCCCGTGCTTCGGAGATTCTGGTCTCGCTGATGGCCACTACATCTATGTTTAGTGACCTGAGGTCGTTGAGCAGGTGGCCCTGCTTCCATGACGACCCCAAGCCACGCGCATTTATGCTGCCTATTCTGAGTGATTTCATGTTGAAATGGAGTGGAAAAGATGAGAAAGACCACTTACCTTAATTCTCGTCTTTGGGGAATTTTTGTTTTAGTGTTGTGTACGTTTTCTGTGTGATGCGAGTGATTTGTATGTGTGGAGGTGGTGTGAACTTTTGGGTTGTTGTGTAGTCTTTTTCTGTGATGCTGGTGTTGTGTTGCATGTAGTGTAATAATTGGTTGTTGTTCAAATTTATTGCTGTGTAGTCTGTATCGTTTTGGTTGTTTTGTTTTGTTTGCGTTTGTTGTGGGTTTGTTTCTGTTTCGCTTTTTGGTGACTTTTGTGGTATTGGTGATGGTGGTATTGGGGTTAATGATGGTGATGGGGTTGGTGATGCTGGTGTGGATGGTGGCATAGCTGTCCTAACTTTTTTATTTGATAGTTTATTTGTTTCCCTCTGTATTTTGTTTTTGGAGGGGGAAGGAAGGGGATTTTTTCTTTTTTCTTTCTTCTTTTTTCTTTTTTCTTTTTTCTTTTTTTCTTTTTTTCTGATACCGTTTCCCACTCCTCGTCGTCACAATCTGTCTCCAGTTGCGATAGGTTGGGGAGTGGAAAATCCTCCACAGGCGTTGGTTTTGGTTGTGGCGTGGTGGATGGTGTAGGCGTTGGTGCTAGTTCTGGTGCGTTGGGTGGTGGTGGTGTTGGTTTTGCTACTGTTGCTGGGGTTGTTGCTGTTACAGTTGCTTCTGTTGTTGCTGCTACAGTTGTTGCTGCCATTTCTGCTGCTGGTGGTGTTGATGGTTGAGTCACTGTGGTTCGGTAAGAGAGGTGGCCTCAACCTTTTAGCTTGAGGGCAGAAAGCCCTTAGGTGGGTTCCTTCACCACAAACGACACACCTAGGCCTTCTGCCCTCGACGATTACGGTGAGGCGGCTGCCGTCAGTGAGGTCTATTACCTCTGGGATCTCCTCAATGCTTTTTTTGTCCGCTTGGATCAGGAGCTCCATCTCAGATCCAGACCAGTTCTCCTGCTTTTCTTTCGCTATTTCAATTATCTTGGTGTTGGCTTCGATGCCGGCGTGGACGGCAGCCATTAGCCAGGGAATTTCGATGGTCGGTGGAAGGTGGGTCACCCTGATTTCACGAGTCTCTGGCCACAATAGCTTGGGATGAGTGTGAAGTCGTCACTGCTTAATGGGGCCATGGAGTTTTCTCTGGCCTCCTGTGGTGTTCCAAAGAACACGTCCACGGTTCCATATTTCTGCCCACGTCTGATGTGGGTTTTTTTTGCCAAAGCTTTTTGGATTTGGGACTCGGATGCCTGTTCCACTAGGCGCGATTTTATGTTAATCGTCCGATAAGACACGGTGCATAGGTGCCGATGCTCCATTTTATTAGGGAGGGGGGGGCCTGACCCTGTAGCCATCTTTCTTTACCATTTTTTTGGCTTCTTCTAATTCCTCTTGAGTTACCTGGAATGCTTCGCATTTTTTTACTACTCTGGCAAAAGACAAGGGTGTTTTCTTAATTTCATTGTTGCTGTTGTTGTTATCGTTATTTTTGTTATTGTTAATTTTAGTTTTAGTTGTGGTGGTGGTGGCGTCAGTGGTGTTCGGTGTGGAAGAGTTCATTTTGGTTGAATTAATTTCGATGTCACGAGATAATTTATTTTTTCTTTTGTTTCTGTTGTCGCTGTGGTGGTGGTGGGTGTGGCGGCTTCAACACCTGCAGTCATTGGTAATGGCGGGAAATGAATGTCTGCATGACACAAATTTAAAATATTGCTACTACTTATATATTTAGTGTTGGCAAACGTAGTAATATTTACAATGGTGGTGTCGGTGTGAGGTGTTAGTTTGTGAGGAAGGTGTGGCTGTGAGTCGTCCATGATTTTTCAAAGAAATGTTTTTGTTTGATAAATATAAAAGTTTAAATTTTGGGCTCAAGGCCCCAATCTTTTTGAGTGTCGTTTTCAGAAATCAATGTATGTTCACTTATATACAGTTAACAATAAAGATTTTCCAATAATGGCAATTTTAAACAACTGAAAATAACAAACCTTTGCGGAGCTCACGATAATACGATTTACTACGTAGGTCGCCAATAATAATAATAATAATAATAATAATAATAACACGCTTTTTGGAACGCTTCAAAAGGCATGCTTGCTGGGAACAGCAAGAACCCTCCGATACGTCCTGAATATCTGAGGCTGCAGGTAGTGGCTTGATATTCATCTCAACAAACTTTCCAGTTAACTAACATCAATGACTGAGACTCAAAGAGTAATAACAATAATAATAATAATAATAATTCAAAAGGCATGCTTGCTGGGAACAGCAAGAACCCTCCGATACGTCTTGAATATCTGAGGCTGCTGGTAGTGGCTTGATATTCATTTCAACAAACTTTCCAGTTAACTAACATCAATGACTGAGACTCAAAGAGTAATAACAATAATAATAATAATAATAATTCAAAAGGCATGCTTGCTGGGAACAGCAAGAACCCTCCGATACGTCTTGAATATCTGAGGCTGCTGGTAGTGGCTTGATATTCATTTCAACAAACTTTCCAGTTAACTAACATCAATGACTGAGACTCAAAGAACAATAATAATAATAATAATAATAATAATGCTTTCTTTATTAACCACAAGGGTTTACATAGAGTAGAGATTAAGGACAGTACATGACAATACAGGACGGTACAAAAGGGCATTTCTGCGTGTAAAAAACAAAAACTGTGGATGTAACAACAAAAAAATAACAATGAAAAGTTCCCCAATAGAGGGGGATACTTATAATAATAATAAGGATTTTTTTATTGGCCACAAGGGCTGACATCAAGAAAAACATTACAGACGGCACAGGACGGTACGATGTGGGTTTTGTGCGTGTAAATATTTTTATTATATATATAAGAAAAGAAAAGAAAGGACATAGAAACATATATATATATAAACAATAAAAATAAAAATTGAAACAATGAAAAATTCCCTAATAGGGGGGAAACCTCCGAGGGTTACTCGTGGCGAAAACCACACAAAAGACCACGGCCACCCTCACCACCGGGGCAAGCGCCCTCTCTCAATTTTTCCATTTCTCAAACTATAGACGTATATTCAAAGAGCCAAGAGGGACGAGAGGGGACAACCCTGGCGGACTGAGCGCATGATGCTGAATGGCTGCGACAGGTGACCGTTCACCCTCACAACTGAGCAGATGTCGCTGTACATTGCTGCAATCCAACGCCTGAAAACAGGCCCGAAACCGGCTGCCTCAAGGACCGCCGCCAGGTACCGATGGTCGACCCTATCGAATGCTTTGGATTGATCCAAGTTGATCAGGGCCCCACCCTTGCCACGTTCCTTAACCACCCTCTCTATGATGTATCGCATGAGGTGGAGGTTGTCGTGTATGGATCTGTCCGGGATGGCGCATGTCTGCGCCTCTCCCACCAGACCCTTGACGACAAGCGCAAACCTCGTTGCTAACACCTTGGCCAAAATCTTGAACTCTGCGTTTAGCAGATTTATGGGCCTGAAATTATCAATAACATCACCCTTGTTCGGGTCTTTTCTCAGCAGCGCCACTGCTCCCCGGCCCACAAAACTGGATATGCTCCCGTTCTGCTGCCAGTTGCAGTAGACGTCTGCCAAGAGGTCACTGAACAAGTCTGGCATAAATGCATAAAGCTCGTAGGGCAGACCATCTAAACCTGGCGATTTACCTTTTGTGCAGTTAGCCATCGCTTCCCGTATTTCACCGGCTGTTATTGGCATTTTGCAACACTGTGCTGCGGTCGCTGAGAGCCGAGGCATTCCGTCGAGGTATGCACTGAAGTCCATGTCCCGATCTGGGCCGCCGCCGCTCCCCAACAGTTCAGCAAAGTGCTGCTGAAAAACTTCACACATCCGCTCGGGTTCGAGCATCACGCACCCGTTTTCGTCACACAAAGACCGAATTGTGACTTTGTTGCCACGTCGCGCCTCTGTCACCCGGGCCCATTGGACGACTTTTGTCCCCTCGTGTTTCAGAGCACGCGCTCTAGCTCTGACAACGCAGCCTTCGTGTTTTGCGTTGAAGAATTGGTCGAGTGCCAATCTCGCCGCAAGCACGTCGGTTGCGATGCCTATCCTAAACGCCTCTTCTAGCTTTCTGACTAGCTCTCCCTCTACTCTATTTTCCTCTATCAGTACTCCTTTGCTAAACCTAATTGACTCTACTTTAATTGCCCTTTTCAGGGCGAACCATCAATTGTTGTTGACGACCGCTCCCGTCAACGCCCGCTTAACTAATACGGTCTCTGTAGGCCTTGCGCGCCGGGAAAGACGCGTTCAGCTTCCAGTAACCAGGCCCTTGTCTATGAAGTCTGTCTATGTCGATCTCACAGATCACAAATTTGTGGTCTGTGTAGTCGACTATTTTAAATTGTGGACAACTTACACTAGCCTTATCTAGTTCCCTGCAGAATACCCTATCTAGATACGATCTGGATGACCCGATGCGGTTTGTCCATGTCCACATTGGCACATTCGGGTGATCCAGTCGATACCTGTCAGACAGTTCAAAACGTCTGAGCAGGTTGGTGAGGCTCTTGCACCCTCCTCCCCTATCCACTAGCCCCACACGATCCCAGCGTGCATCCAAGATACCGTTCCAGTCACCCACTAACACTAAAGAGCGGGACGTTCCAAGAAAGGTCTCTAGACGTCTGAAGAAATCTGGCCGTCCTGCCCCTGTTGGGGCGTAGACGGCTACTAGCCTGAAAGCATTGCCTTCGCTGCCGGTCACGTCCAGCACCACCGACTTACCTTCTGGGTCCAGGAAGATGGCCCGTATCGCGAGATCCAAGCCTCTCCGAAAAAGGACGGTAATCCCTCCCCCCGATCCTGGACGGCTGGGAGATGCGTATACATCGTAGCCGCCGAAGATCGGTGCGAAGGCCCGTGCTCGGAGATTCTGGTTTCACTGATTGCCACCACATCTATGTTTAGTGACCTGAGGTCATTGAGCAGGTGACCCTGCTTCCAAGATGACCCCAGGCCACGTGCATTTATACTTCCTATTCTGAGTACAGCCATGTTGGATGAGAAACGGGGCAAATGAGAAAGAGTCACTTACCTTGTTCATGTGGTGAAGGGACAGTAGAACCGTCCCTTTCGCTGGTCATGGGTGTTTCCAAGAGGATGTCAGTGTATATCCACTTGGTAACCGTTCCTCTGAAATCTCCAACTGCGTTGGGGAATTTTTGTTTTAAAGGTTTGTATTGTTCTAATAAGATTTCGATGATGCTTATGTTTGACGGGAGAGTTCTTGGTGTTGGTGGGGTGTAGTAATTTTTTTCCGTGATGTCTGTGCGCTGCTTTATATATTTTATGAGTTTTTTTTTTGCTATGTTTATGGCTGTGTACTTTTTGGAGGGAGGGGTGATTTTGTTGCCGTTTTCTTCTTGTTGCTGTTTGATGTGTGTGTCTTGTGTTTGCGTTGTTGGTGTTTGTGGTGGTGTTGCTGCAAGTTTCCTTGCTGCCTTTACCCCTCTTTGTATGCTTTCGCTTTTGGAGGGTGAATCTAAGGGTTTTTTGTTTTTTTGTTTTTTGTGGCAGACTGTTTGCCACGTCACTCCCGCCTCAAACTCCATGTCGGATTCCGTGGCGTCTGGGAGGGGTATGTGCTCCATGGCTGTTGGTGGTGGTAGTGGAGCCCTCTTTGGCAATGTTGTTGCTGGTGTAGCTATTTCAAATGTAGCTATTGGTGTTGCCGCTACTGATGATGCTGCTTTAGTTATCCGTGGCCTTGGTACGGGTGCTACGGACGTTGCCGTCCTACTCACCGTGGAAGGGGCTTCTTCGTTTGTTGTCTGTCCTGCTCTTGGTAGCAGCCGACCAGGTATTGGAAGGAGAGGGGCCCTCTTCGGTGTCTTCTGCGGGGAAAAGGCCCTGAGGTGACCTTTCGACCCACAGAGATAACATTTTGGCCGTCTTCCTTCTACACTTATAGGGAGTTGGAGTCCTTCCTCAAAGTCTATGATATCGGGGATAGCCTCGATACTTTCCTGGTCAGTTTGTATAAGCATTTGCATGCCTATACCTGACCAGTTCTCTCTCCCTATTTTTTCTACTTGCAGCATGGTCGCCCTGTTCTCAATTCCAGCAAGGACAGACGCGGCCAGCCAAGGTATGGGCACGTCGGTGGGACCTGGGTCACTTTGACCCTCACAATTTTCTGCCCGCAGTAGGAGAGCACCAAGACTAACTCCTCACTCTTTAGGGTTTCCAAAGAGTGAGACTTTGCTTCCTGGGAGGTGGTGAAAAGTACGTCTACTGTGGCGTACTTTCTGCCTCGGGTGATGTGGGTTTTGCGTGCCCAGACGCACCCCAAGGCCTTTGGGATTTGAGCCTCCGTGGCTCTCTCCACTCGATGTGAGATTTTGCTTACGGTGCGGTAATTCACCGTTCGTAGCTGCTGGTCCTTGAAAAAATCGGGTGGAGGTTTCAGGGAAACTCTATTTGCGCTTCTTGTCACCATGGCCCTTGCGACTGCCATCTCCTCCTCTGTGACTAACACTGTTTCGATATTTCGGGGGACACCTGCAAAAGAAGTGGTCCCTTTTTCAGCAGCACCACTATTGCTGCCGCTACTGGTCTTACTGGTGGTGCTGAGGTCGCTATTACAGGTATCGGTGTCATTGTTGTTCTTTTCGCTGTTACAGTTGTTGGTGTTGTTTTCGTTGATACTGTTGCTGCTGTTACTGTTATTGTGGCTGTTGTTATTATTGTTGTTTTTGTTGATACTGTTCCTACTATTATTGTTGTTGTGGCTGTTGTTATTGTCATTGTTATTGTCGTTCTCGACCTTACCGCTGTTATTTTTGTTATTGTCGTTCTCGACCTTACCGCTGTTATTTTTGGTGTTGTTGTTGGTGATGTTGTTGGTGTTATTGTTGGTGTTGTTTGTGTTAGAAATATTTGTTAATTTTAAATCTGTAACAATCTTTTTTTCCTTTGTAATATTTTCGTTTATATTTACCTCCGCTGGAACGCTGTCTTGTTGACATGCTGATAAAGTCTCCCTCTCTCTGTGTTGTCTGACAGCGCTCTCTCTCTTTTTTGTGTTATCCATGTTGAAATTTTTCAAAAAGTACTTTTACACAAATACGAATACGACGCCCCGTAAAGGGGTGCCGTATTATTTACTAGTGAACCCCTGTATTAGGTGGGTCACTTCTTCTAAACTTTTATCAAATTTAAAACTTGAATAAAAGGTTTAGAACGGTTGAAAAAGAGGTAAAACGTTGAAAAAGACTGGAGGCGATAAGAAGCGTGGCTTCACCAACCAATAATAATAATGATTTCTTTATTGGCCACAAGGGCTGACATCAAGAAAAACATTACAGACAGCACAGGACGGTACAGACGGTACGATGTGGGTTTTGTGCGTGTAAATATTTTTATTATTTATATAAGAAAAAAAAAAAAAAATAAATAATAATGGTTTCATTTATTAGCCACAAGGGCCGACATGTAGGGGACAATACAAAGACAGGGACAGTGGGGGTTTACAATAAGGTCGAGTAAAAGTGCACAATGGCAAGACTAATTTAACTATGAAAATATAAAAATATTAAATAAACTATGCATAAATATAACAAAATAAATTCCCCGATAGGGGGTGGACGACCCTGGGGTGATTCGGGTACACCACCAATCCTGAACCACCCTGCGCTTCTAGGGCACCCAGGAGAGCACCCCTATCCTCAAGTTAGCCAGCCTATAGGCGCATGGTCAGAGTAGGCCCATTCACACGAGCCATTCTGGCCACATTCACCCACCTTTTAGCAAATGTAGTGGGGGCAGCACTTCTCTCTCCACTCTCACGCTCCTTTCCAGGTGAAACTTGAAGAAGTTGATGAGGGATTGGCCGAAGAGAAAAGTATCTGTCTTTAGTCCTTTCAACCTGGTCCACCAGACAGAGGAAAATGTCCTGCTCTTCCTGACCTAAGGAAGGCGGCGGCTCGATCTTCACTATGGACTCGGCCGATAGCCGGATTCGTTCCACACGCGACAGTAGCTGTTCGACATAACTCCACAAGTCAGTAATGCACGGACACTGGACAAGTGCGTGCAGAACGGTTTCGTCGTTCTGTGCGCATCTTGGGCAGGTCCGTCTGACAGCACTTCCGTGCCTGTAGAGTTTATCCCGAACCGGCAGTGCCCCCCGGTAGCACTGCCAAGTGAGGGATTTCTGGAAATTGTCCATCGTCCCCGGCTCAAAAGTCCTCCGGTACAGACTGGTCAGTTCGACTTCGTCGAGGCCCAAAGCTTCTCCGAGTGCGTCATCGCACTTGCCCACCACTAATCCTCTATAGAACTCGAGAGTGGAAGTTCCACTGATCGCATTGCCCGCTTGGTAGAGGGCAGTAAGTGCCTGGCAACATTCCAGGTGCCAGTCACCCAGTCTCGGTCTCTTCTTGACCCAGGACTGCAGCTCAGTCAAAGAAATGAGCTGCGGAAAGGCCCGTCTGATAAACGGCGACCACACCTGTTCACCATTGAGGCAGAATATCTGGAGATGTCGCAGCCTCAACGCATGTCTGCGCATCATTAGCCACGGCATGCCCAGCCCTCCGCGTAGAGGGTGCTGGCAGCAGATTGACCGCCTCACCAACGGAACTTGTCCCCTCCACAAGAATTTGAAGAGGAGCCGTTCCAACTTGACGAGGCGCGGACGGGGGCAAGGCACGACGGTTAGGCGGTAGTAGATGACGGACGCGATGTACGCATTCGCCACCTCCGCGCGACCTTTCAGTGATAGCTTCCTCGCAGCCCATTTTTGGGTGAGACTGGCTACTCTGCTCGTTACCTCGTCCCAATTCTTTTTCCACCTGGAGGTCTGGTCCGAACCAAACCCCGAGCAACTTTACCGGTCCGTCCGTCCAGCGCCCCACGACGCTGTTGGACGGCATGGGCTTGCCTCTCCAGGTTCCGAGCTGCAAGCCCACCGACTTTTCCGGGTTAAGTTTGGCTCCTGTCAACCTTTCATATTCCTTCAATAAGGTGCCGACCACCTCGATTTCTGAGGTGTTCGACACCATCACGGTGATGTCGTCCGCATAAGCCGACACCGCCTTTCCACGTCCCGGTTCGAGCGGGATGCCCTACAACAGCTCCAGCTTCCGCAGTAAGGGCTCGAGAGTCAATACGTACAAAAGGGAAGAGAGAGGGGACGCTTGACGGACCGATCGGGAGACCCGAAATGGTTCCGAGAGGTGGCCATTAACCTTGACCACCGAGCGTGTGCCGCTGTGCATTGCAACGATCCAGCTTCTAAAGACAGGGCCGAAGCCAGCTGCTTTGAGGACAAACTCCAGGTACCGATGGTCGACCCTATCGAATGCTTTCGATTGATCTAAATTGATCAGTGCCCCACCGAAGCCAGGTTTACACCCTACCCTCTCTATGATGTATCGCATGAGGTGGAGATTGTCGTGTATGGACCTGGCTGGGATTGCGCAAGTTTGCGCCTCCCCAACCAAATCCTCGACGACAAGCGCCAATCTCTTTGCTAACACCTTGGCCAAAATCTTAAACTCTGTGTTGAGCAGAGTTATGGGCCTGAAGTTGTCTAATGTATCCATCTTGTTCTCGTCTTTCCTTATCAGCGTCACCACTCCCCTGCTCCCAGAACTGGGAATACTCCCATTCTGCTGCCAGTTGCAGTAGAGTGCTTCGAGGAGTTCGGAGAACAAGTCTGGCATATTTACGTAAAGCTCGTAGGGCAGGCCATCCAAACCGGGTGACTTGCGCCTCATGCAGCCGACAAGGGCGTCCTGAATTTCGGCTGAAGTAATCGGCCTTTCGCAGCGCTCAGCGTCGACCGTCGAGATGCGCGGCAAGCCGTCAAGGTAGGGACTGAAATCCGCTACTCTCTCTGACTCGCCACTCTCCCTGAACAACCGAGCAAAGTGCTGGCGAAAGGCCTCACACATCCGCTTGGAATCGCTTATCTCGTGTCCGTCTCGGTCCGCCAAAGACCGAATTGTGATTTTATTACCACGCTGCGCCTCCGCCACGCGGGCCCATCGAACAGCTTTAGTTTCCTCGTTTCTCAGCGCACGCGCCTTAGCTCTGACAATGCAACCTTCGTGTTTGGCATTGAAGAAATGGTCTAATGCCATTCTCGCCGCTAGCACGTCAGTTGCGATGCCACTACAAATAGCCTCGTCTAACTTATCTACCAGCTCCCCCTCCTTTCTATTTTTCTCTAACGCTACTTCTATGCTGAACTCTATCGAAGTTACTCTAATCTCTCTTTTGAGAGCCCCCCACCATCTGTTGTTGATGATCCCTCCTGTCAACTTTTGCTTAACTAAATTGTTGACTCGGTCCCTGTAAGCCTTACGTGCCGGAAATGACATGTTCAGCTTCCAGTAACCCGGTCCTAACCTACGCGTTTTATTTAGGTCGACCGTACAGATCACAAATTTGTGATCTGAATAGGCGACCGTTTTAAAAAGTGGACAGCCCACACTATTTCTATCTATTTTCCTAATGAAGATCCTGTCTATATACGATCTAGATGACCCCATTCGGTTGGTCCATGTCCACACTGGCACATTGGGGAAATCTAGTCGATACCTGTCAGACAGTTGGAACTGGCTGAGTAGGTGCTTGAGGCTTTTGCACTCCCCGCTCCTATCGGCTACTCCCACACAATCCCAGCGTGCGTCTAAGATGCCATTCCAGTCCCCCGCTAACAGTAAAGGGCGAGACGTACCCAGAAAGGTCTCCAGGCGCCTAAAGAAGTCAGGTCGTCCGGCCCCTGTAGCGGCGTAGACGGCCAGCAGTCTAAAGGCACCACCTTCGCTACTGCTCACATCCAAGACCACCAACTTACCGTCCGTCACCGGAAGATCGACCTTACCTCGAGATCCAGTCCTTTCCTAAACAGCACTGCCACCCCACTCCCCATTCCCGGCCTGCTAACAGATGCGAAGATCTGATAGTCGTCGAAAATGGGGGCTAGTGCTCGCGTGTCGGAAATTCTGGTCTCGCTTACGGCAATAACATCCATTTCCAGCGACCGGAGGTCGTTGAGCAGGCAACCCTGCTTCCAGGGTGACCCCAGGCCGCGAACATTTAAACTTCCTACTCTTAATATGGCCATATTGGTAAGCTAAGAGAGAGAGAGGGAAGGTTTACTTACCTCCCGGGTCTTGTGAAGGTCGGGTGGTTCGACCTCCATGGTTGGTGGGGTTTCTTTTGGGAACCCCTTTAAAAGTCTTGATGTGGGTTTCACATTCGGGTTTCCCACGTCTTGAGGAAAGCTCTCTCGAATTTCTTTGAAGGAATTGAGTGACATTCGGACCAGAAGCAAATCTTCTGGCACGCAAAATGTGCTCATTTCAAAAATCTCCCCCTCTGTTTGAATGTCCTCGCTTCGCGCTAAGAGGGCCATCAGTTTATCGTTGGCCCTTCTGACAAGCACGAAGTTTTTAACATTTTGTTGGTGTGGTTCTATTTGTTTTCGTTTTGGTGAAGGTGGTGGCGATGGTTTTGGTGGTGTTGTTTCGGGTATGTCTATGTTTGTTGTAGGTGTGGTGTCTGCAATTTCAGGTATTTGTGTGTTTATTTGTACTTGTGTTTGTTTAGGTTGTTTGCGTTTCGGGGATTGTGGAGGTGGTGTCGATGTTGCTGTTGGTGATGATGTTATTGGGGAAGTGTTTGCGTTAGTGGTGTCTGTATTTTTTGTTGTGTGTGTTTTTGTGTTTTGTTGGGGCTTTTTTTTTTGTGAGTTTTCTCTGTTTTTTTGCACTTTTGGGTTTTCCTTCATCTTCGCTGCTGGAAGACAAAGGGTCTGTGTCTGTGAGTGTCTCTGTGTCTGTGTGTGCGTTTATTGTTTTGTCTATGTGTATAATTTGGGGGGTAGGGGGAGTGTGAGAGCTTTCCTCGTTTTCTCCTTGGATTGGTTTTGGTGTTGGTGGTGATCCGGCTGCTTTTGATGTTGGTGTCCGTGTTTTTGTTGATGTTGTTTTTGGTGGTGGTGGTGGTGTAGCTTTCCGTGCTGACACTGGCGTTGGCAACAAAGGAAGTTTGCGACCCCCTGCATTTTTGCGCTGAGGGCAGAAGGCTTGAAGATGCGTTGCTTCCCCGCAGACGAAGCAGCGTGGCCTTCTTCCGTCAATCATTAGTTGGATTGTTGTCCCATCCTGCAGGCCGGCAAAATCCGGGATGTTATTCATATCCTCCGGTTTCATTTGGAGAAGAATCTCCAAATCCATTCCGGACCAGTCCTCTCTCTCTGTCCTTTTGATGTCTAGGAGGGCAGTGTCTGTCCCCCTCCTCGATTACGCATCCCAGCAGCCACCATATGTTCATTACTGGTGGGATGCTGGGAATGCGTACCTTCACTGTCCTTTTACCAATAATAATAATTGTTTCTACGTTAGGCACAAGGCCAGCACATACTCAGTGCATTACTGGTACTTTATTTTACCGACCCCGTAAGGATGAAAGGCAAAGTTAACCTTGGCGGGATTTGAACTCAGAATAATAATAATAATGCTTTCTTTATTAACCACAAGGGTTTACATAAAGTAGACATTAAGGACAGTACAGGACAATACAGGACGGTACAAATGGGCATTTCTGCGTGTAAAAAACAAAAACAGAGAATGTAACAAAAAAATAACAAAGAAAAATTCCCCAATACGGGGAGACTTCCGTGGGACATTCGTAGAGAAAGCCCATTAAAAGCCACAG
Source organism: Eledone cirrhosa (assembly GCA_964016885.1). Taxonomy (NCBI): domain Eukaryota; kingdom Metazoa; phylum Mollusca; class Cephalopoda; order Octopoda; family Eledonidae; genus Eledone; species Eledone cirrhosa. Next base: position 250,392,465 of record OZ024740.1, on the reverse strand, counting down.
TGACCCTGACCACCAGGGCAAATGTCCTCTCCCAGTTTTTCACCTTCAATTTACAGGCATATACTCAGAGTAGGTCCATTCACTCGAGCCACTTGCTTCTCTCACCCATCTTTCAACAAAATACTGGGAAGAGAGCACCTCCCTCTCTACCCTGATTTTCCTTTTCAAATGAAATTTGAAAAAGTTAATTAGGACATCACCGAAGAGGTAAGTGCTCGTCTTCAGCCCTTTCAGAAGCGTCCACCATACTATCTCTTTCGCCATGGCCACCAGACAGATAAAAACTGCCTGCTCTTCCCGGCTAAAGGAAGAGGGCGGGGCAATCCTCACGGTGGACTCAGCTGATAGTCGGATCCGTTCTACATGTGACAGCAGGCGTTCGATATAAACCCACAAGTCAGCAATGCTCGGACACTGGACGAGTGTATGCAGGACGGTTTCGTCGCCCTGTGCGCATCTCGCACATGCCCGGTTGACGGCACCTCCATGCCTGTAGAGTTTATCCCGAACTGGCAAAGCTCCTCGGTAGCACTGCCAGGCCAGGTATTTCTGGAAGTTGTCCATAGGCCCCGGCCCGAAAGTTCTTCCAAAGATTTTCGTCGACGCCTAGAGTTTCTCCAAGTACGTCGTCGCTCTTCCCCTCCAGTAATCCTCTATAGAATGCCAAGGTGGAGTTTCCACCGATCACATTGCCCGATTGGTCGAGGGCTGTGAGCGCCTGAAGACATTCCAGTCTCCAAGCGCTCCCTCTCGGTCTTCGCTTGACCCAGGACTGCAGCTCCGTAAAGGAGATGAGCTGGGGAAAGACGCGTCTAGCAAACGACGACCACACCTGATCACCGTCGAGGAAGAGGTGGAGATGTCGTAGCCTGAGCGCGTGTTTGCACATCATCAGCCACGGCATGCCCAGCCCTCCACGTCCCTGCCACAAAAAGTGTAATAATAATAATAAAAATAATAATTGTTTCTACTTTTGGCACAAGGCCAGCAATTACCCAGTGCATTACTGGTACTTTATTTTATCGACCCCATAAGGATGAAAGGCAAAGTTAACCTCGGCGAGATTTGAACTCAGAATGGCAAGGGCCGTAACTCTATGCATCAAAGCATGGCGTCTCAATACTACCAATCCACTGCCCTAATAATAATAATAATAATAATAATAATAATAATTAAGCAACAAGTCGAAAAATTACAGAACAGAACACAGACAAAAACAAACGCAACAACAAAAGAAAAACAAATTTCAAAAGTTTTGAATGCAACAACTCCTACTTCCCTCGTTGCTAAAATCAAAAACAGCAGCAGCAGCAACAACAACAGTACTGGCCTTGAAAAACAAAAAGGAAAAAAAACAAACAGAAAAACTAAGTCAGACATTCAAACATTACAATGAAGCTTATGTTTATTTTTTTAAGTTCTTATCTATTTATTTGTTTATTTATCTATGTTCGTCTACAGCGTGATAGTGCCACGCTAAAATCACCGGGGGTGATGAAATCACCGGTGGTTATGTAACCATACATTCACCAATCCTCGATATGAGTGTTTAAATGTCGAACCTAAACAGTTCGAATAACGGTGAAGAGGAGACTGGAACGTCATGTGACAGACTCTCACTCAGCAAGTGCTGTCATCTAAATACTGCTGGTGTTGGAGGAAGAAGAAGGAACGAAAGAATTGAATAGAACTGTCATGAAGTGTTACCTGAACAGTAACCCCATGGAAAAAGGCTATAGGAAACGGATGCATAACATCTGGAATGAGATTGGTCTATTTAAATTAGATGAACAAAAATTGGCCGGGCAGGTTCGGATAATAAGAACTAATGGATGGATAAGCGAGTTGGAACTGGAGGAACTGAGCAGAGAGATTAAGTTGGAAATGGAGAGTGGAGTATGTCAGGCAAACGAGCCAGTGTGAAATGAAGGTGAAGAGGTTGAGATACCTGAGGAAGCACCCGAAGCAGACAATGATCTGAATGCTGAAATAAATAACATCTGGAAAAAAGATACAGCCTTTGAGGAAATGAATGCTGACGAGCTAGGACAAGATTTGGTTGATATCCTGAACTTAGTGGTAGATTAAATCAACAATGATAGTGGAAAACCTATGAACCTAAGATTTGTAGACAGGAAAAAGTTAAAGAAACAACCGCTGAGGAAAACAAAGTCATCCCATACCTTGAGGCGAGTAACCTTCACCAATGCAACAATATCTTGAAAGCAACAGCAAGTGCGGTGAAGAAATTACTTGGCATAAAAACGAGAGGAAACAACAAACAAGAAAGATCAGAACCTTGGTGGAAGAAACGACTGAATGGTCAAATCAAGGAAATGAGAAAAGACATTAGAAAGCTTGAGTCCTTACTGAATGGGACACTACAAAACATAGAGACTAAAAATAGACTGGAAATAAAGTACAAAACTAGGAGGAAAAAGCTAAATATTATCATAGAGGAACTGAAGCAACGCATTGTAGCAAAGAGTGCAAAGATTAGGCGGTATGAGAGCAGAGTCAGTCAGTATAGATAGAACCGCATGTTTGACAACAACCAGAAGATGTTGTTTGGGCAGCTTGAAGGGAAAGAAAGAGGCAATGACTTGATCCCTGAGGCGGAACAAACTAAGACATTCTGGAGAGGAATATGGGAGCAGGATGTTGAACATAATGATCAGGCAGTGTGGATTGAGACAGTACAGAAGGAGATTAGTGAACAGGCACACCAACTAACTGATTTGAGTATCACAGTTGAAACTCTTAAAGAGCAGGCCAAAATACTAACCAACTGGAAATCACCAGGCCCAGATGGTGTGCAGGGGTATTGGATTAAAAATATAACATCCCTCCACCCGAAACTGACAACCATGTTCAATGATTGCTTGATGTCGAGTGAGGTACCAGAGTGCTTGACAAAAGGTACCACAGTTCTGGTAATGAAAGACTGAATCAAGGGTAATGATGTTTCCAACTATAGACCTGTCACATGTCTGTCCGTAAAGGGGAAACTATTAACAAGCATTGTGTCTGAGGAAATCTACCATCACCTCCACATAAACAACTTGTTACCGGACGAACAGAAAGGATGCCGAAAGAAGTCCCGTGGTACAAAGGACCAGTTACTTATTGATAAGATGGTAATGAGGAATTGCAAGAGGAGACACACTGGTCTCGCCATGGGATGGATAGATTACAAAAAGGCATTCAACATGGTACATCATTCCTGGATAACCAAAAGCCTAGAGATCTTCAAGGTGGCAGATAACATCAGACAATTGTTGAGAAAAAGTATGAAGTCCTAGGAAACAGAGTTAACATCGGGTGGAGAATCCTTGGGAGGCATGGAGATCAAGAGAGGTATCTTCCAGGGAGATAGTTTGTCCCCTCTGCTGTTTGTCCTTGCCCCGATACCCCTGACCATTTTATTGCAAAAAGTGAGAGCAGGATACAAGTTGGGAAAAGGAGAGCTTACCATCAACCACCTCCTATTCATGGACGATCTTACACTCTTTGGGAAGAGTGAGAAGGAGTTGGATGTACTTGTTGACACTGTCCGTATTTTCAGCAATGATATATGTATGCAATTTGGTATTAATAAGTGTGGAGTCATTGTGATGAAAAGGGGGTAAATTGAGCAGAAGCAACGGAATCCAGGTACCAACAGGTGAGATGATAAAGGAAATTGACACTGAAGAAGGATACAAATATTTAGGTGTTCTGGAGGCAGATGACATCAAGAACAAAAAAATGAAGGAATTGATAAGATCTGAGTACATTAGGAGAGTAAGGAGCGTATTAAAATCACGTCTAAATAGTAGGAATGTCATAAGTGCAGTGAATACCCGAGCTACAGTGCGGGAATTCTGAAATGGAATGTTGCTGAACAAAAAGAAATGGATAGGAAGACTAGGAAGCTATTGATTATCTACAACATGTTCCACAAGAGGAGTGATGTCGATTGACTCTACTTAAAGAGATCTGAAGGTGGAAAATGTCTCATTAGCATAGAGGACTGACTGTGGTCAGATGGAGAAAAATAACCTGCACAAATATGTGACTGACAGCAGGGAACCAATGCTCAAAATTGTACTGAAGGTGAAGACAATAGACCAGGGGATATCCAAGGAGGAAATAACAAGGAAGAAGGGCAGCCTTCATGGAAAATCCCATCATAGCACCTTCTTTAAAAAAACTGAATTTAGAGATCCACAGACATGGAACTGGTTAAAAAGAAGAGACCTTAAACAAGCTACAGAAGGAATGCTAATGGCTGCACAAGAGCAAGCCCTCAGAACGAAGTTGGTGGAACACCATATTTACAAGGAGGAGGCTAGCTCACTGTGTAGGATCTGTGGAGAGAGAGAGGAGACTGTGGATCACATTGTACCCGAGTGTAAACACCTAGCCCAGACTCACTATAAAGGCTGGAGACATGATGTGATAGGCAGGATGATCCACTGGCATCTTTGCAAAGTAAACAATTTACCATATTGTGAGAAGTGGTATGAGCATAAACAGAGTCGGTGATAGAAAACGATCAGGTGAAGGTGCTGTGGGATTTTAGGATACAGACGGACAAGAAACTAGAACACAATAGGCCTGACCTGGGGGTTTTGGACAAGGAAAAAAGATTGTGTCTGATTGTAGATGTAGCCCGCCCATTTGACACGAGAGTGCAAGAAAAGGAGAGGGAGAAAATTAACCGATACCAGGACTTAAAGTGGGAGTTAAAAAGGATTTGGAACTGCCATGAGGTCAAAGTGGTCCCGATTGTCATAGGCACACTAGGTACTATCGCAAAGAGTTTCCAAGGATGGTTAAAGAAAATTGGCCCCGCTCAGCTTTTTGGAACACTTCAAAAGGCATGCTTGCAGGGAACAGCAACAACCCTCCGATACGTCCTGAATATCTGAGGCTGCAGGTAGTGGCTTGATATTCATTTCAACAAACCTTCCAGTTAACTAACATCAATGACTGAGATTCAAAGAACAATAATAATGATAATAATAATAATTGTTTCTACTTTTGGCACAAGGCCCGCTATTACCCAGTGCATTACTGGTACTTTATTTTATCAACCGCATAAGGATGAAAGGCAAAGTTAACCTCGGCGGGATTTTAACTCAGATGATAAAGGGTCGTAACACTTTGCTGCTAAGCATGGCGTCCGACCCTCTACCGATACTGTCAAACCACTGCATAATAATAATGATTTCTTTATTGGTCAGAAGGGTTGATATCAAGAAAAATATTAGAGACGGCACAGGACGGTAAGATGTAGGTTTTAGACGTGGAAAGATTTTTATTATTTATATAAGAAAAGAAAAAAAAAGGACATAGAAACATATATATATATAAACAATAAAAATGAAAATTCAAACAATGAAAAATTCCACAATAGGGGGGAAACCTCCGAGGGTTACTCGGGGCGAAAACCACACAAAAACAACGGCCACCCTGACTACCAGGGCAAGCGCCCTCTCTCAAATTTTCCATCTCTCAAACTACAGACGTATATTCAGAGTGGTCCCGTTCACTCGGACCATTCTCGCTACATTCACCCACCTTTCAACAAACTTGCTAGAAGGCAGCACTTGCCTCTCGACCCTGATTTTCCTCTTCAAGTGAAACTTGAAAAAGTTATTTAGGGATTCGCCGAAGAGGAAAGTATCTGTCTTTAACCCTTTCAACCGTGTCCACAACACAATCTCTTTCGCCATGGCCACCAGGCAGATGAAAACCGCCTACCCTTCCTCCTTGAAGGAAGACGGCGAGACCATCTGCACAATGGACTCAGTCTATAATCAGATCAGCCCTACACATAGCTCCACAAGTCAGAAATGCTCGGGCACTGTACGAGTGCATACACGACGGTTTCGTGGAATCACGGCATCTCGGTCAGGCTCGCTGACGGCACTTCTGTGCCTGTAGAGCTTATCTCGAACCGGCAACGCTCCCCGGTAGCACTGCCAGGCCAGGGATTTTTGAAAGTTCTCCGGAAGAGAGCAAACAGCTGATCTTCTTCGACGCCCAGTATCTCTCCGAGAATTTGTCGCTCTTCCCCTCCACTAGTCCTCTATAGAATGCCGAGGTGGATGTTCCACCGATACTGGTGCCCAAATGGCAGAGGGCAGTGAGCGCCTGGAGACATTCCAGTTTTGAAGCGTATCACTCGGTTTTTTCCTGACCCAGGACTGCAGCTCCATCAAGGAGACGAGCTGTGGGAAAACCTGTGGTATGCCCAGTTCTCCACGCAATGGGTGTTGACAGCAGATGGATCGTCTGACCATGGGAGTGCGTCCCTTCCACAAGGTGAGAGTTGGGCCGTGGCAAGGGACGATGGTGAGGCGGTAGAAGATGACGGATGTGATGTACGCATTCGCCACATCCGCCCGGCCTTTCAGGGACAGCTTCCTCTTGGCCCATTTCTGGGTGAGGAAGGCCACCTTGCTCGTCACCTCGCTCCAATATTTCTCCATCTGGAGGTCCGGTCTGAACCAGACCCCCAGCAATTTAATCGGTCCGTCCAACACCCCACGACGCTGGCAGACGGCATGGACTTGCCTCTCCAGGTGCTGAGATGCAAGCCTACCGACTTTTCCTGGTTTATCTTTGCTCCTGTCACCACTTCGTATTTCTTGAGAGCGGTGCCGAGCATCTGGACGTGTCTGGTGCTCGACACCACCATGGTGATGTCGGCGTATGCCGACTCGGATTTCCTGCATCCTAGTTCACGTGGGACGCCCCTCATCGCCCCCAGTTTGTGCAGTAACGGCTCGAGAGCCAATACGTACAAGAGGGACGAGAGGGGACAACCCTGGCGGACCGAGCACATGATGCTGAACGGCTGCGACAGGTGACCATTCACCCTCACAACTGAGCAGATGTCGCTGTACATCGCAGCGATCCAACCCTTGAAAACGGGCCCAAAACCGGCTGCCTCGAGGACCGCCGCCAGGTACCGATGGTCGACCCTATCGAATGCTTTGGATTGATCCAAGTTGATCAGGACCCACCCGTGCCAGGTTCCTTAACCACCCTCTCTATGATGTATCGCATGAGGTGGAGGTTGTCATGTATGGATCTGCCCGGAATGGCGCATGTCTGTGCCTCTCCCACCAGACCCTTGACGACAAGCGCCAACCTCGTTGCTAACACCTTGGCCAAAATCTTGAACTCTGCGTTTAGCAGGGTTATGGGCCTGAAGTTATCAATAACATCCCCCTTGTTCAGGTCTTTTCTCAGCAGCGCCACCGCTCCCCGGCTCACATATATAATATATATATATATATATATATATATATATATATATATATATATATATATATATATATCATCATTATCATCACCATTTTACGTCCACTTTTCCCAGCTTGCAAGGGTGGGACCAGTCCTATTCAGCACAGCATCTCTCCACATGTCACGGTCCTTCGTCATCTCCTCCGTGGTTATCAGCAATCTGAGGTCTGCTCTAACCACCTCCGCCCATGTTTTTCGTTGCCTACCTCTACTGCATCTTCCTTCTACTGGGATTTCTTGGGACTTCTTTACCCAGCGGTCATCCTCCATGCGCATCACATGTCCATACTATCTCAGCCTTCTCTCCTGCACACCACAACTTATCCCTCTTATACCCAGTTTCTTTCTCAACTCGTCTATGCTTGGTCATTCACGCACATTGACATTGCACATCTAACGGAGCATACTTGCTTCATTTCTCACTACTATGCAGCATCGCGCATCTCACACAGGCATCATATAACCGTCCTTTCGTATGCAGGGAGAAGCCCTTCTTTGTCAACAGAGGAAGCAGCTCCCTAAACTTCTTCCAAACCGTCCTTATTCTAGATGCTATGGTCTCGGAACACCCTCTCCCATGCTAATCTGATTACCTAGGTACCGGAAGCTATCAACCATTTCTATAGAACCCACCTGCATTGGAAAAATGTGTCTATCACTGAGATTACTACTGCCAACTTTCCCTGTACATCTACTGAATATATATTTTTCCCTACCTGTTAGTTTGCCTGCTATCCCACTACATCTCTTGTGAACCCAAGATCTGCATTGCGTACATTTTATGGAATTTATGCCAGTTCCTTTCCTACATATCGAACATGGCCATTTCCCCAATGGAATCAGAGTATTGTCCTCTTCTACTTATCAACACTTTTGTTTTAGCTATGTTCACTCCCAGGCCTCTTGATTCCAACAGCTGTTTCCATAGCCAGAATTTATTCTCTAGCTCCTCTACTGATTCTGCTATAAGAACCAGATCATCAGCATAGAGAAGTTCCCATGGGCAGCCAGTCTTAAACTCCTCTGTTATGGCTTGAAGGACTATAATGAACAAGAGCAGGCTGAGGACCGAACCCTGATGTACACTTACTTGTATCTGGAATTCCTCACTAAACTCCATTCCTATTCTCACTTTACTGACAGCACCCCTGTACATAGCTTGCACTGTCCTCACAAGCCATTCCTCTATACCTAGTTTCCTTAGGGCCCACCAGATAACAGATTGGGGTACCCTATCAAAGGCCTTCTCTAGGTCAATGAAAGCTAAGTGCTAAGTATAGTGGCTTATTCTTCTCTAAGAACCTCTCTTGTAGTTACCTCACTAAGAAGAGGGCATCTGTTGTACTTTTCTGAGGCACAAAACCTAACTGTATCTCATCTAATTTGACCCTTTCTCTAATCAGTTGCGTTAATATTCTCTCTGCCACTTTCATACCTGATCCATCAGCTTTATGCCCCTATAATTGCTCCACTCTAGAGTATCCCCTTTACCTCTGTAGCAATTTATGAGAATACTGTTGCACCAGTGTTTGGGTATGACACCACCATATATAGCTCGATTAATGATGTGTGCAACTAGTTTAGTACCTATTTCTCCTGATGCCTTCAGCATCTCAGCAACTATCCCCGACAGTCCAGCAGCCTTACCATTCTTCATTTCCTTAATTGCCTCTTGTACCCTATATTCGTCAATCTCCATAGCTCGTCCCTCTGTCGGGTCTACTGGGGGTAATTTCTGTCTGTCCCCTTCGTTCTCCACTTTCATCAGTCTCTCATAGTGACATTTCCAGGCCTCCTTTTTTTTATCATTCGTGACACTAAGTACACCGGCATCATTCCGGACACACTTATCTCCAACAACATCCTGATTTGCACTGACACACTGCCTTGCAATGCGGAACACCGCATGTGTCTGATCTTCCCGTTAAAGAACACTGGCAAACCTCCTACTCTCAGCGTCCCTGCATGCTACGTACACCTGACGTCTAGCTTCTCTCTTAGCAGCTGTGTATCCTTCTCTACTCCCACCATTTTTCCAAGCCTTCCGTGCCAGTCTTTTGTCTCTAATGGCATCTACCGTGCTGTTCCACTACCAGGTCACTCTCTGTCTGGTTGAACCTCTGCCCCAACCACAAGTTTCTTCAGTAGCCGCAAGAAATTCCAGTTACCATCTATGTCATACACCTCTAAATCGTCTTCTTTTTCGTCATACACATCTTGAAGGGCTTTGCTAAATTTATATTTTAATGAAAGGTCTTTTAGCTTCCAGACCTTTCTTTTCCACACCTTCCTGTATGTCTCATTCTTTCTCTTGCTTACTGAGATGTCACCAACGACTAACCTATGTCGTGAGGTACATTCTTCCCCGGGGTATACCTTAGTATTTGACACCATCTGTCTGTCTCGCTGTCTAACTAGCAGGAAGTCAATCTGGCTTATGTGCTTGCCTTATGTGCTGACCACCTTGATTTCTGAGGTGTTCGACACCATTACTGTGATGTCCTCTTCATATGCTGACACAGCCTGTCCATGTCTCAGTTCGAGCGGGATGCCCTGTAACAGCTCCAGCTTCTGCAGTAAAGGTTTGAGAGTCAATACATACAGAAGGGAGGAGAGGGTTCTCTTAACGGACTGATCGAGAGATCTGAAACTATTTTGAAAGATAGTCATTAACTTTGACCACCAAGCAGACGAAGCTGTACATTGCAGCGATCCAGCCCCTGAAGAAGGGACTGAATCCAGTTGCCTTGAAGACAGCCTCCAGGTATCGATTGTCAATCCTATCGAAAACTTTCAATTGGACTAAATTGATCAGAGCCCTACTGAAGCCAAGTTTACACTTATGATGTATCGCATGAACTGGGAGTTGTCGTATATGAACCTGGTCGGGATTACACAAGTTTGCACTTCCCCTATCAAATGAGGGCTAGTGCATGCATGTTGGAAATCCTGGTCTCACTGACAGTAGCTGCATCCATATCTAGTGACCTGAGGTCATTCAGCAAGTGACCCTAATTCCAGGACGACCCCAGGCTACAAACATTTAAACATCCCACTCTTACGGTGGCTATGTTGGTAGGCTAAAAGAGAGAGGAAAGGTCTACTTACTTCCCTGGGGTTTGTAGAGGTCAAGTGGCTCAACCTCCATGATTTGTGAGGTTTCCTTTGGGAAACCCCTTAAAAGCCAACTTGAGGCTTTCATATGTTGTTGGGGAAGCTCTCTTTAATGTTTTTATACGTGTTTACTGGCATCAGCAATGTTTGGGGTACTTTGAAGGTGCCTAAAATCTCCCCCACATTCTCAATATCTTGACTTCATGTTACAAGGGCCATAAGTTTTTTGTTTGCCCTTCTTAGTAACATGAAGTTGGGTGTTTCTGTTGTTGTTAGTGCCTGAGTATGTTTCCTTCTGTGGAACATGAGTTGCAGTTCTGTCTGTGTTGTTATTGGTGGGGGGGGGGGGTGTTTTTATTGATGGTTGTGGTGTTGGTTTTGTTGTAGGTGTGTCTGTGTTTGCTGTATGTTCTGTGTGATTGTAGGTGTGTGTGAAAATGAATTTTTGTTTTTGTTCGTTTTTTGTTTTTTCTTGGGAGGGTTCTACCTCATCTTCACTTGGAGATGAAGAGTGATTAGTGTCTGGGGACTCTTTGTCAGGGGGGAGTTGGAGTGTGTTTACATGTGTGTGAGTATTTGTCTGTGTTTATGTGTATATTTGCCTTGGGAGAAGTGGGAGAGCTTTCCTCATTTTCCCCCTGGGTTGATTTTGATGCTGATGTTCTGTCAGTGCTGGCACTGATGGTGCTGGCGGTGCTGTTGGTGCTGGGTTGGTTGTCCACGCCCCGGTATTGGCATCAATGAAAGTTTGCAGCACCCTGTGTTTTTGAGCTGGGGGCTTTCAAATGTGTGGTTTTGCTGCAGAGGAAACAGTGCGGCCTTTTGCCCTCAGTGACCACTTGTATGGCCATCCCATCCTGTAGGTGGATGCGATCTGCCTTCTGGTTTGATTTGGAGAAGAATCTCCAAATCAACCACAGACCAGTTGTTTTTGTAACTTCAATGGGTGACGCATCCATACCCTCCTATATCACACATCCCAGTTCCACCACATGTCCAGTCCTGGTGTGATCTCTGGACTGCGGTCCTGACTGTCCTTCTGCCCATGTTAGGGGCCACTAAGCATTTCAGAGCAAGGGCTTCAGACTTAAACAGCACCAAGATTGTGCCAAATTGCCTGCCCCTTGTCTTGAACTCAATGTTATCTTGGTATTTGACATAAACCCTTAAGTCAGCAATGCTCAAGCTGATTATGTGCAAGATAGTTTCATCACATAGGTTCTGGACCGAAAGTCCTGCAGAAGATTTAGTTGATTTTCGTCAATGCCCAGAGTTTCCTCAAGAACGTTGTCATTTTTATCCACCACTAACCCTCTATAGAATGCCAAGCTGGAGTTTCCACCAACTGTAGTGCCCGATTGGTGGAAGGCTGTAAGCATATGAAGACATTCCAGTTTTCAAGCGCTCCCCCTCTGTCTCCGCTAAACCAAGGATTGCAACTCCATCAAAGAGACAAGTTGGGAGAACATGCATCTGGTGAACGGCGACCACGCCTGTTTACTGTTAAGGAAGAGATAGAGAAATCGTAGCCTCAGTGTATGTTTGTGCATCATTAGCCACGGCATTCCCAGTGATTGTTGACAGCAGATGGATCACCTGACCATTAGAACATGTCCCTTCCACAAGAAACAGAAGAACAAAGGCTCCAGTGCAGTCAGACAGAGTTTGAGAGAAAGCACAATGATCAGGCAGTAGTAGATGACATATGCGATGAAGGCATTCGCTACATCTGCCCTACCTTTTAAGGACAGCTTTCTCTCGGCTCGTTTCTGGGTGAGATTGAACACTCTGTTTGTCTCCTCGTCCCAGTTTCTGTCCATCTGGAGGTCAGGACTGAACCAGACCCCAAGCAATGTAACCAGCCTGTCCGTCCAGCATTTGACAACGCCATTGGATGGCATGGATCTGCTCCTCAATGTTCCGAGTTGCTGGCCAACAGATTCTTCATGGTTGATTTTTGCTCCCATCAGCGCTTCATATTCCCTCAGAGCAGTGTCACTCACTTCAATGTGTTTGGTGTTCGACACTATGACTGACATCATCGGCATAAGCTGACACAGATATTCCTTTTCCTAGTCCACACATCTCAAATTTGTGTAGTAGTGGCTCGAGAGTCAATACATACAACAGGGATAAGAGAGGACAGCCTTGGCGGACCAAGCGCATGATGTTGAATGTTTCCTAGAAGTGACCACTTGCTCTGACCACAGAGCAGATGTTACGGTGCATAGCAGTGATCCATCCCCTGAAACTGGGCCCAAAGCCTACTGCCTTGAGGACTGCCGCCAGTTACTGGTGGTAGACCCTATTGGATGCTTTGGACTGATCCAAGTAGATCAGTGCCCCACCCGTGCCAGATTCTTTAGCCACCCTCTCTATGATGTATCGCATGAGATGGAGGATCTGTTTGGATGGATCTGTTTGGAATAACACATATCTGCAGTTCCCCTATCAGACTACCTTGGCCAAAATTTCAAGTTATGCCAAGAAGTTACCAAACAAGTCTGGCATTAAAACATAAAGCTCGTAGTGCAGACCATGCAAACTAGGCGATTTGCCCCTCATGCAGTCGGCTAATGCCCCCTGTATTTCAGTGCTGTTATTGGCTTTTCACAACAATATGCCTCCGTCGCCGACAGCCGCGGCAGACCTTCAAGATATCTGTTAAATTCATCTTGCGCTCTGGCCCGCTGCAAATCCCAAACAATTGCTGCTGAAAAGCTGCATACATCATGTGCCTGTCATGGTGTTCCAAAGATCGGATTGTGGGTTTGTTGCCTCGCCAGGCCTCCGCTAATCAGACCCATTGAATGGTTTTCGTCCCCTCATGTCTAAGAGCATGCGCCTTAGCTCTAACCATACAGCCTTTGTGCTTTATCATTGAAGAAGATTGTCCAGGACCAATCTCAGCACAAGAATGTCGGCTGCGATGCCTTTGATAACTAGCTCTTCCTCTGCTCTAGTTTTTTTTTATTGCTAGGGCTTTGCTAGACCTTCTCGATTCCACTCTAATCGCACTTGTCAGGGCATGCCACCATTTCTTGTTGACGATTGTTCCTGTCAACACCCGCTTAACTAATTTTCTAATTCAGTCTCTGTAGGCATTGCGTGTTGGGAATGTGGCGTTCACCTTCTAGTAACCGGGTCCTTGCCTATGGAGCCTATCTAGATTTATTACAAACATCACAGATTTATGGTCTGTGTATTCGTCTACTTTAAATTGTGGACTGTCTATGCTAGGCTTGTCAACTTCCCTACAGAATACCTTATCTAGATATGATCTGGATGACCCAATGTGGTTTGTTTATGTCCACATTGGCATATTTGGGAAATCCAGTCAGTACCTGTTGAAAGCGTCTGAGCAGGTTTGCAAGGCTTTTACACCATCCTCCCCTATCCGTTAGTCCCATATAGTCAGTGTGCATCCAAGATCCCATTTCAATCACCCACTAACACTAAAGAGTGAGACGTTGCTAGAAACATTTCCAGGCTCCGGAAAAAATCAGGCTGCCCTGCTCCTCTCGGGATATAGACAACCACTAGCCTGAAAGTGTGCCTGTCACTGCTGGTCATGCTGAACACCACCAACCTACCTTCTGTGTCTAAGAAAATGGCTTGTGCTGCAAGTTCCAGTCCACTTTGAAACAACACAGCTACTTCGCCTCCATATTTCAGATGGCTTGGAGATGCATACATATTGTAGCCGCTGAATATGGGCATGATGGCTCATACCTCGGAGGTTCTGGTCTCACTGATGGCCACCACAAGTATCTTAAGTGACCTGAGGTAATTGAACAGGTAACCCTGCTTCCAAGGCAACCCCAAACCATGTATATTTATACTGCGTGTTCTGAGCAAGGCTATGTTTAAAAGGAGGAAACAAGTGAGAATTTACCCTTAGTGTTCTGGTGGAGGAACAGTTGCTTCGTCTGTCTGGCTAGTTGTGGCCTTCTCCACAAGGATGTCTTTGTATATTTTTGTGGAGAGGGATTTCTCGAAATTCTCCAATTAAATCAGGGAAAATTTTCTTGAGAAGAGTTTTTTTTTTATTATTTATTTGTGTAATTTTTATGTGTGGGTGATGCAAATTTTTGGGGTGTTAAGTAATTTTTTTCTGTAATATTGTGTTTTATGTTGGTAAGTAATTTTTTTGTTCATGTTTATTGCTGTGTAGTGCATAACAGTTGTATCATTTTGTTGGATTTGAGCTTGTTGCGGATGTGGGTTTGTTTTTGTTTGGGTTGTTGTTGGTGTTTTTTGAGGTGTTGTTGGTGTTTTTTGAGGTGTTGAGGGTGATGACGGTGGAGATGATGATGGTGATGATGTTGGTGGTGATGGCAGTGGGCAGATGATGATGATGATGGTGGTGGTGGCATTGAAGTTTTGAGTTTTTTCTTGTTTGTTTCACGATTTTTTTTTAGGGTGAAGGGGAGGTCTTTTTTTTCCCTGATTGTTTTCCGCACTTCATCTTCGTCACAATCCATGTCCATTTGTGTGACATCAAGGAGGGGTAGATCTTTTACAGGAATTGGTGTTGCAGTTTGTGGTGGAGGTGCGTTTTTGTTGTTGCCGTTGTTGATACTAGTACTGCTTTTTTTTTTTGCTGTGACTGCGGCCGGCTGCAGCCGGCTTTGTTGCTCCCAGTATGTGATCTGGTATGGGAAGGAGAGGGAGCTTCGTCCCTGCCTATGTTTGTGTTGGGCAGGCCTTTAGGTGGATTTTCTCCCCACAGATGAGGGACCTTGGCTTTCTATCCTCGAAGGTCAGAAGTAGGTTGATGCCGCTGTCGAGGTTTATCACATTAGGGATGGCCTCTATATTTTCTTGTTTTTTTTTTTATCAGCAATTCCATCACTGATCCTGTCCAGTTTTCTTGCTTTACTTTTACCATGTTCAGGATTGTCGGCGAGGACAGCCACCAATAAGCTTAGAAATAGCTATTGAGGGCAGCACTTGGGTTATTCTAACCCCACAATACGTTGGCTCCATGGGGATCTCTTTGCAGCAGAGTGGTGTGATTGAGTATGTCTTGGCTTCTTGAGAGGTGGCAAAGAGAACATTCACAGTATGATATTTTGTCCCCTGGGCTATGTATATTTTATGTGCCCTCACGGCGCCCATAGTCTTTGGGACTTCGTCGCGTGCTGCCTTGTGCGATTTCGTATTAATTGGGCAGTATGAGACCATACAAAGATGTCTGTTCTCCGTGATGTCGGGTGGATGAGAGAGGCTGACTGTATGACCGCTCATCTTCACCAACAGCTTAGCCTCCCTCATCTCCTCTTCATTGTCATAAGCTCATTCCATGATTTTATCCGCCTTTGCGAAAGATATGGTCGCTTTTGAGGCCTTATCATCTCTGTTGCCTCTGTTGTTGTTGTTATTCCTATTTGTTTCTGTTACACTTTGTCCCTGTTGCTGTTGTTGTGGTAGTGGTGGTGGTGGTGGTGTTTGCAATATAGTTGGTTTTTTTTCTTTCTTGTTTTGACCGATACTTTGTGTAGTTAAGGCAATAAAGTAGGAAAATGTTTTTGTAGCTTTCACTTCCTCTTGCCAGGCTGCTGCTACTACTGCTGTTGTTGTTATTGTCGACGGTGACGATGTATGTGGTGATGGTAGTTGTAACACTCTTCATAATGGTGGTAGTAGGGGCAGTGTTTATATAAAAAATGTTTCCCAAAAGTATTTGGGACGATGGCCCAAATATTAAAAGGTCTCCCTTCCTCGGGGAAAATACAGGTGCTTCATGCCCTGTTATCAATGAAAGAGGTTACATAATAGCAATTCCAACAACTTAAATTCACAAACTTTTTGTTGCCCAGACTTGTATGTCTTACACTTTTGTCAACATTAATAATAATAATAATAATAATAAGGATTTCTTTATTAACCACAAAGGGTTTGCATAAAAAACATTATGACAGTATGGGACACAGTGTGTGTCTCTGTGTGTGTATGTGGATGTGTGGTTTTGTGCATAAACAAATTTTAACAATGTTAAAAAAAAAGAAGATGAGAATAAAATTAAAACAAAGAAGGTTCCTCAATAGAGAGGAGATGTGTGAGGGTTACTCAGAAAAAAACCCATAAAACCACGGGTGCACTGATTTCTAGGTTCTCAGTCAGAGTGGGCCTATTCACTCAAGCCATGCTCACTTCTCTCACCCACCTTTCAACAAATTGCTCTGAAGTAAGCACTTCCCTCCTCATCCTGATTTTCCTCTTCAAGTGGGACCTGAAGAAGTTAATAAATAATAATAATTGTTTCAACTTTTGGCACAAGGCCAGCAATTATCCAGTGCATTACTGGTACTTTATTTTATCGACCCCGTAAGGATGAAAGGCAAAGTTAACCTCGGTGGGGTTTGAACTCAGAATGGCAAGGGCCGTAACTCTATGCGTCAAAGCATGGCATCCGACCCTCTACCGATACTGCCAATCCACCGCCCTAATAATAATAATAATAATTGTTTCTACTTTTGGCACAAGGCCAGCAATTATCCAGTGCATTACTGGTACTTTATTTTATCGACCCCGTAAGGATGAAAAGCAAAGTTAACCTCGGCGGGATTTGAACTCAATCCGTAAAGGCACGTAACTGTGCTGCACAGCATGGCGTCCGACCCTCTACCGATACTGCTAATCCACCGACCTAATAATAATAATAATAATAATAATGCTTTCTTTTTTAACCACAAGGGTTGACACAAAGTATAACATTAAGGACAACACATGACAATACAAATGGGCATTTCTGCATGTAAAATAACAAAAACAGAGTGTGGCAAAAGGAAACAATGAAAAATTCCCAATAGGGTGGAGACTTCCGAGGGTTGCTCATGGAGAAAGCCCACAAGAAAAGCTATGGTTACCCAGACCACTAGGGCAAATTCCCTCTTCCAGTTTTCCTCCTACAATGTTACAGGCACACGGGCCATTCTAGCCTCTCTCACCCACCTTTCAACAAACTGGCTGGAAGGCATCTCTTCTCTCTCCACCCTGATTTTCCTCTTCAGATGAAACATGAAAAAGTTAATGAGGGTGTCACCGAAGAGGAAAGTACCCGTCTTCAACCCTTTCAGGCGTGTCCACCATACAATCTCTTTTACCATGGACCCCAGGCAGATAAATACTGCCTGCCCTTCTCGGCTAAAAGAAGGCGGTGGGACAATTTTTTCGATGGACTCAGCTGATACACGTGACAGCAGGTGTTCGGCATAAACCCACAAGTCAGCAATGCTCGGACACTGGACGAGTGCATGCAGGACGGTTTCATTGCCCTGCGCGCATCTCGGACAGGCCTGACTGACGGCACTTCCATGCCTGGAGAATTTATCCTGAAGTAGCAAGGCTCCTCGGTAGCACTGCCAGGCCAGAGATTTCTGGAAGTTGTCCATGGACCCCGGCCCGAAAGTTCTTCCGAAGAGATTGGGGAGTTGGATTTCAGCAACGCCTAGAATCTCCTCAAGGACGTCGTTGCTCTTTCCCTCCACTAATCCTCTATAGAACGCCAAGGTGGAGTTTCCAGTGATTGTATTGCTCAACTGGTCGGAGGCTGTAAGCGCCTGAAGATATTCCAGTCTCCAAGCGCTCCCTCTCGGTCTTCGTTTGACCCAGGACTGCAGCTCTGCCAAGGAGACAAGCTGGGGAAACATGTGTCTAGCAAACGGCGACCACACCTGATCACCGTCGAGGAAGAGGTGGAGATGTCGTAGCCTGAGCGCGTGTCTGCGCATCATCAGCCACGGCATACCCAGCGTAGCGGGTGTTGACAGCAGATGGACCGCCTGACCATCGGAGCGCGCCCCTTCCACAAAAAGCGAAAGAGCAAACGCTCCAGCGCAGTCAGGCGGGGCTTAGGACAAGGTACGACGGTCAGGCGGTAGTAGATGACGGACGCGATGTACGCGTTAGCCACCTCCGCTCGACCTTTCAGGGATAGCTTCCTCTCGGCCCATTTCTGGGTGAGAGAAGCCACCCTGCTCGTCACCTCGTCCCAGTTTTTGTCCGTCTTGAGGTCCGGACCGAACCAGACCCCTAGCAATTTAACCGGTCCGTCTGTCCAGCGCCCGACGACGCTGTTGGACGGCATGGACCTGCCTCTCCAGGTGCCGAGCTGCAGGCCCACTGACTTTTCCTGGTTGATCATTGCTCCTGTCACCGCTTCGTATTCTCTTAGTGTAGTGCGATCTAAATTGATCAAGGACCCACCCGTGCCAGGTTCCCTAGCCACCCTCTCTACGATGTATCGCATGAGGTGGGGGTTGTCGTGGATGGATCTGTCGGGAATGACGCATGTCTGCGCCTCTCCCACTAGACCACCAACGACAAGCGCCAACCTCTTTGCTAGCTCCTTGGCCAAAATCTTGAACTCTGTGTTTAGCAGAGTTATGGGCCTGAAATTATCTATGTTATCCTCTTTGTTCGGATCCTTTCTCAGCAGCACCACCGCTCCTCGGCTCACAGAGCTGAGAATTCTCCCGTTCTGTTGCCAGTTGCAGTAGACGTCCGCCAAGAGGCCTCCGAACAAGTCTGGCATCTGTACATAAAGTTCATAGGGCAGACCATCCAAACCAGGTGATTTACCCCTTGTGCAGCCAGTCATTGCCTCCCATACTTCAGCGGCTGTTATCGGCTTTTCGCAACACTCCGCCTCAGTGGCCGAGAGCCGCGGCAGTCCATCGAGGTAGTCACTTAAGTCCATCCCTCGACCCGGCCCGCCGCTGCTCCCGAACAGCTGAGCGAAGTGTCGCTGAAAAGCTTCACACATTTGCCCGGGATCGAGTAGCATGCGCCCGTCGTGGTCCACCAAAGATCGGATCGTGGCTTTGTTGCCACGACGCACCTCCGCCACTCGAGCGCATTGAACTTTCGTAAGGCTTTCGTCCCCTCGTGTCTAAGAGCACGCACCCTAGCTCTGACAACGCAGCCTTCGTGCTTTGCATTGAAGAATTGGTCAAGGGCCAATTTCGCCGCAAGTACGTCATACGCAATGCCTTTGCTAAGCGCCTCGTCTAATTTTCTAACTAATTCTCCCTCTGCTCTATTTTTCTCTATTGCTAAAGCCTTACTAAACCTAATGGACTCTATTCTAATTACTCTTTTCAGAGCAAACCACCACTTGTTGTTGACGATGGCCCCCGTCAACGCCCGCTTAACTAGTTCGCTAAACCAGTCTCTGTAGGCCTTGCGCGCTGGTAAGGATGCGTTTAGCTTCCAATAGCCGGGTCCTCGTCTATGAAGCCTATCTAAGTCAAGCACACAGATCACGAATTTGTGGTCCGTGTAGCTGACTATCTTGAATTGTGGACAGCCTATGCTAGACCTATCTATTTCCCTACAAAATACTCTATCTAGATATGATCTGGATGACCCTATGCGGTTTGTCCAAGTCCACATTGGCACATTCGGAAAATCCAATCGGTACCTGTCACACAGTTCCAGCGTGTATCTAAGATCCCGTTCCAGTCACCCCGTTCCAGACGCCGGAAGAAATCAGGCCGCCCTGCTCCTGTCGGGGCATAGATGGCCACTAGCCTGAAAGCTTGCCCATCTCCGCTGGTCACGTCCAGCACCACCAACTTACCTTCTGGGTCCAGGAAGATGGCCCGTATGGCGAGATCCAAACCTCTCCTAAAAAGCACAGCAACTCCTCCCCCGATCCAGGACGGCTGAGAGATGCGTACACATCGTAGTCGCCGAAGATCGGTGCGAAGGCCCGTACTTTGGAGATTCTGGTCTCGCTGATGGCCACTACACCTATGTTTAGTGACCTGAGGTCGTTGAGCAGGTGGCCCTGCTTCTATGACGACCCCAAGCCACGCACATTTATGCTGCCTATTCTGAGTGAGGTCATGTTGAAATGCAGTGGAAAAGGTGGGAAAGACCACTTACCTTACTTCTCGTAGAGGAAGGACGGTTTCTCCATCCTTTTCACTGCTTGTGGCCTCCTCCGGAAGGATGTCCTTATAAATCCTCCTGGAGAGTGCTTTTCGGAAGCCTCCGATGTCTTTGGGGTAATTTTTGTTTTAGTGTCGTGTACGTTTTCTATGTGATGCGAGTGATTTGTATGTGTGGAGGTGGTGTGAACTTTTGGGTTGTTGTGTAGTCTTTTTCTGTGATGCTGGTGTTGTGTTGGACATAGTGTAATAATTGGTTGTTGTTCAAATTTAATGCTGTCTAGTGTGTATCGTTTTGGTTGTTTTGTTTTGTTTGCGTTTGTTGTGGGTTTGTTTCTGTTTCGCTTTTTGGTAATTTTGTGGTGTTGGTGATGGTGGTTTTGGAGTTAATGATGGTGATGGTGTTGGTGTTTGTGGTGATGGAGCTGATGCTGCTGGTGTGGATGGTGGCATAGCTGTCCTAACTTTTTTGTTTGATAGTTTATTTGTTTCCCTCTGTGTTTTGTTTTTGGAGGAGGAAGGAAGGGGATTTTTTCTTTTTTGGTTTCTTTTTCTTTTTTTCTTTTTCTTTTTTTTCTGATACCGTTTCCCACTCCTCGTCGTCACAATCTGTCTCCAGTTGCGATAGGTCGGGGAGTGGAAAATCCTCCACAGGCATTGATTTTGGTTGTGGCGTGGTGGATGGTGTAGGCGCTGGTGCTAGTTCTGGCGCGTTGGGTGGTGGTGGTGTTGGTTTTTGCTACTGTTGCTGGGGTTGTTGCTGCTACAGTTGCTTCTGTTGTTGCTGCCATTTCTGCTGCTGGTGGTGTTGATGGTTGAGTCACTGGGGTGGGTAAGAGAGGTGGCCTCAACCTTTCAGCCTGAGGGCAGAAAGCCCTTAGGTGGGTTCCTTCACAACAAACGACACACCTAGGCTTTCTGCCCTCGACGATTACGGTGAGGTGGCTGCTGTCTCTGGGATCTCCTCAATGCTTTTTTGGTCCCCTTGGATCAGGAGCTCCACCCCAGATCCGGACCAGTTCTCCTGCTTTCCTTTCGCTATTTCGATTATCTTGGTGTTGGCCTCGATGCCGGCGAGGACGGCAGCCATTAGCCAGGGAATTTCGATGGCCGGTGGAACGTGGGTCACCCTGATCTTCACTAGACTCTGGCCACAATAGCTTGGGACGAGTGTGAAGTCGTCACTTAAAGGGGCCATGGAGTGTTCTCTGGCCTCCTGTGGTGTTCCAAAGAACACGTCCACGGTTCCATATTTCTGCCCACGTCTGATGTAGGTTTTTTTGCCCACACATGTCTCAAAGCTTTTTGGATTTGGGACTCGGATGCCCGTTCGACTCGGCGCGATTTTATGTTAATCGTCCGATAAGACACGGTGCATAGGTGCCGATACTCAATTTTATTAGGTGGGAGGTGAGGCTGACCCTGTACCCATCTTTCTTTACCATTCTCTTGGCTTCATCTAATTCCTCCTGAGTTACCTGGATTGCTTCGCACTTTTTTGCTGCTCTGGCAAAAAGACAGGGTGGTTTTCTTATTCTCATTGTTGTTGTTGCTGTTGTTGTTATCGTTATTTTTGTTATTGTTATTTTTAGTTTCAATTGTGGTGGTGGTGGCGGCGTCAGTGGTGATCAGTGTGGAAGAGTCCATTCTGGGTGAATCCATTTCGATGTCACGAGTTAATTTATTTTTTCTTTTGCTTCTGTTGTCGCTGTGGTGGTGGTGGGGGTGGCGGCTTTAACACCTTCAACATTGGTAATGGCGGGAAATGAATGTCTGCATGAGACAAATTTAAATTATTGCTACTGTTTATATTTTTAGTGTTGGCAAACGTAGTAATATATACAATGGTGGTGTCGGTGTGAGGTGTTAGTTTGTGAGGAAGGTGTGGCTGTGAGTCGTCCATGATTTTTCAAAGAAATGTTTTTGTTTGATAATTATAAAAGTTTAAATTTTGGGCTCAAGGCCCCAATCTTTTTGAGTGCCCTTTTCCGAAAGCAAATTTTGTGATCTTATAAATAGTTAACAACAAAAATTTTCCATAAATGGCAATTTTAAACAAACGAAAACAACAAACCTTTGCGGAGCTCACGCTGATACGATTTCCAATGTAGGTCGCCAATAATAATAATAATAATAAGAAGAAGAAGAAGAAGAAGAAGAAGAATGTATCTATAAAAACATTTGAAAAATTGAGCAAGTATATGGACCTGGAGATAGAAATTGGAAAAATGTGGAAATTGAGAACTAAAACAATACCAGTGGTTGTAGGCGCTCTGGGAATGATACCTAAGGGGTCTAATGATTACTTATCGCAAATCCCAGGAAACCCGCGTATAGGAGAAATACAAAAAATAGTACTAATGGGAACTGCCCATATACTAAGGAAGATTCTGTCAATATAAGTACATCACAAGTCTAAACACTAAAGATGCATGTGTGAGTATGTATGTTCTTTCTTGAACATGGCGGACCTTGTTGTCTCTTGAGGTCACTGGTTGTGACTTGGTGATAACTCGTATGAACATAAAGCAAGATAAATGCAACTGTAATAATAATAATAATAATAAGGTGCTGTTCACTAATCTCCTTCCTTCCAAAGGAGATTAGTGAACAGGCACACCAACAAACTGATTTGAGTATCACAGTTGAAACTCTTAAGGGACAGGCAAAAAGGCTAACCAACTGGAAATCACCAGGCCCAGATGGTGTGCAGGGGTATTGGATTAAAAATATAACATCCCTCCACCCGAAACTGACAACCATGTTCAATTACTGCTTGATGTCAGGTGAGGTACCAGAGTGTTTGACAAAAGGTACCACAGTTCTGGTAATGAAAGACCAAATCAAGGGTAATGATGTTACCAACTATAGACCTATCACATGTCTGTCTGTAATGTGGAAACTGTTAACAAGCATTGTGTCTGAGAAAATCTACCATCACCTCCACATAAACAACTTGTTACCGGACGAACAAAAAGGATGTCGAAAGAAGTCCCGTGGTACAAACGTAATGAGGAGTTGCAAGAGGAGACACACTGGTCTTGCCATGGGATGGATAGATTACAAAAAGGCATTTGACATGGTACCTCATTCTTGGATAACCAAAAGCCTAGTAGAGATCTTCAAGGTGGCAGATATCATCAGACAGTTGTTGAGCAAAAGTATGAAGTCCTGGGAAACAGAGTTAACATTCGGTGGAGAATCCTTGGGAGGTGTGAAGATCCAGAGAGGTATCTTCCAGGGAGATAGTTTGGCCCCTCTGCTGTTTGTCTTTGCCCTGATACCCCTGACCATTTTATTGCAAAAAGTGAGAGCAGGATACAAGTTGGGAAAAGGAGAGCTTACCATCAATCACCTCCTCTTCATGGACGATCTTAAGCTCTTCGGGAAGTGTGAGAAGTTGGATGTGCTTGTTGACACTGTCCATATTTTCAGCAATGATATATGTATGCAATTTGGTATTAGTAAGTGTGGAGTCCGTGTGATGAAGGGGGGTAAATTGAGCAGAAGCAACGGAATCCAGGTACCAACAGGTGAGATGATAAAGGAAATTGACACTGAAGAAGGATACAAGTATTTGGGTGTTCTGGAGGCTGATGACATCAAGAACAAAAAAATGAAGGAATTGATAAGATCTGAATACATTTGGAAAGTAAGGAGCGTATTAAAGCCACATCTGAACAGTAGGAATGCCATAAGTTCAGTAAATTTCCGAGCTGTGTCTATTATCAGGTACAGTGCGGAAATTCTGAGATGGAATGTTGCTGAACAAAAAGAAATGGATAGAAAGACTAGGAAGCTATTGACTATCTACATGTTCCACAAGAGGAGTGATGTCGATAGACTCTACTTAAGGAGATCTGAAGGTCGAAGAGGTCTTATCAGCATAGAGGACTGTGTTCAGATAGAGAAAAACAACCTACATAAATACGTGACTGATAGTAAGGAGCCAATGCTCAGAATTGTACTGAAGGAGAGGACAATAGACCAGGGGATGTCCCAGGAGGAAATAACATCAAGGAGAAAGAGCAGCCTTCGTGAAAAATCCTTTCATAGTACCTTCTTTGAGAAAACTGAATTCAGAGATCCACAGACATGGAACTGGTTGAAAAGAGGAGACCTTAAAAAGGCTACAGAAGGAATGCTAATGGCTGCGCAAGAGCAGGCCCTCAAAACGAAGTGGTTGAAACACCATATTTACAAGGAGGCTAGCCTACTGTGCAGGATCTGTGGAGAGAGAGAGGCGACTGTGGCGCACATTGTATCCGAGTGTAAACACCTAGCCCAGACTCACTATAAAGGCTGGAGACATGATGTGATGGGCAGGGTGATCCACCGGCACCTATGCAAAGTAATCAATTTACCACATTCTGAGAAGTGGTATGAGCATAAGCCAGAGTCGGTGATAGAAAACGATCAGGTGAAGGTGCTGTGGGATTTTAGGATACAGACGGATAAGAAACAGGAACACAATAGACCTGACCTGGTGGTTTTGGACCAGGAAAAAAGATCGTGCCTGATTGTGGATGTGGCCTGCCCATTCGACACGAGAGTGCAAGAGAAGGAGAGGGAGAAAATTAACCGATACCAGGACTTAAAGTGGGAGGTAAAAAGGATTTGGAACTGCCATGAAGTCAATGTGGTCCCGATTGTCATAGGCGCACTAGGTACTATCTCAAAAAGTTTCCAGGGATGGTTAAAAAAAATTAGCCCCGCCACCCTTTTTGGAACGCTTCAAAAGGCATGCTTGCTGGAAACAGCAAGAACCCTCCGATACGTCCTGAATATCTGAGGCTGCAGGTAGAGCCTTGATATTCATTTCAACAAACTTTCCAGTTAACTAACATCAATGACTGAGACTCAAAGAACAATAATAATAATAATAATAATAATAATAATAATAATAATAATAATAATAATAATAATAATGATTTCATTTATTAGCCACAAGGGCCGACATGTAGGGGACAATACAAAGACAGGGACAGTGGGGGTTTACAATAAGGTCGAGTAAAAGTGCACAATGGCAAGACTAATTTAACAATGAAAATATAAAATATAAAATAAACTATGCAAAATATAACAAAATAAATTCCCCGATAGGGTGTGGACGACCCTGGGGTGATTCGGGTACCCCACCAATCCTGAACCACCCTGCGCTTCTAGGGCACCCAGGAGAGCACCCCTCTCCTCAAGTTAGCCAGCCTATAGGCGCATGGTCAGAGTAGGCCCATTCACACGAGCCATTCTCGCCACATTCACCCACCTTTTAGCAAATGTACTGGGGGCAGCACTTCTCTCTCCACCCTCACCCTCCTTTCCAGGTGAAACTTGAAGAAGTTGATGAGGGATTGGCCGAAGAGAAAAGTGTCTGTCTTTAGTCCTTTCAACCTGGTCCACCATATAATCTCTTTCGCAACTGCCACCAGACAGAGGAAAATGTCCTGCTCTTCATGACCTAAGGAAGGTGGCGGCTCGATCTTCACTATGGACTTGGCCGATAACTGGATTCGTTCCACACGCGACAGTAGCTGTTCGACATAACTCCACAAGTCAGTAATGCACGGACATTGGACAAGTGCGTGCAGAACGGTTTCGTCGTTCTGTGCGCATCTTGGGCAGGTCCGTCTGACAGCACTTCCGTGCCTGTAGAGTTTATCCCGAACCGGCAGTGCCCCCCGGTAGCACTGCCAAGTGAGGGATTTCTGGAAATTGTCCATCGTCCCCGGCTCAAAAGTCCTCCGGTACAGACTGGTCAGTTCGACTTCGTCGAGGCCCAAAGCTTCTCCGAGTGCGTCATCGCACTTGCCCACCACTAATCCTCTATATAACTCGAGAGTGGAAGTTCCACTGATCGCATTTCCCGCTTGGTAGAGGGCAGTAAGTGCCTGGCAACATTCCAGGTGCCAGTCACCCAGTCTCGGTCTCTTCTTGACCCAGGACTGCAGCTCAGTCAAAGAAATGAGCTGCGGAAAGGCCCGTCTGATAAACGGCGACCACACCTGTTCACCATTGAGGCAGAATATCTGGAGATGTCGCAGCCTCAACGCATGTCTGCGCATCATTAGCCACGGCATGCCCAGCCCTCCGCGTAGAGGGTGCTGGCAGCAGATTGACCGCCTCACCAACGGAACTTGTCCCCTCCACAAGAATTTGAAGAGGAGCCGTTCCAACTTGACGAGGCGCGGACGGGGGCAAGGCACGACGGTTAGGCGGTAATAGATGACGGACGCGATGTACGCATTCGCCACCTCCGCGCGACCTTTCAGTGATAACTTCCTCCCAGCCCATTTTTGGGTGAGACTGGCTACTTTGCTCGTTACCTCGTCCCAATTCTTTTCCACCTGGAGGTCAGGTCCGAACCAAACCCCGAGCAACTTTACTGGTCCGTCCGTCCAGCGCCCCACGACGCTGTTGGACGGCATGGGCTTGCCTCTCCAGGTTCCGAGCTGCAAGCCCACCGACTTTTCCGGGTTAAGTTTGGCTCCTGTCAACCTTTCATATTCCTTCAATAAGGTGCCGACCACCTCGATTTCTGAGGTGTTCGACACCATCACGCATAAGCCGACACCGCCTTTCCACGTCCCGGTTCGAGCGGGATGCCCTGCAACAGCTCCAGCTTCCGCAGTAAAGGCTCGAGAGTCAATACGTACAGAAGGGAAGAGAGAGGGCACCCTTGACGGACCGATCGGGAGAGCCGAAATGGTTCCGAGAGGTGGCCATTAACCTTGACCACCGAGCGTGTGCCGCTGTGCATTGCAACGATCCAGCTTCTAAAGACAGGGCCGAAGCCAGCTGCTTTGAGGACAAACTCCAGATACCGATGGTCGACCCTATCGAATGCTTTCGATTGATCTAAATTGATCAGTGCCCCACCGAAGCCAGGTTTACACCCTACCCTCTCTATGATGTATCGCATGAGGTGGAGATTGTCGTGTATGGACCTGGCTGGGATTGCGCAAGTTTGCGCCTCCCCAACCAAATCCTCGACGACAAGCGCCAATCTCTTTGCTAACACCTTGGCCAAAATCTTAAACTCTGTGTTGAGCAGAGTTATGGGCCTGAAGTTGTCTAATGTATCCCTCTTGTTCTCGTCTTTCCTTATCAGCGTCACCACTCCCCTGCTCACAGAACTGGGAATACTCCCATTCTGCTGCCAGTTACAGTAGAGTGCTTCGAGGAGTTCGGAGAACAAGTCTGGCATATTTACGTAAAGCTCGTAGGGCAGGCCATCCAAGCCGGGTGACTTGCGCCTCATGCAGCCGACAAGGGCGTCCTGAATTTCGGCTGAAGTAATCGGCCTTTCGCAGCGCTCAGCGTCGACCGTCGAGATCCGCGGCAAGCCGTCAACGTAGGGACTGAAATCCGCTACTCTCTCTGACTCGCCACTCTCCCCGAACAACCGAGCAAAGTGCTGGCGAAAGGCCTCACACATCCGCTTGGAATCGCTTATCTCGTGTCCGTCTCAGTCCGCCAAAGACCGTATTGTGGTTTTATTACCACGCTGCGCCTCCGCCACGCGGGCCCATCGAACAGCTTTAGTGTCCTCGTTTCTCAGCGCACGCGCCTTAGCTCTGACAATGCAACCTTCGTGTTTGGCATTGAAGAAATGGTCTAATGCCATTCTCGCCGCTAGCACGTCAGTTGCGATGCCACTACAAATAGCCTCGTCTAACTTATCTACCAGCTCCCCCTCCTTTCTATTTTTCTCTAACGCTAGTTCTTTGCTGAACTCTATCGAAGTTACTCAAATCTCTCTTTTGAGAGCCCCCCACCATCTGTTGTTGATGATGTTGATGATCCCCCCTGTCAACTTTTGCTTAACTAACTTATTGACTCGGTCCCTGTAAGCCTTACGTGCCGGAAATGACATGTTCAGCTTCCAGTAACCCGGTCCTAACCTACGCGTTTTATTTAGGTCGACCGTACAGATCACAAATTTGTGATCTGAATAGGCGACCGTTTTAAAAAGTGGACAGCCCACACTATTTCTATCTATTTTCCTAATGAAGATTCTGTCTATATACGATCTAGATGATATAATAATAATAATGATTTCTTTATTAACCACAAAGGTTTACATAAAGTAGACATTAAGGACAGTGCAGGACAATACAGGACGGTACAAATGGGCATTTCTGCGTGTAAAAAACAAAAACAGAGGATGTAACAAAAAATAACAATGAAAAATTCCCCTTCGGAGGGACATTTGTGGAGAAAGCCCAGTAAAAAGACACAATGACCCTGACCACCAAGGCAAGTGCCCTCTCCCAGTTTTCCACCTTTAATTTACAGATATATACTCAGAGTAGGCTCATTCACTCGGGCTATTCTTGCTTCTCTCACCCATCTTTCAACAAAATGCTGGGAAGAGAGCACTTCCCTCTCTACCCTGATTTTCCTTTTCAAATGAAATTTGAAAAAGTCAATCAGAGCATCACCGAAGAGGTAAGTGCTCGTCTTCAGCCCTTTCAAACGTGTCCACCATACTATCTCTTTCGCCATGGCCACCAGACAGATAAAAACTGCCTGCCCTTCCCGGCTAAAGGAGGAGGGCGGGGCAATCCTCACGATGGACTCAGATGATAGCCGGATCCGTCCTAAACGCGACAGCAGGTGTTCGACATAAACCCACAAGTCAGCAATTTTCGGACACTGGACGAGTGCGTGCAGGACGGTTTCGTCGCCCTGCGCGCATCTCGGACATGCCCGACTGACGGCACCTCCATGCCTGTAGAGTTTATCCCGAACTGGCAAGGCTCCTCGGTAGCACTGCCAGGCCAGAGATAATAATAATAATAATAATAACAATAATAATTGTTTCTACTTTTGGCACAAGGCCAGCAATTACCCAACGCATTACTGGTACTTTATTCTATCGACCCCGGAAGGATGAAAGGCAAAGTTAACCTCGGCGGGATTTGAACTCAGATCATACAGGGAGGTAACTCTATGCTTCAAAGCATGGCATCCGATCCTCTACCGATACTGCCAATCCACCGTCTTTATAATAATAATAATAATAATAATGATAATAATAATAATAATAATAATAATAATTGTTTCTACTTTAGGCACAAGGCCACCAATTAACCATTGTATTACTGGTACTTTATTTTATCGACCCCGTAAGGATGAAAGGCAAAGTCAACCTCAATAAAAATAATAATAATAAGGGTTTCTTTAATGGCCACAATTAAGAAAAACATTACAGACGGCACAGAATGGTACAGGACGATACAAAGTGCGTTTTGGATGTGTAAAATGGTTATAACAAGATAGAAATGTGTAAAAACAAATCAAAACAAATTCAAACAAAAATTCCCCAAAAAGGGAGAAACCTCCGTTTTCCCACTCCTCTGCCTACAGGCGCATACTCAGAGCAGGCCCGTTCAGTCAGACCAGGCGCACCACTTTCACCCACCTTTCAACAAACTTATTAGATGACAGCACTTGCCTCTCCACCCTGATTTTACTCTTCAAGTGAAACTTGAAGAAGTTAATCAGGGATTGGCAGAGAGGAAAGTGTCCATCTTCAATCCTTTCAACCTTGTCCACCATACAATCTCTTTCGCCATGGCCACCAGGCAGATGAAAACTGCCTGCCCTTCCTCCTCCTTAAAGGAGGACGGTGGGGCTATCTGCGCAATGGACTCAGTCAATAACCGGATCCGTCCTACACACGACAGCAGCTGTTCGACATAGCCCCACAAGTCAGCAATTCTCGGGCACTGAACAAGTGCGTGCACAGGCTCGGCTGACAGCACCTCCGTGCCTGTAGAGTTTATCCCAAACCAGCAATGCTCCCCGGTAGCACTGCCAGGCCAGGGATTTCTGGAAGTTGTCCATAGGCCCTGGGCAAAAAAATCTCTCGAAGAGAGCGAACAGCTGATCATCTTCGACACCCAGGGTCTCCCCAAGAATGTTGTTGCACTTCCCCTACACTAGGTGGATGTTCCGCCAATACTAGTGCCCAGCTGGTAGAAGGCTGTGAGTGCTTGGAGATGTTCCAGCTTCCAAGCGCTATCCCTCGGTCTTTTCCTGATTCAGGACTACAGCTCTGTTTTCTCCATCTGGAGGTCCGGACCAAACCAGACCCCGAGCAATTTAATCGGTCCTTCCATCCAGCGGCTCACGACGCTGTCGGAAGGCATGGTCTTGCCTCTCCAGGTGCTGAGTTGCAAGCCCACTGACTTTCATGGTTTATCTTTGCTCCTGTCATCGTTTCGTATTCCTTGAGAGCGATGCCGAGCATCTGGACATGTTTGGTGCTCGACACCACCACGGTGACGTCGTCAGCATAAACTGACATGGATCTCCCACATCCCAGTTTGCGTGGCACACCCTCACCCCCATCGTCTCCAATTTGTGCCGTAACGGCTCGAGAGCTCATATGTACAAGAGGGACGAGAGGAGACAATCCTGCCGGACCGAGCGCATGATGCTAAACGGCTGTGACAGGTGAACATTCACCCTCACAATCAAGCAGATGTCGCTGTGCATCGCAGTGATCCAGCTCCGGAAAACGAGCCCAAAGCATGTCGCCTCGAGGACCGCAGCCAAGTACCGATGGTGGACCCTATCAAATGCTATAGATTGATCCAAGTTGATCATGGCCCCACCCGTGCCAGGTTCTTTAACCACGCTCTCTATAATGTATCGCATGAGATGGAGGTTCTCGTGGATGGATCTGTCTGGAATGGTGACTGTGGTGGTGATGGTTTTGATGGTGTTGTTTCGTGTATGTCTGTGTTTGTTGTAGGTGTAGTGTCTGCAATTTCAGGTGTCTGTGTGTTTATTTGTTCTTGTGTTTGTTTAGGTTGTTTGTGTTTAGGGGATTGTGAGGGTGGTGTTGATGTTGATGTTGTTGATGTTATTGGGGAAGTGTTTGCGTTAGTAGTGTCTGTATTTTTTGTTGTGTATGTTTTTGTGTTTTGGGAGGGCTTTTTTGTGAGCTTTCTCTTTTGTTTTTTGGCACTTTTGGGTTTTCCTTCATCTTCACTGCTGGCTGTGAGTGTATCTGTGTCTGCGTGTGCATTAATGGTTTTGTCCAAGTGTATATTTTGAGGGGTAGGGGGAGTGGGAGAGCTCTCCTCGTTTTCCCCTTGGGTTGGTTTTGGTACTGGTGGTGGTCCAGCTGTTGTTGCTGTTGGTGGGGCTCCCCGTGTCATTGTTGGTGGTGCTGGAGCTTTCCATGTCGACACTGGCGTTGGAAGCGAAGGAGGTTTGCGACCCCCTGCATTTTTGAGCTGAGGGCAGAAGGCTTGCAGATGCGTTGCTGCTTCCCCGCAGACAAAGGAGTGCAGCATCTTCCCTCACTGATTAATTGAATCGTTTTCCCGTCCTGCAGGCGAGCAAAATCCGGGATGTTGTTGAGGTCCTCTGGTTTCATTTGGAGAAGACTCTCCAAATCCATTCCTCTCTCTCCATCTTTTTAATATCTACGACGGTAGTGTCTGTGCCCTCCTCGATT
Source organism: Eledone cirrhosa (assembly GCA_964016885.1). NCBI lineage: Eukaryota > Metazoa > Mollusca > Cephalopoda > Octopoda > Eledonidae > Eledone > Eledone cirrhosa. Next base: position 250,360,680 of record OZ024740.1, on the reverse strand, counting down.
ACACATCCCAGGAGCCACCATAGGTTCATTCCTGGTGGGATCCTAGGAATGCAGACCTTTACTGTCCTTTTGTCCAGGTAGGACGGGTGCATGATAATGCGTTCTGTTCTGCAGGGGGTCACGGAGTGCTTAATAGCAAAGGCCTCGGTTTTGAACTGAGATGGTACCGAACTGCTTGGCCCTTACTTGGTACTCAATATCACTCTTGATGCACTCCAAAGCAACCTCGCCTTCTGCCTGGTTGGCGAGTACCACCTTCCAAGTTTGCACCAAAATGCATTGAAAGTATACAGTCCTTCTTTGCATGGCTGCTATGGCCTCGTCCAGGATGGTTAGATTGGCCCAGGACTTCTCGCGTTTAATTAACCTCCATGCCTTGACCAACTGTCATTCCTTATCGCTGATTTCCACGTTGAAAAAGCGCATTCTTTTTGGCTGCTGCTGCTGCAAATGTGGCACCGCCATTGAGCTTGTTGTTGCTTTCATTGTTGGTGTTGCCGTTCTTGCTGTTGTTGTTGTTGCTGCTGCTACCGTTATTAGTGCTTATATTGAGGCTGTTGATGTTGTTGTTTTTCTTGGTTGTTGTTGTGATGGTAGCAGTGGTGGTGGCGATGTCAGTTGGAGGTGATACAGTGTTGTTAACCACTCCCATCTCTTGTGTTGTCTTCTTACATTCAGTAGAGTTAACGACAGACATATCGCACATGTCTGTGGTAGTAATAGTTGTAGTAGTGGGAGCTATAGTGGTTGTTTTTTACTGTTTGACCTGTAAGCTGTTTACCGTTTGAAGGTCGAATTTTTTATGTTTTGGTGGGGAAGTGATTTTTTCAAAGTGTTTTAAAATAAATCCGAATATTCAGGCTTAAAGCCCAAATATTGAGAGGTCTCCTCTCTTTGGAACCAAGATGGGTACCTTATGCTACATTATCGACAAGAAAATACACAAAATAATACTTTAAAACAACTTAAACTTACGAACCTTTTCTCCTGCAGACTTGTAACGTCTTCACACATGTGCAATAATAATAATAATTATAATGGTTTCTTATATAGGCACAAGGCCAGCAATTTTGGGGGAGGGGAACGTCGATTAAATCGACCTCGGTGCATGACTGGTACTTTATTTTATCAACCCCGTAAGGATCAAAGGCAGGATTTGAACTCAGATCATAAAGGGCCGTAACTCTATGCTGCAAAGCATGGTATCTGATGCTTATTGATACTGCCAATCCACCGCCCTTTATAATAATGATAATAATAATAATTTCTTTATTGGCCACAAGGGCTAACATATAGGGGACAGTGTGGCTTTTACAGAAAAATCGAGTAAACAATATAAAAACAATAATACAGAAGAAGAATAAAAAGAAGAAATAATTTTTTTTCTTTAAAGATGACAAGGGCCTACATACAGAGAACTGTGGTTAGAAAAAACTATCTCACTTACCGCTTTTCATAGGCGCCGCTAAATCCCATGGCTGGTTTCTCCTCTTCCACGTGCGTCGAATTCATTAACACCCGGGAGCTGCCAAACTCGCGTCCACACAGTTCCTGGTCACCACTAGAGAGAGACCGATCTGCTGGCCCTTCCGGTCGAGCACCCTTCCGGCCAAGCACCCTTCCGGTCAAGCACTCTTCCGGTCGAGCACTCCCCAGCTTCCGGCCACCGCACACCACACCATACCCACACGCCCCCCTGATCTCAAGGATCAATTTCCCCCTCGTCCTTCTGCATATGAAAGTCTGCTGTCCAGGTTGGTGGTTTGCGACTTCTTTGCGATCTCCGCAGTGTTGGGGCGGCACTTTGGGTTTCCTCTTCCTCGGAGTCCGTTGACACAGTGATTCTACGGACATCCAGGACATGACGTGGTACTCCGTCCACGGACACATTGTTCTGGGAATTTACGGCCGTCACCGTTCCCCTTCCCCATTGAGATGTGCAACGTGCATCTGGGGGCTTAACCCAGACTTCTTCGCCCACCTGCACGAATGCATTCTCTCTCCCCACTGGCCGTTGTGGTGGCGTGCACGGGTGCCGCCACTCGTATCTGAATACTGCTCTGTGTGGCACTGATTCCTCAACCTGTCCCACCCGAGGGGACATGTACCAGAACACTGCCTCCATTGGCCCCGCTCCGCCATTGCTTTGATCCTCCGGTGGTGTCGCTCCACAATTCCATTCCCGCTCGGCCTGTGCGTTGCTCTGAAGAAACGGTCCACCTTCCATCCATCGAGCATCTCCCTCAGCGCCTCCGAGCAGAACGCTGTGCTGTTGTCCATCAGCAGTTCATCCACAGGGCCCCGCTCCAAGAACACCTCTCTCAACGTCTGCATGATTTCCTCGGCCGTTCCAGTCTTCATCTCCCTCCATATGGCCATCCGTCCTGGTCCACAGTCGACCATCGAGAGGTACGTTCCCTGTCGGTAGTGCGTTACATCCACCGCCAATCGCTTCCAGTCGCGATCCACCGGGAGGCTTCCCGTTTCGTGCACACCCGGAGTGGGATCAATTGACTGACATCGGACGCAGCCTCTAACCACCCTTTGAACACTGTGTCTGTTAACGTCCGAGTCGATTCTCCTGGCTAGGAACAGGGTCCTATCCACTCCCATGTGGTGCATGTCATGCAACCCTTTCAGATCCGACTCGGTCAGCTGACACACGGCAGCTATCTCATCTTCTACCTCCTCCGGCGCTTCCATCCAAGCTTTCTTCACCCTGGTTAAGACGTCCGCCTTATTTTTCTCTGAGAACACGAAAACTACGCTCAGCCTCAGGTCGCACTCGGTGGCCAGCTCTCCTAAAGTTCCCAGGCGGCGCTTTATCAGCATCTCCACCGCCCCTCTCGTTCACACTCTCTTCTCACTGGTGAGCACTGATCTCACCCATCCGAGTACAGTAGCCGAGTCAGTGCGTATCTCGATGGTGCGCAGTCCCCACCTCAGGGCGAGGTTCACCCCTCTCAACACTGCGTCCAGTTCGGCCACATTGATGTGGTTGCAGTCGTCCTTCTTCCTAAGCCAGGCTGCATCCTCGACCTCAACACCTCCTATCTCCAATGTGACACCCAGCGCTATGCTGCTGGCATCGCACCATACGGTCCCGCTCTGCGATTTGGGAACATACCAGCGTCCCCGCACTGGGTCGTCGGCCTTCACCCTCTCCACGACCTCTTGCATCATGGTCACCGTCCTCTCTCCCACTCTGTCACTCCAAGTCACCCCTCCCGCTCGTCTCTTGACATAGCTGCATGCCGTCCGGAGCCACCCAGCAATCGGGTAGTGACCCACCAACTTTCCACACACCGAGAAAAGCTCCCGCCTACTCATACTTGGGCCCAGTTCTGGAACTTCATTTCCCCTCTGGAATACCAAGACGCCCGTCCTGTCTCGCCGTAGCCTAAGTCCCAGCGCGGCTCCTCCCTCCAACGCTTCTGACCGCTTCGCAGCCAGTCCATACTCCTGTAAATGGCTCGTGACCTCCGCCGCCGACACTACAGACTCGTCCACTAGGATGTCGTCTATGTAGGAGTTAGTGGCCCTCTTCATCTTGTCGGCTTTTCCCAGAATGGTCTTGAGGACTGCCGCCATGATCTTCGGTGCGGAGCTCAGTTCGAAACCGAGCCTGGTCAGGCAATATGTCCGGCCCTCATACCTGACCAGCTGATACTGCCAGAGCTTCTCATCCATATACAATTGCAAGTATGCCGACTTTAGATCTACGATTGCTGAACCCCTCGTCATGCCTCTCCACTCACGCAGGGTTTCCCCACAGACATCCGTGACCTCTCCACCCGTGTAGCATGACACATGGTCGTTCAGCTCCCGAAAGTCCAGCATCGGCCTCACCTTGTTCTTTGTGGGTTGCGCCACTGCCATTAACGGCAATACTCCGCACTTCACCTCCTCTTTCATGGGAAGCAGTATGCCCTCCTAAACCCATCTCTCTACCTCTCGCTCGAACTCGCTCCTAATGTCTCCCTTCAATGTGTGTTGATAGCAGCCCACTTTGGTCTTCAGTGTTGGTGGTTCTCCTTTCCAGTACCACTCAACAACCCATCGCTGCCCATCGAACACGGCCTTGAAGTCTTTGCCCTGCACAGTGTAAGCGGGGTATTTCTCCTCGTGGGCCTTCTGGTTCTCCTGTCGCGTACTCACAGTGCATACCGATGCAGCGCCGCCAAACGACACACCGACGTTGTTCACTGTGATGCCTCCTAGACGGCCAATTGCGTCCATGCCCATAACCACGCCGATCCCATCCACCACGTTGTCAACTACGATGGCAGAAAGCCTTATTTTCCTTCCCCGTACCGCCATCTCCACCTCGCTGCGACTTCGGCATTCAATTTTCCTGCTGTCGACTACCCTTACGCTGCTCTTCCCTATCCACCTCTGCGCCACCCCCGCGGTCACCAGTGTCGTCGTACAGCACGTGTCCATGAGGGCTCGCTGTGGCTTTCCCCTCACGAAGACTTCCACCACGGGCAGCGCCTCTACTCATAAGGGGCAACTACCGGCGCAGTAGTTCCCCTTGGATCGTTTCCCTGGTCGCATTTAGTAGCAATGTGGCCTGGTCGCTTACACCGGTAGCATATTATTTCCGGCCTTGACTCTCTACAGTCTCTAGCGATGTGCGGGCCCTGGCACCTAAAACAGCGACCTCTAAACATTCGCGGGTGACCGCGTGCCGTGGTTGCCTCCCTTTCACCATTTCGCTGCCAGCTGTCTTGAGCCTCTGTAGTTGCTATCGCCGCGACACTCTTCTTGGAATCTTCTGCTATGATACGGGCTTGTTCCACCAATGAACACATCTCCACTTCTTTGTAACCCGGGACTTGCTGCAGTTTCACCACTATGTCGTCTGGAAATCCATTTATGAACGCCAACCGCACCGTGTGTTCGCATTCCACCTGATATCCAGCCAACATGGCCAATCGCCGTATTTCCGCTGCGAAAATGTCAACGCGTTCACCGTTCCATCTAATTCTTGCCAGCTTAGCAAAAGCGGCTAACGGTTCTCTGCGAACGCTTCCATCATGCGCCTCTCAATCTTTTGCGCATCCCTTTGGCTGTGTTCATCCAACTCAAGGAAGAGTACCAACGCATCTCCCTCGAGGTACAGTGCCATGAGGCCAGCCAAATCTTCTATCTTCTGTAAGCTTGCGACCAGCCGGACTTTTCGCAGCCAATCGACAACGTCGCCTTCACCGGTAAATGCCCTAATCGCTTCGCTCGTTCGTAGTCTCGTCGCCATATCCTAATTTGTCTTGCGGTACGTAATAAAAAAAAAACAACAGACTCCTCTCTGTTTTTCCAGTAGCTTTGTTTTCGAGAAAGTTGTTTTTTTTTGTTTTTTTTATATCAGACCTCAGTTTCCAGTGCCGAAATAGCTTGTGGTTAGAAAAAGCTATCTCACTTACCGCTTTTCATAGGCGCCGCTAAATCCCATGGCTGGTTTCTCCTCTTCCACGTGCGTCGAACTCATTAACACCCGGGAGCTGCCAAACTCGCGTCCACACCGTTCCTGGTCACCACTAGAGAGAGACCGATCTGCTGGCCCTTCCGGTCGAGCACCCTTCCTGTCAAGCACTCTTCCGGTCGAGCACTCCCCAGCTTCCGAGCACACCACACCATACCCTCAGAACAATACAAAAATGAGGATAGTGGGGATTTACATAAATTTGTATAAAAACAATGCAACAAAAACAACTAACAATACAATAAAAACAACAGAATTCCCAAATAGAGGTGACGTTAGGAACCCACAAATCCTAACCTAACTTCATCTCTAAGAGCACTGTAGGAAGGTGCCCCTCTCTTTTTTAATCTTTCCAGCTCACAGGTGCATGGTCAGTGTAAGCCCATTCACATAGGCCATCCTTGCAACAATTTTCACAAATGTACTAGGGAGCAGCACTTTCCTTTTCATCCTCAGCACCCCCCCCCCCTTTTCAAGTGGAACTTGAAAACATTGGTGAGGGCTTGGCTGAAGAGGAAAGTGTCTATCTTCAGTCCTTTCAGCCTCGTCAACCTCACATCTTTTTTGCTACAGACACTAGACAGAGGAAAACTGCCTGCTCTTCCTGGTCGATATCCAGATCTCTCCTTCACGCAATAACAGCTGTTCGACATAACTTCACAAGTCAGCAATACACAGGCACTGGACGAGTGCGTACAGAATGGTTTTGTCATCCCACCCTCATCTCGGACAGTTCCATCTGACAGCACTACTGTGCCTGTAGAGATTCTCGAACTGGCAGTGCTCCCCACTAACACTACCAAACAAGGGATCTCTGGAAATTGTCCATAGTCCCCAACTCAAAAGTCCTCCAGAACAGACTGGCCAGTTTGTTCTTGTCGACGCCTAACATCTCAATGCACTTGCCCTCCACTAGTCGTCTATAGAATGCCAGAGTGGAATTTCCACTGACCGCATTGCCCGAGATTGGTAAAGGGCTGTAAGTCTTGGTCTACACTTGATTCATGACTGTAGCTTAGTCAAAGAGACGAGCTGCAGAAATACACACCTGACAAAGGGAACCATACCTGCTCACTGTTAAGGAAAATCTGGAGATGATGTAGCCTCAGTGCACGCTTGCACATCGTCAGCTATGACATGCCCAGTCCTCTGTGTAAAGGGTGTTGGCAGCAGATACACTGCCCCACCAGTGAGATCTGTCCCTTCCACAAAACATTGAAGAGCAGGCATTCCAATTTGGTGAGGTGTAAACAGGGACAAAGCATAATGGTGAGGCGTAAATAGATGACGGACGTCATGTACGCATTCACCACCTCCGCCTGACCTTTCAGGGACAGCTTCCTCTAAGACCATTTCTGAGTGAGAGTGGCTAATCTGCACGTCACCTCATGCCAGTTGTTATCGACCTGTAGGTCTGGCCCGAACCAGACTCCAAGCAACTTCACTGGTCCATCCAGTGCCTGTTGAACAAGATGGATTTGCCTCTCCAGGTGTCGAGCTGAAAACATGCAGACATGTCCATCAAACTTTCATATTCATCTAAGTAGTTGCTGACCATCTCATTTTGCGAGATGTTTAACACCACCACAGTGACGTCTGCATATGCTGATGTATCTCCTCCACGTCCCAGTTTGAGCTGGATACTTTAGAACAGCTCCAGCTTCCGCAGTAATGGTTTGAGAGTCAATACCTATAGAAGGGAGGAGAGAGGGCACCCTTAGCAGACAGAGCATGTGATCTGAAACGATTACGAAAGCTGGCCATTAACTTTGACCACCGAACAGATGCTGCTGTGCATTGCAGAGACCCAGCCTCTTCAGACAGGGCTGAAGCCAGCTGCCTTGAAGACAAGTATCGATGGTCGATCCTTTTGAAAGCTTTCGATTGATCCAAATTGATCAAGGCCCCACCGAAGCCCTATTGTTCCTATGATGTAGCGCATGAGGTGGAGGTTGTCTTGTATGGACCTGGTCGGTATTGCACAAGTTTGTACATCCCCAACCAGACCCTCGATGACAAGCACCAGCCTGGTTGTGAGCACCTTGGCCAAAATCTTAAACTCTGTGTTTAGCTATGGGCCAGAAATTATCAATAGTATCCTCCTATTTCTCATCTTTGCTCATCAGTGTTACTGTACCCCGACTCACAGAATTGGAAATTCTGCCGTCTGCTGCCAGGTGCAGTAGACAGATTCGATGTCAGAGAATTAGTCTGGCATATCTACTTGTAGGGCAGACCATCTAAACCTGCGCCCCGTACAGTGTATCAGGGCTTCTCGAATTTCAGCTACTGCTTTCGGATTTTTGCAGCACTCCACATCAACCGCTGAGAATCATGGCATGCCGTCAAGGTAGGAACTGAAGTCTGTTACTGTCTCTGACCCTCCGCTTGCCCTGAATAGTTGAGTAAAGTTCCGTTGAAGAGACACACATCTCTGCTTGAAGCATGCATCCATCACGTTCCCTCAAAGACAGAATTGTGGACTTATTGTCATGCTGCACTTCTTCCACTCAGGTCTTTATCTGGTTAATCACCGCCTCATATAGTCTTAGTGTAGTGCTGATCACTTTGATGTGTTTATCACTCGACACCACTACGATGATGATGTCATCATATGCTGACACGGTCTCCCGCATCACAGTTCACGCAGGATGCCCCTAAAATGTCTCCAATTTGTGCAGTAATGGCACGAGAGCCAATACGTACAAAAGAGGGGACATCCTTGGCGGATCGAGTGCATGATGTTGAACAGTTCCAAAAGTAGACCATTCACTCACACCACAGAGCAGATATTGCTGCCATTACTGCACAAACTGCTGCCAGTTGCAGTAGACGTCTGCCAAGAGGTCTCTGAACAAATCTGGCATGTGTACATAAGGCTCGTATGTAAACCATCCAAACCATTTCAGCGGCTGTTATCAGCTTTTCATAACATTCTGCTTCAATGGCTGATAGCCGCGGCAGACCATCGAGGTACGTGCTAAAGTCCACCCTGCGATCTGACCCACTGCTGCCCGAACAGCTGCGTGAAGTGCCGCTGAAAACCTGCACACATTTGCCCAGGTTCGAGTAACATACGGCCATCGTCGTCCTCCAAAGATCGGATCGCGGCTTTGTTGCCATCACATGGGCCCATCGAACAGCCTTCGTGCTTTGTGATGAAGAATTTGTTGTGGGTCAGTCTTGCTGCAAGCACATCAGTCGCATTGCCTTTACTAAGCGCATCATCTAGTTTTCTAAATAGTTCTCCCTCTGCTCTATTTTTCTCTACATCTTACTAAACCTAATGGACTCCATTCTAATCGCACTTTTCAGGGTGAACCACCATTTGTTGTTGACGATCGCCCTCGTCAATGCCCACTTAACTAGTTCGCTAATCCGGTCTCTTTAGGCTTTGCGCACTGTCAACAATGTGTTTAACTTCCAGTAACTGGGTCCCTGTCTATGAAGCCTATCTCAGTCGACCACACAGATCACGAATTTGTAGTCGACTATCTTGAATTGTGGACAACCAATGCTAGAATTATCTATTTCTTACAAAATACTCTATCTAGATATGATCTGGATGACCCAATGCGGTTTGTTCAGTTGCACATTGTCACATTCGGGAAATCCAGTCGGCACCTGACAGACAGTTGGAAACGTCTGAGCAGGTTTGCGAGGCTTTTATACCCTCCTCCCCGACCCGCTATTCCCACACAATCCCAGCATGCATCCAAGATCCCGTTCCAATCGTCAACTAACATTAAAGAGTGGGACATTCCTAGGAAGGTCTCCAGTCGCCTGAAGATATCAGGCCGTTCTGCCCGTGCCGGGGCATAAACAGCCACTGGCCTAAAAGAATAGCCTTCGCTGATGGTCACGTCCAGAACCACCGACTTACCTTCTGGGTCCAGGAAGATGGTCTGTATCATGAGTTCCGGGCCTCTCCTAAACAACACAGTGACTCCACCTCCCAATCCCGGCCAGTTTGGAGATGCGTACACATCGTAACCACTGAAGATGGGTGAAAAGGCATGTGCCTCGGAGATTCTGGTCTCACTAATGGCCACCACATCTATGTTCATTGATCTGAGGTTGTTGAGCAGGTGACCCTGCTTCCATGATGACCACCAGGCCACGCACATTTATGCTGCCTATTCTGAGTAAGGTCATAGTGAAAAGGAGTGGCAAAAGATGGGAAAGACCTCTTACCTCCTTAGTTCTTGTGGAGGAAGGATGGTTTTTCTGTCCTTCTGACTGTTTGTGGCCTCCTCCGGAAGTATGTCTTTATATATCCTCCTGGAAAGTGTTTGCTGGAAATCTCCAATGTCCTTGGGGAATTCTTCTTTTAGGGTTGTACATGTTTTCTGTGAGATATGTGTGATTTGTATGTGTGGATGGTGTGAATGTTTGGGGTGTTGTGTAGTTTTTCTCTGTGGTGCTGGTGTTGTGTTGGATGTAGTGTAATAATTGGTTATTGTTCATGTTTCATGCTGTGTAGTGTGTTTCAGTTTGGTCGTTTTGTTGTGGTTGCGCATGTGGGTTTGTTTCTGTTTCGCTTGTTGTTGCTGTTTTTTGTGGTGTTGGGTGATGGTGATGTTGTTGGTATTTGTGGCGATGCTGCTGGTGCTGCTGGTGTGGGTGGTGGTGGTGGTGGCGTCACTTTCTTAACTTTCTTTTTTTATTTATTTATTTCGCCCTCTATTTTTTTAGGGTGGTTTTTTTTTCCAGACACAGTTTCCCACCCCTCCTCTTCGTCACAATCTGTCTCCAGTTGTGAGAGGTCGGGGAGTGGAATCTCCTCCACAGGCGTTGGTGTTGGTTGTGGCGTGGTGGATGGTGGTGGCGCTAGTGCTACTTCTGGCATGGGACAAATTCTGGTGACTACTATTGCTGTTGCTGCTACTGTTAACAAAGCCGTCTTCCTTGTTGCAAAGTTCACGGTGGTGGTGGTGGGAGTAATGTCAATGTTTGGGCCGTTGTCACAACATGACAGTTTGTTTAATATTTGGGGGGGGGGCGTATTCAGTCCATATTTTTTGACAAAAAAGAAAGAATCAAATTTTGGCTCAAGGCACCAATATTATTGGGTGTCCTTTTCAGAAAGCAATGTATATGAACTTATCAACAGTTAACAACAATCATTTTCTACAACTACCAATTCAAAACAACTTAAAACAACAGACTTTTCAAAGCTCACGATAACACGTTTTCACAAGTCGCCAATAATAATAATAATTTGCCGTTCTGAGTTCAAATCCCGCCGAAGTTAACTTTTCCTTTCATCCTTACGGGGTCGATAAAATAAAGTACCAGTAATGTACTGATAATTGCTGGCCTTGTGCCAAAAGTAGAAACAATTATTATTTCTACTTTAGGCACATGGCCAGCAAATACCCAGTACATTACTGGTACTTGATTTTATCGACCCCATAAGGATGAAAGGCAAAGCTAACCTCAGCTGGATTTGAACTCAGAACATAAAGGGCCATAACTAAGCATGGTGTCCGACCCTCTACCGATACTCCCAATCCACCGCCCTTTATTTTTTTAAAGTTCAGGCTTTCTGAAATGCACACTCCATAATATTGGGGCCTTGAGCCAGAATTGTATTTTATTTTTTATTTTTTGTCAAAACGAAGTGGGTGAAACACCATATTGACAAGGAAGATCCTAGCTCACTCTGTAGGATCTGTGGAGAGAGAGGAGACTGGCTCACATTGCATCTGAGTGTAAACGCCTAGCCTTAACTCACTATAAAGGATGGAGGCACGATATAATAGGAAAGGTGATTCACTGGCATTTATGAAAACTAAATAATTTACCACATTCTGAGAAGTGGTATGAGCATAAGCCAGAGTCGGTGATAGAAAACTATCAAGTGAAGGTGCTATGGGATTTCAGGATACAGACAGACAAGAAATTAGAACACATTAGGCCTGACCTGGTAGTTTTTGACAAGGAAAAAGATCGTGCCTGATTGTAGATGTAGCCTGCCCCTTTGACACAAGAGTGCAAGAAAAGGAGGAGAAAATTAACCGATACCAGGATTTAAAGTAGGAATTAAAAATGATTTGGGACTGTCATGAGATCAAGGTCATCCTGATTATCATAGGAGCACTCAAAGAGCTGTCAAGGATGGTTAAAGAACATTAGTCCAGCACTTTTGTTTGGAACATTTCAAAAGCATGCTTGCTGGGAACAGCAAGAACCCTCCGATACATCCTTAATATCTGAGGCTGCAGGTAGCGGTTTGATGTTCATTTGAAAAAATTTTCCAGTTAAATAATATCAATGACTGAGACACGTGACAACAACTGTTCAACATAGTTCCACAAGTCAGCAATGCTCGGAAACTAAACGAGTGCGTGCACAATGGTTTTGTTGCCCTGCACGCATCTCGGACAGGTCCGGCTGACAGCACTTCCGTGCCTGTAGAGCTTATCTCGAACCGGCAACGCTCCCCGGTGGCACTGCCAGGCCAGGGATTTCTGGAAGTTGTCCATAGGCCCCAGTCTGAAAGTTCTCTTGAAGAGAGTGAACAGCTGATCGTCTTCGACGCCCAGGGTCTCCCCGAGAATGTCGTCACTCTTCCTCTCCACTAGTCCTCTATAGAATGCTGAGGTAGATGTTCCACCGATACTAGTACCCAGCTGGTAGAAGGCTGTGAGTGCTTGGAGACATTTCGGCTTCCAATCGCTATCCCTCAGTCTTTTCCTGATCCAGGACTGCAGCTCTGTTAATGAGACGAGCTGGGGAAAAACATATCTGGCAAACGGTTACCACACCTGTTCACCGTCAAGGAAGCACCAGAGATATTGCAGCCTCAGCATATGTTTGCACATCATCAGCCATGGCATGCCCAGTTCTCCACGCAACGGGTGCTGTCAGCAGTTGGATTGACTGACCATGAGAGCACATCTCTTCCATAAAATGTGGAAGAGGAGGCACTCCATTTGTGTCAGAGTTGGGCCGGGGCAAGGCACAACGGTCAGGTGGTAGCAGATGACATATGCGATGAATGCATTCACCACCTCTGCCCAACCTTTCAGGGACGGCTTCCTCTCAGCCCATTTCTGGGTGAGAGAAGCCACCCTGCTCATCACCTCACTCCAGCTTTTCTCCATCTGGAGGTCCGGACCGAACCAGACCCCAAGCAATTTAACCGGTCCTTCCGTCCAGCGCCCCACAACGCTGTCAGACAGCATGGACTTGCCTCTCCAGGTGCCGAGTTTCAAGCCCACCAAATTTTCCTGGCTTAACTTTGCTCCTGTTACTGCTTCATATTCCTTGAACGGTGCCGAGCAGCTGGACGTGTCTGGTGCTTGACACCACCATGGTGACATCGTCGGCATAAGCCGATATGGATCTCCCACATGCTAGTTCACGTGGGACGCCTCTCACCACCTCCAATTTGTGCAGTAATGGCTCGAGGGCCAATACGTACAAGAGCAACGAGAGGGGACAACCCTGGCGGACCGACCGCATGATGCCGAACGGCTGTGACAACTTCACAACTGAGCAGACGTCGCTGTGCACCGCAGCGATCCAACCCCTGAAAATGGGCCCAAAACCATCCGCCTCGAGGACTGCCACTAGGTACCGATGGTCGACCCCATCAAATGCTTTAGATTGATCTAAGTTGATCAGGGCCCCACCCGTGCCAGCTTCTTTAACCACCCTCTCTATGATGTATCACATGAGGTGGAGGTTGTCGTGTATGGACCTGTCTGGAATGGTGCATGTCTGCGCCTCTCCCACCAGATCATCGACAACAAGCACCAATCTCATTGCTAACACCTTGACCAAAATCTTGAAATCTGCGTTTAACAGAATTATGGGCCTGAAGTTGTCTATAACGTCCCCTTTCTTCGGGTCTTTTCTAAACAGCGCCACCGCTCCCCGGCTCACAAAACTGGGAATGCTCCCGTTCTGCTGCCAGTTGCAGTAGATGTCTGCCAAGAGGTCACCGAACATGTCTGGCATGTACACATAAAGCTCGTAGTGCAGACCATCCAAACCTGGCGATTTACTCCTTGTGCAGTCATACATCGCTTCTCGTATTTCACCTGCTGTTATCGGCTTTTCGCAGCACTGTGCTGCAGTCGTCGAGAGCTGTGGCAGCTCATCGAGGTATGCACTGAAGTTCATACTCCGATCTGGCCTGCTGCCGCTCCCAAACAGTTGAGCAAAGTGCTGCTGAAAAGCCTCACACATCTGCTTGGGTTTGAGTAACATGCGCCCGTTTTGATCAAGCAAAGATTGAATTGTGAACTTGTTGCCACGTCGTGCCTCCACCACACGGGCCCATTGGACAGCTTTCATCCCCTTGTGTCTCAGAACATGCTCTCTAGCTCTGACAATGCAGCCTTCGTGCTTTGTGTTGAAGAATTGGTCGAGTGTCAATCCTGCCGCAAGCACGTCCATTGCGATGCCTGTCCTAAACGCCTCTTCTAGCATTCTAACTAACTCTCCCTCTACTCTATTTTTCTCTATCACTACTCCTTTTCTAAACCTTATCGATTCTACTCTAATTGCCCTTTTCAGAGTAAACCACCACCTATTGTTGACAATCGCACTTATCAACGCACGCTTAAATAATTTGCATATACGGTCTCTGTAAGCTTTGCGCAACAGGAAAGATGCGTTCAGCTTCCAGTAACCGGGTCCTTGCCTATGAAGTATATCTAAGTCAACTTCACACATCACAAATTCGTGGTCCGTGTAGTCGACTACTTTAAATTGTGGACAACATACGCTAGCCTTATCTGTTTCCCTACAGAATACCCTATCTAGATACAATCTGGATGACCCGTTGCAGTTTGCCCAAGTCCACATTTGCATATTCGGATAATCCAGTTGGAAACGTCTGAGCAGGTTGGTGAGGCTTTTACATCCTCCCTCCTTATTTACTAGCTCCACATAATCCCAGCATGCATCTAATATACCGTTCCAGTCACCCACTAACACTAAAAAGTGGGACATTACCCAGAAAGGTCTCTAGATGTCTGAAGAAATCTAGCCGTCCTGCCCCTGTTGGGGCATAGACAGCTACTAGCCTGAAAGCATTGTCTTCGCTGCCGGTCACGTCCAGTACCACCGACTTATCTTCTGGGTCCAGGAAGATGGCCCGTGTGGCGAGATCCAAGCCTCTCTGAAGAAGCACAGCAACTCTGCCCCCCGCTTCCGGACGGCTTGGAGATGCGTATACATCGTAGCCGCCGAAGATCGGTGCGAAGTCTCATGTCTCTGGCTTTCCTGTCGGTCTAGGTGGGCCCCCTAGGCTATAATTCTAAACACAACTTATTACACATGTAATTACGAATCCTTAACTACAACAACGTAAACAAAACGCTTAATCTCTAATAAGACTAGAAGTTAAGACCAATCTCTTGTTTATTTAAAAAATATACTATTTCAGATAAAATGGCAACTGCATCTAAAAAAAGGTGTAGACAATATTCCGTCGAATAAAAACGTTAAATTTTTTTTACTTGCTTTCCCCACATCTTGTTTAGTTGAATCAGGTTTCAGTCAGGTGATGCATCTGCTTTCAAAAAGTCAAAATCACCTTGATATAAAAAGAAGAGGTGATTTACGACTCTCTCTAACGGCCTTCACACCAAACATTGACAAATTAGTAGCCTTGCATCAATCACAGGGATCTCATTAAAAACCGATTATTATATTCTTTGATTTGTAAATATAAATAAATGATTTGATATCTAAATTCTATATTAATCTATTTGTTTGAAATGTTGTAATACATGCTTATGTTATTCTCTATACTCAGGTTTTTAACCTAATATTTAATTAAAAGTATAATTATGCATGAGTATATACACACAACTATATATATCTATATATCGTGTGTATATATAGAAAAAACATATATAATATTTTTATTTATGTTGTTACTTTTTATCATTAGTCACATTTTAGAACAATTTGGTATTTGCGACATTTCCTGGACTATGTTTTGTTTTTTGTCGATTATTTGACGTATTTTACATTCTTCGGTGTTGAATATCAAATCAAGCAAATTGCATTATTCCAAGTGTGTCAATATAGTGTTCATTGTGGGTATGGTGTGGTGTGTAGTGGCCGGAGGCTGGGCGTGCTCTATAATAGATGGTGTTATTGTTGGTGTTGTTTGTGTTAGTACTATTTGGTATTTTTAAATCTGAAACAATTAAAAAGGATATTGTTTCTCTTTTCTTTCGTAATATTTTCTTTTGTATTCATCTTCGCTCGAACACTGTCTTGTTGACATGTTGGCAAAGTCCCCCTCTCTCTGCGTTGTCTGACAGTGCCCTCTTTCTTTTTTGTGTTATTCATGTTTGAAAGAAAATTTTTTCAAGTAAATTTTACAGAATACGACACCCCATAAAGGGGTATCATTTATTTACGAGTGAAACCCCTGTATTAGGTGGGTCACCTCTTCTAAAGTCTTATCAAGTTTAAAACTTGAATTAAAGGTTAGGAACGGTTGAAATAGAAGTATATTGTTGAAAAAACTGGAGCCGATAAGAAGAATGACTTCACCTTCAATAATAATAATAATAATAATAATAATAAAGTCTATGACAAAACCCTTAATCACTTGTTCTACATGGATGACCTGAGGCTATTTTCAACAAATGATGAGCAATTGCAAGGGCTATTATCCACTGTGAAGCAGTTCAGTGATGATATTAAAATGGAGTTTGGACCAGATACTTGCGCCAAAGCCACATTCATCAGAGGAAAGCTGCTGAGAAGTTCAGACATTAATCTTGATCAGAGGAATGTGATAAGAGAACTTGATCAAGAAGAAACTTACAAATATCTAGGTGTTTGTGAAGAAGACAGAATCAAGTACTCGACAATGAGGGAAAGGATAAGGAAGATATGTTACGGCAGAGTAAGAGCAATCTTAAGAATGGATTGAATGAAAGGAATTGGATCGATGCCATAAATACGCTTGCCATACCAGTAGTAACTTACAGTTTCAATGTCATCAACTGGTCAAGCACAGAGATCTGTAGGCTCGATACAAAATTCTTAACCATGCACAGAATGCATCACCCTAAGGCAGATACAGATAGAATATATCTCCCTAGGAAAGAAAGAGGATGTGGATTAATCCAGTTAGATATTGCTTTGAAAACTGCAACAATTGGATTATCTACATATCTAAGGGAATCACATGATTGGATGATCAAACTCGTTTTAAAGCATGAAAGCATCAAAAGATCATATTCCATTACAAAAGATGTTACAGTAATGGACTACAAATTTCAGAAGTCCCATTTACTGCTGAAATGGAAAACACAGAAAAAGCAAAGCAGGTAAAAGTAACAGCAAAGAAAGAACTACTAAAGAAACTGGCTAAGAAATGGCAAGAAAAGCCTCTGTATGGAAAATACCCAGAAAGAGCTAACAATCCTGATGTTGCCAAAATAGTGGTTGGCATCCTCTGGACTGAAATCGGAGACTGAAGGACTGATTATATCAGCACAAAATCAGTGTCTGCCAACAAAAAATTATCAAGTCAACATCATAAAAAATGGATGCAACCCATTAAGTTGTGTATGTAAAAAAACAACCAGAGACCATTGATCATATAATCTCATTGTACAGTCCTATAGTTCCAACCACATGACAATCCTATTGTTAGCAAGCATGACAGAGCAGCAGCACAATACATACACTGGGTAATATGTAAGCATTTTGACCTGCCCCATCAAAAGAATTGGTAGGAGCATCAACTACCTCCCGTAGTTGAAAAAGGTCACATCTCAATCTTGTGGAACTTTAGCATCCAAACAGACCGAAAAATAGATGCAAATAGACCTGATATAATACTGAAGGACTTTAAAAAGAGGGTATGCCTGCTAATTGATATGTCCGTTCCTATAGACAAGAATGTATCTATAAAAATATTTGAGCAAGTATAAGGACCTGGAGATAGAAATTGGAAAAATGTGGAAATTGAGAACTAAAACAATAACAGTGGTTGTAGGCACTCTAGGAATGATACAAAAGACAGTACTAATGGGAACTTCCCATATACTAAGGAAGATTCTGTCAATATAAATACATCACAAGTGTAAACATCTAAAGATACATGTGTGTGTATGTATGTTCTTTCTTGAACATGGCGGACCTTGTCTCTTGAGGTCACTGGTTGTGACTTGGTGATAATTCACATGAACAAATAATAATTGTTTCTACTTTTGGCACAAGGCCAGCAATTATCCCAGTGAATTACTGGTACTTTATTTTATCGACCCCGTAAGTATGAAAGGCAAAGTTAACCTCGGCGGGATTTAAACTCAGACCATAAAGGGCCGTAACTCTTTGCTGCAAAGCATGGTGTCCAACCCTCTACCGATACTGCCAATCCACAATGATAGTAAAACTTTAAAAAGTTGATGAGGGTTTGGCCGAAGAGAAAAGTGTCTGCAGTCCTTTCAGCATGGTTCACCAAACAACCTCTTTCACTTCGACCACCAGACAGTGGAAAACTGCCTGCCCTTTCCACCCAAAAGAAGGTGGTGGGGCAATCCTCACTATGGACTTGGTCGATAGCCGGATCCACAACAGCTGTTCGAAATAACTCCACATGTCAGTAAAATAAAAATAATAATTATTGTTGTTGTTCTTGTAATTAACAATATTACAGCAACAACGAGACCACAACTACAGTGGTGGTGTTAACAGTGATGGTGGTGGCAGTGATGATCATGAGTTTCTTGAGTTACTGAGACAGCTTATGGATTTGATGAATGCCCTAAAAATTACAAAAACGATAAATGCTGTCATATAACACATTGAGACAGAAGACATAACGCAAACTAAGAACCTTATCCGAGCTGTTGCACTGCTAGTAGAGGAACAAATGTGACTGACGAGCACTAAACAAAGTAAAGCAAAAGAACCATGGTGGAAAGGACGCTTTGAAAATGCCATAATGCGATCAAGGCAGGATCTAAGTAAAATTGAGAAATGGTTTAGAGGAAAGTGGAAAAATGGGAAAAAGACTGCTCAAGACATATAAAATACAGAAGAGAGGATTCCATACAGTAATAGAACAGCTATAACAGAGATAAGGAGATATATAAATATAAATAAACAGTTTGAGAATAGATTGTTAAAAAATAATACAAAACAATTCTTCCACACTTTGGAAGAAAACAATGAGAATGAGAAGGACGCTATCCTTAATGCTGATAAGGCCAAGGAATTCTGAAATGGGATATGGGGAAACAGTATGAGGCATAGAAAGGATGCTAATTGGTGAGACACTGTCAAGACAGAATTGCGAGGAGGAAATATACAAAGAAATATTACCATAAGCACAGTTGATGTGAAAGATCAAGTAGCCAAGATACCAAACTAGAAAGCTCCTGGACCAGATGGGATCCATGGCTTTTGGTTGAAAAGATGCAATGCAATACATGAAAGACTAGCAACACAATTGAATGATTATGTCCAGAGAGGTGCAGTCCCCACCTGGATGGTTACAGGGAGGACAAGGCTTGTGATGAAAGATAGAAGTAAGGGGAATGCTGTGGGGAAACTACCACCCTATAGCATGCCTAAACATAATATGAAAAGTTTTCACTGGGATATTTGCAGGGAAGATGTGCTTTTCTGTCACTGGAAGGAATACTATCAAAGAAACAAAAAGGATGTAGGAAGAACTCCTAGGGTACCTAGATTATTGATAAGAGAGTTTTGAGGCATTGTAAGAAACATCACACAAACATCTATGGCCTGGATTGACTTTAAGAAAGCATATGATATGGTCCTCCATTCTTGGATTGGTGAATGCCTGGAGATGTTCGGTATTGCTGACAACATCGCAAAGTTTATGCTGAATAGTATACCAGATTGGAAAACGAAGTTGTACTCTGGCAACGTCTTTCTGGGAGAATTAGCAATTAAAAGTGGTATCTTTCAACTCATTCTCACAGTTACTATTTGTTATAGTACCTATAACATTCACACCCAGAGAAAGAAAAATGGACTACCAAAGTGGAAAGCAAGGGCCATTCATAAACTCCCTTCTGTTTATGGTTGACTGAAACTGTTTGGGATATCGGAAAACCAAATAGACTCATTGATTAAAACAGTTCAGATATGTAGCAGTGACATTGGTATGGAATTTGGGATTTCCAAATGCTCTGTATGCAACATGAAAAGAGGGAAGAAAGCAGTTTGTAGTGGATTATGAATGCCATCAGAAGAACCCATGGGAGAACCAGAAGATAGCAGCTATAAATATTTGGAGATCTTAGGGCTAGATGATATTTTGTATGCAGAAATGAAAGAAAAGGTTAGAAGGATATATTTAAAAAGAGTAAAAATGATTTTAAAACCCAACTTGAATGTGAGAAATCTGATCACTGCAATGAATATCTGGGCAGTTGCAGTGGCTAGATATAGTGCATCCATTCTCAGTTGGACTGAAGAACAAATATAAAAATTAGATAGAAAGGCGAGAAAGCCAATATTAATAAACTATACATAAAGAGAAAAAATGGTGGCAGAGGCTTCATCAGTGTGGATCATTGTATAAGGAGTTAAAGGAAAACACTTCCAGGATATTTGATAAATAGTGCCAAAACGTTGTTGCAATATGCAGCAAAAGATATGGGTGTGATTGCAGTAGAAATGGTTGATAAGGAAGAGTTTAAGCAAAGAGCAGAAGAGAAAAAAAACAAAAATCTTCTAGAAATGAGAATGCATCGTCAGTTTGAGAGAAATACACAGGATATCAAGGATAAAACAACCCCATGGACATGGCTTAAGCAAAGTGATTTGAAATATGCCTCTGAAGGCCTTATAGTTGCAGCACAAGGCCAAGTTCTTGCTACCAATTTCGTGAAACATAGCATCTATAAAATTTGACACCCAGAAATTCAGGCTCTGTGGAAAGAATTTAAAAAATGTGGCCCACCTGGTAAGTGGATGTGAGAGCCTTGTGCAAAAAAATACAAGTGCTACCATGATAAAATCTGCCTATACCTTCATTGGCTTCTGTGTCATCATCATCATCATTTAACATCTTCCATGCTAGCTTGGGTAAATGCCAATATGAAGTCATAGTATGAGCATGTGCTTTGTAAAGTAATGGAGGAGGATGGGAAAGCAACAATATTCATTAATGACTGCACAGCGCAAACGTGGAAATATATAGATATGTATGTATCATAACATGTCCACCCAGCTCACATAATATAGGTCTGCTATGAGCAGGGTATGGCATGGCCAACTGGCCAGACTCTCCTCATAACGGACCTTTCCCCTGTTCCACATTGTAAACATGGTTAGTGTTAGGAAGGACATCAAGCAGCCAAAATGTGATCCAGTACAAGCTAGGTATGGCACAGCTAACTGGCCATACATTCCTCATAAGTGGGACCACCCAGTCCCACACTGTAAACGTGGTTGGTGTTAAGAAAGGCAACTGGCAGCTGTAAAAACAGCTAAAACACGGTCCCATATGAGCAATGTCTGGTGCAGCCAGCTGGCAAGACCCTCACCATAATGGGAACACGCAGTTCCACACTATAAACATGGTTGTTGCTAGGAAGGGCTCCTAGCAGCCATAAAAACCTAGCCAAGACATGGTCCCATATAAGCAAGGTATGGCGCGGCCAACTGGCTAGACTTCCCTTACGTGTGTGACCACCCAGTCCACTGTAAATACAGTTGGCACTAGGAAGAACATTCTAGCAGTGTAAAAATCTTCAGCCAAAACACAGGCCCTGCTATGAACTGGGTATCGTGCAGCCAATTGGCAAAGACCCCTCTCATAATGAGACCATCCAGTTCCACTCTGTCAATGTGGTTGGTGTTAGCAAGGGTATCCAGCTGTTAAAAAAAAACAGCCAAAATACAGTTCTGTTTAAGCAAGGTATGGCATGGCCAAATAGCCAGACTTGCTTCATAACGTTGATGACCTGTCTGACCCATGCAAGCATGTAAAATAAGATGTTAAATGGTGATGATGATGATGATGATGATGATCATATATATATATATATATATATATATAGTGGGGAAGGCGTATGACTGAGTGGTTAGAGAATTGGATTCACAATCTTGAGGTTGTGAGTTTGATTGCTGGACCAGGCGATGCGTTATGTCCTTGAGCAAGACACTTTATTTCCCATTGCCCTTCTACCTGGAGTTGCGACCGATAGATAGTACTAGCAACTGGAAAGACCAATGGAAACATTGTTTCCTTGGTCCGATTTGACGAAAATCGATCGATCCTTTTAAATATATATAGTATATTGGTGTGTAATGTTTAGTTACTGATGGTTCACCAGTTTGAGCAATCAATGCTAATATTTGAGTCCAGCTAGCGAGGATTCTACATTTGGTATTTTACCATCGTCAGACCTTAAGAAGCAGAGTGTTAATAAGAATAAGAAGAAGCAGGAATGAAGTATCAATATAGCATCATTATGTTTATTCACATGCGACACGTGTTTCACAATTGATCAGCTCAAGGTTTGAACAGTAGTGATCATGCTTGACTCTGGAATTCCATAGTCAGGCCCAATCACTACCGATCATACCTTGAGCTGATCAATCATGAAATGAACATCACATTTGTATAAACATAATGATGCTATATTGAAACTTCATTCCAGCTTCTTATTATATATATATGTGCATGGTCGGGTCATCGACGACTATACTGGCAACCTCACCAAGCAAGCTTGGTGA
This sequence comes from Eledone cirrhosa, assembly GCA_964016885.1. Lineage (NCBI taxonomy): Eukaryota > Metazoa > Mollusca > Cephalopoda > Octopoda > Eledonidae > Eledone > Eledone cirrhosa. The sequence goes on along the minus strand of OZ024740.1, from coordinate 250,338,488 downwards.
GGAGGGTTATTTTGGACACCCTGCAGGATGAAAAACGAAACCCGTCAAAGGGTAGAGGAAATCTAGAGTCAGCAGCCATCCAATAAAGTTTTTTTTTTCCTTGTGGAACGAGAGACTCCTAGTCTTCATTAAGACATCTCTCTGGGAGAATGTCACTCTGATATAATACCAGCGACTATGTTTGCGTCCAATGATGTAGAACAATTCTTCTTTTTGGGCAAATGCAAATGATGTTCAGAGAGTGGGATTGGCCCTTTGCTGAAGGCATCTGGGTCTGTAGGTCACACTATAACCACACGTATTGTTAACCAGGTAATACTAGAAGGTGTCATACCAAAAGATTGGTGCAGTAGCATCATTGTCAACTGCTACAAAGGTAAAGGTGATGCACTAGATAGAGGAAACTATAGAGGTATAAAGCTGATGGACCAGGTCATGAAAGTAACAGAAAGAGTTATAGCACAGTTGATTAGGGACCGGGTGAAACTAGATGAGATGCAATTTGGGTTTGTACCAGGAAGAGGCACCACTGATGCCCTCTTCCTTGTGAGGCAGTTATCGGAAAAGTACCTAGCTATAAGTAAGCCACTCTACCTGGCATTCGTTGATCTTGAGAAAGCCTTTGACAGAGTTCCACATGCTGTAATCTGGTGGGCTCTTAGAAAACTAGGAGTAGATGAATGGCTTGTGAAAGCAGTACAAGCCATGTATAGGGGAGCAGTCAGCAAAGTTTGGATTAGCAATGAGTATAGCGAGGAATTTAGCGTACAGGTTGGGGTCCACCAGGGCTCTGTTCTTAGCCCCCTCCTGTTCATCATAGTCCTGCAGGCAATAACGGAGGAGTTTAAGACCGGATGCCCATGGGAACTCCTGTATGCTGATGACCTCGCACTTATAGCTGAATCTATGGTAGAACTAGAGAAGAAATTCCAAACTTGGAAGCAGGAACTAGAAAGAAGGGTCTCAAAGTCAACATGACAAAGACTAAGGTCCTTGTAAGTAGACGAGAAGACAGAACCCAGATCCCCTCAGGGAAATGGCCTTGCTCAGTATGTAGGAAAGGTGTAGGTAGGAAATCCATTCTCTGCCCCAAATGTAAACAATGGGTACGCAAGAGATGTAGCAGGATCTCAGGAAGCTTAATTAAGAATGTAGGCTTCACATGCAGCAGCTGTGCTGGGACAGCAAGCAGCAAACAGCCACAGGAAACAAGTACCACCAATCTCTGGGAGGGCTCTGTAGAAACAGTAGACAGCTTCTGTTACCTAGGTGACCGAATTAGCAGCGGAGGTGGGTGTTCAGAAAGTACACTAACTCGGGCAAGAACGGGATGGAAGAAGTTTAGGGAACTACTACCATTGCTAGCTGCAAAAGGCTTCTCCCTCAAAATGAAAGGCAGACTGTATGATGCGTGTATCCGAAGAGCGATGTTGCATGGTAGTGAGACCTGGGCGCTGAGGGTGGAAGACTTACGTAGATTAGAGGGAAACGAAGCCTGCATGCTCCGATGGATGTGTAATAGTAATATATGCGAACGACAAAGCATAAATGAATTGAGAGAGAGACTGAGCATAAGAGGAATCAAATGCTGTGTGCAGGAGAGGCGGTTGCGTTTGTATGGACATGCGATGCGTATGAAGGATGACAGCTGCATAAAAAGGTGCAGAGCACTAGAAGTCGATGGAAACCGCGGAGTGGGCAGACCCAAGAAGACCTGGGATGAGGTGATAAAAGCCGACCTTACCCAATTACACACGACCGTGGCCTCTGGCGTCACACAGTAATACAGAGTACCTGACCTCCCATGGGTACAAGCTGAAGCATATAGATAATATGCCCCCACACCCCCCACTGCAAGGTGGTTGTGGAGGTGCCACGGCAAAAAAGCACCCAGCTCACACTGTAAAGTGGACGTGTAGGCGCCAGGAAAAAGCACCCAGCACTCACTGTAAATGAGGTTGGTGTTAGGAAGGGCATCCAGCAGTAGAAATCAAGCCAAATCAGTTCCTGTATGAGCAAGGCATGGTCAGCCGACCAGACACTGCCCACAACAGGACAACCCGTCTAACCCATGCTAGCGTGGAAGAACGGACGTAAAATGGTGATGATGATGATGATGATGATATATACACATAAACATACACATGCAAACATACATATATATACATACATAGTGACTGCCAACTCGTTTTCGAGTACGGCCACTACTTTACATCCAGGTAGGAGAACCGCTACCGATGCGCTGAATGAGTGTGACTTTTTAGTCCAGCCATTGACTTGAAAACTCTGGTACAAACACTACACTTGTGACAATTATTGACAAGTGACGACAAGTGCAGAGAGATCTCCAGATATAAAGCAATGCCTGTGCCGTGAAGCTCTTATAGTGAGCACTGCACAAAGCCAGTCCCACTCTCTTAACCAAGATGATATTTACCAAAAAGAAGAACAAGTCAACATCATTGGATACCATCAGGGTTGCAGGTGTTATATCAGAGTTTTCCTTTCCTAGAATTCTGCCTTGACAAAGGCTAAGGGGTCATCTCTCCTTACATACATACATACATACATACATCATCATCATCGTTTAACATCTATCTTCCATGCTAGCATGGGTTTAGATGGGAATTGTCCCACTTGAGGCAAGATTGGTCGTCTCGGTTGTATGGGACTGTCTGGCAGGTTTTCTACAGCTGGATGCCCTTCCTAACGCCAACTACGTTTACAGTGTGGACTGGGAGGTTTTTACCGTGTTACCTACACGGCCACATTACAGCGTGGACTGTGTTTTTTGTCGTGACACCTACACAACCTCATTTATTTAGGACTGGATGTGGTGGTACCAACATAACTTTACAGAGAAAGGGGTGGTGCTGATGGGGGTGGGGGAGTTTGAGTAATGGGAGGGGGTGTATATTTGATTAAGAGGTGCCTACTGACTGTAGGTTTTGCTTTGTACTTAGGCAATGCGGGTTTTCTGTATTACTGTGTGGCGCCAAAGATCTCGGTCAGGTGACATTGTCTTAGAGAGGTGTAAGTGTGTAAGGTCGGAATTTATCAAATCGTCTCAGGTTTTTCTGGATCTGCCTACTCCGTAACTTCCGTCAATTTTGATTGCCCTACACTTTTTTATACAGTTGTCGTCTTTCATGCACATTGCGTGACCATACCAACGTAGTCTTCTCTCGAGTAAACAGCATCTGATCCCTTTTATACCTAATTTCTCACTTAGTTCATTTATGCTTTGCTGTTCACGTATATTACTATTACACATCCATCGGAGCATGCATGCTTCCTTCCTCTCCAGTCTGCACAGATCCTCTGCACACAATGCCCATGTCTCACTGCCATGTAACATATCTGTTCGTATACAGGCATCATACAGTCTGCCTTTCATTTTTAGAGAGAAATCTTTAGTGGCCAATAGTGGTGTAAGCTCTCTGAACTTTTTCCATCCCGTTCTGACTCTGGCTACTGTACTTTCTGAGCACCCTCCCCCACTGCTGCTTTTGTCACCCAGGTAACGGAAGGTGTCTACTATTTCTATAGAGCCATCTGGGCAATAGAAGGAGCTAGTATCCTGTGGGCACTTGTTACTTATTGCACCTGAGCACTGGCCACATATAAAATCTACATTCTTAGATAGCTTACCTGTGATCCCACTACATACATACATGCATGCACTGGAGGGAGAGGAGAGGCATCATGCCTTTTATGAGCTGGTATATGTAAGTGTGTGTGAGTTAATACCAGTCCTCACTGCACCCTTCCAGATCACCTCTAAACTTTTTTACTATCAACCATGAATGAGTCACCAACAACTCTATATATTGGTTAGCTTTATATATTATTTCAATCACTAAACATTATTTATTTACTAACACTAGAAGTACCATTGCCCTCAATATCTTACCACCACAATCACTACCTCAAAATGCTGCAACAATCCTGCCACTCACCTTTCTTTATACTTGATCCAGCCTGTTATCTTTTACAAACATAATCATAACGGAAATAGTCCTCCTGTCAGATAGCATTAACTACTTGACACTTTTATCTGTTCTAGTTTACTGGAAACAAACTGTCAAGGGACATGGAGGTATATAAAGTCACTATTTGTTTTAAACAATTTATTACTTGAAGTGGCTGGCTTGGCAGTAGTGTATTATATAATATTAAGTACCAGTCAAGAACTGAGCCCTTCCTCATCATCCAGTTTGATCAATTACACCACTCACCTCTCTCAGTGTGTGAGGTTTTGTAGTCAAATTTAGAATCAATTCTATTGCTTTAGTCATCAATCCTGTACACTTCCTCCTACAAGGAATGAATGGAAAATGATTAAGTACCAGTCATTAATGAACACATTCCTTTTTCCATCAGTTGAAATCAGTGGTGTTCCTGGTTACCAGACTGCTGCTCTCCTCTGCCTGAGAAATAATCTCTGTGAGGTGGAATGGTTAATGCAGTGGATATCACTGGTTGTTCTTTGTGGCAACACTTCATGCAGAAATGCATGAAGTTTACTTGTACATTCTTTTTCTTTTCTGCTGTTTTTTTTTTGTTTCCATTTTTGGTTTTGTGGTGCATATTTGAAAGACTTCATAAATTATATATATATTGTGGTAAGGTGGGTGGGATGATGACAAACAGTGGAAGGTTTACATTAAATATCCAGCAGTATTTAGTTTTATATTTATATGTTCTGTGTTTAAATCTTGCAAGAGTTGACCTTTTTTTTATCATCCTACTAGGACCAAGGAACTAAATATAAGTTATGTATTGAAATCAATCAATACTCTAAATTCCTATTCAAATGTGTAGCCTTATACCAATATGAGAGAGAGGCTTTTATGAAAAGTTGTCCAGGGCAGTAAATCATCATTATCATCCTTGTTTAATGTCTATTTTCCACACTAGCGTGGGTTAGATGGGTTGTCTCATTAGAGGCAAGTTGGGTCGTGACCATGTCTTACTCATATAGAACTGTTTCTGGCTAGGTTTCTATGGCTGGTTGCCCTTCCTAAAACCAATCACATTTACAGTGTGGGCTGGGTGCTTTTTGTCATGACGCCTACACAACCACTTTATAGTGTGGGCTGGATGTTTTGTTTTTTTTGTTGATACCAACACCACTTTACAGAGTAAGGGTGCTGTGGACAGAAATGGTTGGATGGGTGCCTACTAGATGTATGTTTGAGTCTGTATGCATGGGAGAGTGTGTCTTCTGTGTGTGCAATTGCACAAGGTCAGCTTTTATCCTCTCAGAATGATGGATTATCTGAGGTTTTTCTTATAGATTAACAGCAGGGAGAAGGCCTTGTGTGAGGTGGTTATTTAACTCCAGGTAAAGTCCTGATCCAGCAGGCCTATCGTATAGTGTATCCAGAACTACATTATCCTGGACACATGTTTCCTTTTTTTTTTTTTTAAATTATAGGGTATAATTTAAGGGAGATTTAATTGCTATTTTAGCAGGTAGTGTGACTATGTAGAAACCCCCACACCTCATATTTAATTGTGTTTCTTGTTCTGAGTTCAAATCCTACCAAAGTTGTTTTTCTGTCATCTTTAAAATATGTTCCAGTCAAGTAATGAGTTTAATTAACTTTTTCATTACCATATTTCTAATGAAATACACTGCCTATGTGTTTCAATTAATTTTTTAAATAATTATTTTAAAATATTTAATAAAATAGCTAACTTTTTCATAAGCAAGGTGAACATATAGAACATTACTTTAAATAAAACTAGCAGAATGGCCCGGCATTGCTTGGGATTCTAAACATAGATTGGTATGTTTATCTCTCCTTTCTGAAACAGTACAGAGAAGTACGGAATACCTCGGCCTGGGAATGGTGTCTACATTTTGTGCTTATAAAAAAAATTTGTCGTAGATTACCAGGGGTTTAACTTAATTGGGTGTCTGAGAGTAAAATGTTCAACCCACGAAAGCCAAGACGATAGGGTTAAGTAAAAAGGCATTCGACAAACCGAACATGTATTTGTTGTGCCATGGTACAATGAAAACAATAGTTACAGAGCAGTAAGCATGTGGGACTGCAGTGGTGGAGAGCATGAAGGAATTTAGTTGGATACTTTTAAGGTTACAGGCCCTAATGCAACCAAAATGCTAAACAATGCGGTCCCCGGGAAAAAACTTGAAATCTTTTTCAGTCAAGAAAATTTGTGAAACATAAGTAATGCATATGCAAAGGTTACAGGCCCTAACACAACCAAAATGCTTTAAAAAATCGGTTTTTCACCTAATGCGGTCCCTGGGGCAAAAAATGAGAAAATCCTCTTTGCTCAAAATACTTTAAACAACATAAGTAATGCAAATTTTGAAAAAATCACCCGGATTATTGTTCCGTTATGCCTCAAAAAATCCTTTAAAGCCTAAAATGTGTAAAGTTTGAAAAAAATCGGTTGGGTGATTCTTGAGTTTTAGGGGGGACAGACAAACAGACATTCTCTGTTTTAGATTAGAAGCAGTTTTGTATCATAAAACCAGTGTGAATTCAAGTGGGTTGGCATCAAAAGGGTTTAAATCGACTACATCCACCTACTTTCCAATTTTGTGCATTGCTCAAAGTATATATAATACATAAACATTAGAGAAGATGGCGAGTGAAAGAATCAGTAGAGTTTTGAACAAAAGACTACAGTATTTGGTTACATCTCTTCATGCTCTGAGTTCAAATTTCACCAAAGTCCTCTTTGCCTTTCATCCTTCATGAGTTAGTACCAGCTAAGTACTGAGGATATTATAATCAGCAGCTCCTTTGCAGAAAATGTGTGAACTCATGCCAGGGCTGGATTAAGTTCTTTTGAGGCCCTAAGCACTTAAAATATTATGGTATAAATAAATATTATGGTGTATATAAATTTTACTAGAAATGTTTTCTTTGGAATGACAAATATATTTAATTTTGAAAAATGTATTAAATAAAAAAGGAAAATATATTTTAAATAGATTTGTATTTATTTTAATTGTATGACACTTGTGTATGAACAGCAATGTTGCTTGGAAGTGATACTTGGGCACTGTGTGCAGAGGACCTATGATGATTGGAAAAAAATTAAGCTTGGATACATCAATGGATGTCTAAAAGCATCAATGAATTGAGAGAGAAACTTGGTATAAGAGGGGTCAGCAGGAAAGGAGATTGCAGTGGTATGGACATGTGATGCATATGGTGGATAACAAATGTATAAAAAGGTGCAGGGCACTCAAAGTTGATGGAAACTATGGAAAAAAAAAGACCTAAGAAAACTTGGGATGAAGTGATAAAAGCTGACCTTCTTCAATTAAAACTCACAAAGGAGATGACTTCAGATTGAGATTTCTAACATTATGCTGTATAGTAAAAGATCTACTTTCCATCTTATCACCAATTTTATCCCTACCCCTCCTCAATTCACCCTCCCTAGACGTAATACCCTGTCCTGCCAGTTGAATATTCCACTCACCTCATCCATGTCCAACTTACATACTTGTTCCACCAGTTCTTACCTTCCTCACCCTGATACACCACTTTTGTCCAACCCATGCATGGAAAGTGGACTCACCCCACATTTTCTTCCTCTTGATGTTGCTGATATGACAAAAATGTCATTAAGTCCACCATGTATGGTGATCTGGTGCCACAACAACAAAAGCACCCCATTCACCCCAATTCACCCCAATAGTGGTTGTGCTGGTGACTTGAAGGAAAAAAGCATCCAGTCAACCCTGTATGGTGGTCATGTTGGTGTTACAAGAAAAATGCACCCAGTTTACCCTGTAAGGTGGTTGTGTTGGTGACACAATGAAAAGCACCTATTCCATCCTGTTAGATGGTGCCACAAATAAAGCACCCAGTTCATGTTGTAATGTGGTTGGCATTAGGAAGGGCATCCAACTGTAGAAACCAAGCCAAAATACAGATCCGTATGAGTAAGACATGATCACCTGACCTGACATGTTTCAATACTGTGACAACCCGTCTAACCCATGCAAGTATGGAAAATGGACATTAAATGATGATGATGATGATGATGATGATAATGGTGATGATATCTATGGGTGTATGTGTTTGTGTGTGTGTTTATGTGCTTGTGTGTTTGTGTGTGTGCCTGTGTGTTTATTTTCATTTCTTGGAATTTCTTGGAATTTCTTACGTGACAACTTACTACAGGCTACTGATGAAGCTTGTGGCTGGAGCAGAGCTTCAACCAGACAGAGAGTGACCTGGTGGTGGAACAGCACAGTAGATAAGGCCATTAGAGACAAAAGACTAGCATGGAAGGCTTGGAAAAAGGGTGGGAGTAGAGAAGGATATACAGCCACTAAGAGAGAAGCTAGACGTCAGGTATACTTAGCATGCAGGGAGGCTGAGAGTAGGAGGTTTGCCAATGTTCTGCGATGGGAAGACCAGTTATATGATGCCTGTGTGAGAAGCGCGATGCTGCATGGTAGTGAGACATGGGTAGCAGCTGCAGAGGATATGCGATGGCTGGAGAGAAATGAGGCAAGATTGCTCCATTGGATGTGCAATGTCAATGTCTTAAGAGAGAAACTGTGTCTGAGAGGGATAGAATGTAGTGTGCGAGAGAGGAGACTGAAGTGGTATGGACATGTGATGCGCATGGGGATGACCGATGGGTGAAGAAGTGCCAGTAAATGCCAGTTGAAGGAAGACGTGGTAGAGGTAGACCACAAAATACATGGGTGGAGGTGGTGAGAACAGGCCTCAGATTGCTGAAGCTCACGGTGGAGATGACGAAGGACCGGTGGAGATGACAGTTTCTTTTTCTGACTCTCATTGTTTCAAATTCAGATCACAGTCTTTATTAATACCAGAGTTGATTTAATAAGTACCAGTAAAATACTCAGGCTAATACATCAATAGGGTTTATATGTAGATAAAAAAAGTAAACATTATACATATAACACCTTGTCATTAAGTATGTTTCTATGTATGCACATATTACAAAAAGTAGCACACAGTATATTAATTAATAAGTGTAAAAGAATTTGGTTGTTAAATGCATATGAAAACATGTTTTATAACAAGAGGACTATAGTTTCAAACACTATTAGACTTTCATTAGTTTGATAATATTTGAGGCCTGTCATTTAGGTGTAAACATCTTATAGAATATTGTGCAGTTTCAGACAATAATACATGCTTGACAATAAATTTACAGAAAAATTCCAGACAGCATATTATATAACCTTTTTGTCATAAAATTGCTCATATCCACTCCTGCTTCTATGATTCAAAACTTTATATTTTAAAGTGTTTACATGTCAGTTCAGGCCTCTGCCTGCTACTAGTACCATGTAGTCCAGAACAACCTGCTTCATGGTCGAGTGGTTGGTGACTAAACTGGCTCCTCCACTAAATCCTGGAGTGGTAAGGAGGGTAAGTGGAACTCCAACAGCACAAAGAAACATGAGCTGTTAAAAGGCTGGATAAACTCCTCAGAGTCAACAGCCATCCACCCCAACTATGGGTTAAATAGCCTCACCAACCCACAATTGGAAAGTTTAATAAGATTTAAATGCATTAAAATGTTCACATGTTCTAAACAAAAGACTTTATTGGTGTAGGCCATAAAAGCACACATGTGGAAACCACATGATCATGTTTTTTATGCAAAAAAAGTGCATATAAACAATAAATATGATAATTTAAATTTAAAAATGTTAAAGGGATTTTTAAGTGATACCATTTATGTCATACCAATTATAAAAAGCACCTAAAATTTTCCTTCACAGCCAGACTTAAATATATTTACATGTACTAAATTTACTAAATTTATATCATGCTATCTGTTGACAGTAGAGACCAATCTTAGTTATGTCATGTAACACTTCAACTAAATCCTTGCTAAAACATTACTGGCATAAAGTCATTTGCTTATTTTTCTTCTTGCAGGTATTTAAACATTTCCTACAAGCATATGAAGGCCAGGAAAAATAGTTGATCCAATGGATTATAAGATTATGATAATATAAAAGAAAGCTTTGGACTTTAGGATTAATTTACCATAGGAAAGGTGATGTAAGTAAAAAGTTTTGTTTGTTTATTTTCTATTGATGTTGTTTGTATTAAAGTACAACAAACTCGATTTTTGTTTATAGTTATCAAAAGTATTACATGTCAATTAGTCCATTAGTTTGGTATTCATTGGTCACTTTAACCAGTGTCAAAATGATATTAACACATAAAATGATTAACACACTGAAAGATTTAAAGGCATAGCAAAAGTAATGGTGTCTTCATTACTCCATGAATTCGTTTTGAGCATGTTACCTGTTACAAGTAAGTGAGTTTGTTGCTGTTATGTCTCTGAAAAGAAAGCAAATACCATTGACAATTGAACAGAAAAACATGACTTCACAGTATCTCTATCAGAGTGAACAAAAAACAGACACCCTCATACACACACACATATATATATATACACATACATACATACATGCATACATATATATATTATCTATATATGTGTACACACACACACACACACACATACACATATATATATATATATATATATATATATATATATATATATATATATATATATATATATATATATATATATATATATATATATATACGTCTTGTATATCTAACAATATACTGTATGTTTATTTAAAAACATTTTGAAGGCTTTCGCTATTATACATTCAAACAAATATTGCTATTTCAGAGCACCAATACAAATATATATATATATATATACTAGGAAAAGAACCAATTTAAATTAGTTGCAATTCAGTTTTATACCAGGTAGGAGCACTACTGATGCTCTCTTGTGAGACAATTGCAGGAAAATAACTTAACTAAGAGTCAACCTCTGTATTAGGCATTTGAGGATCTGGAGAAGGCCTTTGATAGAGTCACCCACTCTGTAATCTGATAGGCACTTAGGAAGCTAGGTATAGACAAATGGTTTGTGAGGGCCATGCAAGCCATGTATAGAGGTGCAACCATCAAGATGAGAGTTGGCAATGAGAACAGTGTTGCATTTGAAGAGTTCTCCATGCTATAACATAAGACTGACACCACGTGAACAATCTTGCATACCGATGATCTAATCTTATAGCTAAATCAGTGGAAGAGTTAGAGGTGTAAGTCCATGCTTGAAAGGAAAACCAGAACCAAAAGGCCTAAAGTAAACTTAGCAAAGACTAAAGTCCTGATATGTAGGAAAGAAAACAGGATACTGATACTGTCAAGAAAATGGCCTCATTCAAAATATCAAAAACAGGTGGGTAGTGTAATCTATGAATGCACAAAAGATATAGTAAAATTTCAGGTAGGTTAATAGAAAAGATAGGTGAAATAACCTGGGGGATCTCTCGTGAAGTTCTTGACAATTTTTGTTACCTAAGTAGCCAATGCAGCAGTGGGAGACTGTTGTGGTGAACACCCCTTTAGGATTAAAGAAATGGACTCTGTGAACTATTATAAATAAGCAACATGTCTCGTTGTCTGGAATTCGGTTGGAGTCTTGTTTGAAAGTCTCACATTTAGTATGCCAGAGGTAAAATTGTTAGTACCCCCCCCCCCCCCCCCCCACACACACACACACACTGTAGAAAATATAACCAGCCTAAAAAGCCATAAAAGTGGCGACGAGGTATTCGAAGATTGCACTGGTCCGTGGATTATTTTGGCACGAAAAAAAAAATCCTTAGCATAGAGGAATTGTTAGCCCACATGGTGCAGTTACAACTACAACAACAGAAACAAATGCTAGAATTAATGTTAAAAAGGTCAGAAAGCACTTCAGGTTTGCCGTGGCAACTCAATTGGAGAATTTGTGTACAAACCAGAAGAAGGCGTTACCTTCGCAGCATACTTCAGAAGATATGAAGAAATCTTCAAGGAAGAATGTCACAGTTGGAATGACAAAAAGAAAGTACAACTACTATTAAGGAAGCTATCCCCTGCCAAATATGAAAAGTATTGTAATTTTATTCTGCCAAAGAAACCAGGTGAGATTTCCTTTGATGAAACAAATTTTACCGAAAATTTTCAGTGAAAGAAGTTTACTGGGCAATACTTGCTGGCAGTGTTTAAATTTGGTGAAAAAAGATGAAAATTTCATTACCTATGCTGAGATTGTAGATAGAGAATGTGAAATGTTCAAATTAAATGAATTAACCCCGGACATGTTAAAATGTCTAATTTTTGTACAAGGGCTGACTGCTAACAAAGATGCAGAAAAATGTTCCCGGATATTAACAAAGTTAGAACAAGACCAAAAATTAACACTGCAAGCAGTGGCAGAAGAATGCCAGAGGATTGTAGACTTAAGGCATGATACAAAAAAAAATTGAGAAAGAGATTGTTCACAAATCCATTCGGTTCAACCTAGAACGGATAAGAAAAAAGAAAAACAACAATTGTCAAGACCCAATCCCTGTTATGGGTGCAGGAGCTTACATTTTAAAATTGAGTGTCCTTACAAAAATTTGAAATGTTATGAGTATGGAAAAGCTGGACATAAAATCTTGCATTGTAGAGAGAAACAAAAGAAAAAAGGTCAAACGGTAAAAATTCTGTCAACGAGGTCATATCAACAAAAAATCTAAGCGAGGCTCAGAAAAGAAAATTTGTTCATGAAAATAAATAACGTGAATGTTAAGTTACAATTGTATATGGGCAGTGATATCACAATAATTAACGAGGAAACATGGAGAAAAATCGGGAAGCCCAGGTTAAAAGTAACTTAAAAAAAGCACATGTGGTGTCTCAGGAAAAAAGTTGCATTTTAAAGGCGAAATGACAAATGATGTTTCGTTTCGTGATAAAACCTTAAAAGCGAAGGTTTTTGTGCTCAAAAACACAACAAATTGATTTGGAACAGACTGGATGGAATCATTTGATTTATGGAACCTCCCATAAACTTTTTTTGTAAAAATGTGAATGTTTTTTCCTCCACCACAAATAAGGCATTGAAAAAAAAAAAAAAGAATTAAAAAAGGGTTTTCCCCAAAGTTTTTTCTGAAAAATTAGGACTTTGCACCAAAACAAAAGGCAAAATTTCGAGTAAAGGAATATGCTATACTGGTGTTAAAACCAAAATGGAGTGTAGCTTTCGCAGTGTTGAAACAAGTTAATGAAGAACTGGATAGACTTGAAAAGCTAAGGGGTTATTGAAAAAATTGATTATGCTGAATGGGCATCTCCAATAGTTTATGTCAAGGAAAAAAAAATCCGCGTATGTGCTGATTTTTCAACAGCTTTAAATGACTGCTTGATGTCATATAATTACCGGTTACCATGGGCGGAAGAAATTTTCGCAAAATTAAATGGAGGAAAATTGTTTTCAAAGTTGGACCTATCCGAGGCATATCTTCAGGTTATTAGCGATCAACACACACAAAGGATTGTAAAAATTTAATTGCCTCCCTTTTGGTATAAAGGTAGCATCAGCTATTTTTCAATAAATTATGAACACTATGCTCGCAGATTCAGATTTCGCAATGGCTTACCTCGATCATATACTCATAAAAAGTGAATCCTGAGGTCAGCATGCTGAGCATGTTAAAAAGGTCTTTGAAAAAATTAAAGAATATGGTTTTACACTCAGCGATGAAAAATGTGAATTTTTTATGCCAAGAATAAAATATCTGGGGCAAATTATCGACGAAAACGGATGAAGCCCAGACCCATCAAGGTCAAATGTAATAAAAAATATGCCTGCCCAACAAACATTAAAACGTTATAAGCATTTTTAGGGCTCGCAAATTACAGATATACATACCAAATATGCATGATTTGAGAGAAGCTCTATATAACTTGTTAAAAAAATGTTAAATGGAACTGGTCGGAAAAGTGGCAAAAAGCTTTTGAGAAAATTAAAAGTATCCTAACTTCGGATTTGTCATTATCACATTTTGACCCAAAATTAAAAATTGTGGTGGCATCAGACGCGAGTGACAGTGGTATAGGTGCTGTCATTTTACACAACTATGAAGATGGAAGTTTAAAAACTGTAGCTCATGCCGTCTGAAAAAATTACAGTAAGATAGAGAAGGAAGCATATCATATTTGCAGTAAAAAAATTCCATAAATTCATACATGGAGGAAAATTCCACTTACAAACAGACCACCGCCCATTATTGTTGATATATGGTTAAAAAAAAGGGTATTCCCACTCATACAGCCAACAGATTGCAGTGTTGGGAAACGATCCTACTGGATTATGACTTCAAGATGGAGTATTTGCCATCTAAAATATTTGGACATGCAGATGGCTTGTCGAGATTAATACCAAAATACAGTGAACCACTAGAAGATATAGTGATCGCGGCTTTAAGAGCCAATAACGAAATAAAAAATATACTTTGCAACACTGTGCCAGAATTACCCGTCACATTGAAGGAAATAAAAATTAAGACAGAAAAGGACGAATTTATTATTAAAATGAAAAAATAGAGAGATCGAAAGGAAAAAAATACGTGTTGCTGGATGTAACATGGATTCGAACTTGTATTTGATACGTTTGATACGTAAAAGCTAAGTTCCCTGAGATAAACTAAAAGCTAAGTTCCCTGATAATGGGGGAAGATTATATCGAGATGATGCTGTATTTACTTTTGAAAAAATACACCAATTCAGCTTTAGAAAGAGTAAGAATACATATACACAAATTTTTAAACGAATATGATTTAAGTGTTATTATTGAAAATGATAATGATGTTAGTCTAGACTTAAATAATCATAGCTTCCAACCTTACCATAAACCTGGTGAGCTTTTGTATCATATACATAAGCATTCTAACCACCCTAAATCTATTTAGAAAGCAATAGTAAGCAATATCTCAAACAGACTAATAATAATAAGGATTTCTTTATTAACCACAAAGGGTTTACATAAAAAACATTATGACAGTACAGGACGAAGACAGTGTTTGTGAATGTGTGTGGGTTTTTAAAATGTTAAAAAAAGACATGAGGGGAAAGATGATTAAATCGACCCCATTGCATTAATGGTGCTTTATTTTATCGACCCCGTAAGGATGAAAGGCAAAGTTAACCTCGGGGGATTTGAACTCAGACAGTAAAGGGCCGTAACTATGCTGCAAAGCAAGATGTTCGATCTGCTACCAATACTGCCAATCCACGTACAAGGCAGAAATTAAGAAGGAAAAAAGGCATCTGGTATAATCCTCCATCCGGAATTCAAGTTACATCCAATATACCTAAGATATTCGTTGGTATAATGAAAAAGAACACAGATATTATAGAGTAATAAATAGAAATAATATGAAATTATCTTTCTCGATAACCCCAAGTATGACTGATGATATAGCAATGAATAATAAAAAGAAAATAAACTCCTTCAGATTAAATAGTAAAAAAGTAACAAATACTAGATCTTGTAGAAACAATATAATACAGAAAATAATAATAATTGTTTCTACTTTTGGCACAAGGCCAGCAATTATCCCAGTGCCTTATTTTATTGATCCAGTAAGGATGAAAGGCAAAGTTAACCTCGGCGAGATTTGAACTCAGAACGTAAAGGGCTATATCTCTATGCTGCAAAGCATGGTGTCTGACGCTCTACTGCCAATATAACAACAACAACACCAACAACAACAACAATAATAACAACAACATTTGGGAAGTTACGCACATGGTGGATAGAGTGTTATGGAATCGCTCCCGTAAGTTTTTGATTTTTTACATATTTAAAACAATTGTGATAGAATAATTCTTATTACAAATGGAACATAAGATACCAGTCTTAACTCTCAGGAAGTGACAACGTATCACATTATGTCATAGGGTTCCCATATTTAATATTTAATTTTGTATCAGAAATGTTATAGTGAAAAAAGAAAATGGTTACAAACAACAGCCAAATAATTTCACCACCAACACGACCACCGTCGCCGCCACCATCATCACTACCACAAAAAATCTAGCCAAATACAAACTAATGGCTGCAGCAACACCATTACTATAGTACTACTATCCCATCACCACCGCATCATCGCTACCACCACTATTCCCTCACTACCTCCTGTTAAGAGAGGAATGGTAGTAGTGCCACTACACATGAATAGAAGCGAGGAAGGCATCAAAAGATAAATAGACTGATTTAGCGACCCGGTCAAACAGCTAACAACAACAACACCAAAATAATTATTGCTGTTGTATCTCTAAACTCTCTCAAAATGTTTAGTTTAAACGATGTCAAATCTAAACTATAATATAATAATTGTTTCTACGTTAGGCACAAGGCCAGCAAATACCCAGTGCATTACTGGTACTTTATTTTATCGACCCCGTAAGGATGAAAGGCAAAGTTAACCTCGGCGGGATTTGAACTCAGAATGGCAAGGGCCGTAATAACTATAATATAATAATTGTTTCTACTTTGGCACAAGGCCAGCAATCACCCAGTGCATTACTGGTACTTTATTTTATCGACCCGTAAGGATGAAAGGCAAAGTCAACCTCGGCGGGATTTGAACTATAATATAATAATAGTGATAAGAAACAAGTCGAAAAATTATAGAACAGAACACAGACAAAAACAAATGCAACAACAAAAACAAATTTCAAAAGTTTTGAACGCAACAACCCCTACTTTCCTCGTAGCTAAAATCAAAAACAGCAGCAGCAACAACAACACTAGTAACCGATGTTACTGGCCTTGAAAAATGGAAAAAGTTAAGGGAAAAAAAAAAAAAAAAAAAAACTAAGTCAGACATTCAAACATTACAATGAAACTTATGTTTATTTTTTTTAAGTTCTTATCTATTTATTTGTTTATTTATCTATGTTCGTCTACAGCGGGATGGTGCCACGCTAAAATCACCGGGGGTGATGAAATCACCGGTGGTTATGTAACCATATATTCACAAATCCTCGATATGAGTGTTTAAATGTCGAACCTAAACAGTTCGAATAACGGTGGAGGAGACTGGAACGTCATGTGACAGACTCTCACCGAGCAAGTGCTCCCTGGCCCGGCAGCAGGGACCTGGCTGTCATCCAAATACTGCTGGTGTTGGAGGAAGAAGAAGAAGGAAAGAAACTAGAACCAACTGGACGAAAGAATTGAATAGAACTGTCTTGGAATGTTACCTGAAGAGTAACCCCAAGGAAAAAGGCTATAGGAAACGGATGCATAACATCTGGAACGAGATTGGTCTATTTAAATTAGATGAACAAAAATTGGCCGGGCAGGCTCGGGTAATAAGAACTAATGGATGGATAACCGAGTTGGAACTGGAGGAACTGAGCAGAGAGATTAGGTTGGAAATGGAGAGTGGAGTATGTCAGGCAAACGAGCCAGTAGGAAATGAAGGTAAAGAGGTTGAGAGACCTGACGAAGCATCCGAAGCAGACAATGATCTGAATGCTGTGTAGGATCTGTGGAGAGAGAGAGGAGACTGTGGATCACATTGTATTCGAGTGTAAACACCTAGCCCAGACTCACTATAAAGGCTGGAGAAATGATGTGATAGGCAGGGTGATCCACTGGCACCTATGCAAAGTAAACAATTTACCACATTCTGAGATAAGCCAGAGTCGGTGATAGAAAACGATCAGGTGAAGGTGCTATGGGATTTTAGGATACAGACGGATAAGAAACAGGAACACAATAGACCTGACCTGGTGGTTGTGGGCAAAGAAAAAAGATCGTGCCTGATTGTAGATGTAGCCTGCCCATTCGACACGAGAGTGCAAGAAAAGGAGAGAGAGAAAATTAACAGATACCAGGACTTAAAGTGGGAGGTAAAAAGGATTTGGAACTGCCATGAAGTCAGAGTCGTCCAGATTGTCATAGGCGCACTAGGTACTATCTCAAAGAGTTTCTAAGGATGGTTAAAGAAAATTAGTCCAGCCCCGCTTTTTGGAACACTTCAAAAGGCATGCTTGCTGGGAACAGCAAGAACCTTCCGATACGTCCTGAATATCTGAGGCTGCAGGTAGTGGCTTGACATTCATTTCAACAAACTTTTCAGTTAAATAACATCAATGACTGAGACTCAAAGAATAACAATAATAATAATAATTGTTTCTACTTTTGGCACAAGGCCAGCAATTATCCAATGCATTAACAATAATAATAATAATAATAATTGTTTCTACGTTAGGCACAAGGCCAGCAATTATCCAGTGCATTACTGGTACTTTATTTTATCGAGGATGAAAGGCAAAGTTAACTTGATGGTGTCAAACTAAAACACTGGTGTTAGTGCAACCTTAAATTCACCAATCCTCTATATGAGTGTTCAAATGTTGAATATAAATACCGTATATACTCGCGTATAGGTCGCCCCGACAGATAGGTCGCATACCCACTTTTTATTTAACAAATAGCCTATTTGCCATTGACTCGCAGATAGGTCGCACTGAAATTTGGGCCGTCAAACTACTATTTTTTATGATAATTGAAACTAATAATCTGTTAGCTTTCCATGACTTCACCGTTGCGATATATACTCCAAACCATGTTTTATTTATAAAATAAACATTAACGTCATCGAAATCTCGTCAATTCGAGATTACTTTAAACGCGAAAATTATCTCTTAATATAGTGAAACAACTTGAAATAACATGTTTTTTAACGTTGAAAGTATAACAGATTTTTAGCGTATCAACATGGCTTCCCAAAGTAGCAAATACCGACTTTGAAGGTTTTACATGCGACGAAATGAAAAAGAAACACAAGATAATATTAGTGATTTATCTTCAAATGAATCAGACATATTTATTTCTGACGATGATAGTTACTTTGAAAGTGAAAGCGAAGATCTGACGGATACCATTGAAAATATTACAGCAACGTGGTTGAAAGATACAACACCAATACATGTTCACACCTGTTAATGAACTTATATATTGGGAACATTCTGTTACGTAAATTTACACTGTACATTGTGTAAGAGTACATTGCAAATATTATTTTGACTGGTGAAAAGGTTTTATACATTTTTTTCAATGAAAATATTTGCCTGGAATGTAGAGAAAGACTAAAACCTTGTACTGATTATATCTGTATTTTTAATTAATTCACCTGTTCGGAAAACTGCTAGAATTGATGGAAGTCAACATCTAGGTCATTATTGAATTTTTTTGCAACAAATCTAACAGATAAAGTTTAACTTTTTGTGTTTATCCATAAAGTTATTACTTTTACACCTGTTAATTAAATAGTTTTTTTCATTTCTTCATCTGTAACTGTGCATTCGTTATAATAGTCATTCAATGGATTTTAATGACGGATGGTTCGGTCAGATAGAAAAAAACGTAAACACTACGAAGTTTTAGTAAAAAATTTAAAATCAATGTATAAGAAGGTAGATATATGAAATTATTATGTTAAATAATAAAAAATATTAACAAAGTTATTTTTATAAATACCCATCGTTGATTAAGTCTATGAAAAATCATTGGTCAGTCTGATGTCGATCGGATAGGTCACACCCCAAAAATTTATGCTTATTTATCGTTAAAAAAGTGCGACCTATACGCGAGTATATACAGTAGTTCAAATGAAACTTCAAGTGAAAGATCTCACCGAGCAAGTGCACCACTGCCCAGCAGCAGGGACCCGCCTGTTATCAAGAAGAAGGAATGAGGCAAGAACCAACTAGACGAAAGAATTGAATAAAACTGTAATGAAATGCTATCTGAAAAGTGATCCCATGAAAAAAGTCTATAGGAAACGGATGCATAAAATCTGGAATGAGGTTGGTCTATTTAAATTAGGTGAATAAAAATTAGCGGGTCAGGCTCGTGGAATAAGAACTAATGGATGGATAAGCGAGTTGGAACTGGAAAACTGAGCAGAGAGATTAAGTTGGAACTGGAGAGTGGTGTATATCAGGCAAATGAGCCAGTAGGAAATGAGGGTGAAGAGGTTGAGAGACCTGAGGAAGCAACCGAAGCAGACAATGACCTGAATGTTGAAATAAATAACATCTGGAACAAAGATATGGCCATTGGAGAAATGAATGCTGACGGGCTAGGGGAAGAAACTTCATCAATGCAACATCTTCAAAGCAACCGCAAATGTGATGAAAAGGTTGCTTGGTATAAAAGTGAGAGGAAACAACAAACAAGAAAGGACAGAGCCTTGGTGGAAGAAGCAACTGAAAGGTCAAATCAAGGAAAAGAGAAATGACATTGGAAATCTTGAGTTTTTTTAACTAAACATGACATTACAAAACATAGACACTAAAGATAGATTGAAAATAAAATAGAATACGAAGGGAAAAGAGCTAAATGTTATGATAGAGGAATTTAAGCAACACATTATAGCAAAAAGTGCAAAGATTTAACTATATGAGAACAGAGTTAGTCAGTATAGACAAAATTGTTTGACAACAACCAGATGTTATTTGAACGGTTTGAAGGGAAAGAAAGAAGTAACGACGCGATCCCTGAGGCGGAACAGACTAAGGCATGTTGGAGAGGAATATGGGAACAGGATGTTGAACATAATAGTCAGGCAGTATAGATTTAAAAAGCAGGCCAATAAACTAACCAGCTGGAAATCACCAGACCCAGATGGTGTGCAAGGATATTGAACAGAAAATATAACATCTCTCCACCGAAAACTAACAGCCATGTTCAATAACTGCTTACTGTTGGGTGAAGTACCAGAGTGGTTGACAACTCTGGTAATGAAAGACTGAATCAAGGGTAATGAGGTTACCAACTATAGACCTATCAACTATCACATGTCTGTCTGGAAACTGATAACAAGCATTGTGTCTGAGGAAATCTACTATCACCTCCACATAAACAACTTATTGCCGAACGAACAGAAAGGATATCGAAAGAAGTCCCGTGGTACAAAAGACCAGTTACTTATTTACAAGATGGTAATAAGGAATTTCAAGAGGAGGCATACTGGTCTTGTCATGGGATGGATAGATTACAAGAAGGCATTCGACATGGTTCCTCATTCTTGGTTAACCAAAAGCCTAGACATCTTTAAGGTGGCAGACAACATCAGACAGCTATTAAGTAGAAGTATGAAGTCCTAGGAAACAGAGGTAACATCAGGTGGAGAATCCTTGGGAAGCATGAAGATCGAGAGAGGCATCTTCCAGAGATAGTTTGTCTCCTTTGTTGTTTGTCCTTACCCTCATACCCTACCTTGATATTGCGAAAAGTGAAAGCAGGATACAAGCTAGGAAGAGAAGAGCTTACCATCAACCACTTCCTCTTCATGGAAGATCTAAAACTCTTTGGGAAAAGCGAGGAGTTGGATGTACTTGTTAACACTGTCCGTATTTTCAGCAATGATATATGTATGGAATTTGGTGTTAATAAGTTTGGAGTCCTAGTGATGAAGAGGGGTAAATTGAACAGAAGCAACGGAATCCTGGTACCAACAGGTGAGATGATAAAGGAAATCGACACTGAAGAGGGATACAAATACTTGGGTGTTTTGGAGGCAGCCATCAAGAACAATAAAATGAAGGAATTGATAAGATTTGAATAAATAAGGAGAGTAAGATATTAAAATCATATCTAAATAGTAGGAATGTCATAATTCCCGAGCTGTGTCTATTATTAGGTACAGAGCGGGAATTCTGAAATGGAAAGTTAATGAACAAAAAGAAATGGATAGAAAGACTAGGAAGTTAATGACTATCTACAGCATGTTCCACAAGAGACCTCTGTTCATATGGAGAAGAGCGGTCTGCACAAATATGTGTCTGAGAGTAGGGAGCCAATGCTCAAAGATGTACTGAAGGAGAAGACAAAAGACCAGAGGATGTCCAAGGAGGAAGTAACAACAAAGAGGAAGAGCAACCTTTATGAAAAATCCCTTCATAGCACCTTTTTTACGAAAACGGAATTCAGAGATCCACAGACATCGAGCTGGTTCGAAAGAGGAGACCTTAAAAAAGCTACAGAGGGAATGCTATTGGCTGCACAGAAGGAAGTCCTCAAAACAAAGTAGGTGAAACACTATATTGACATGAAGGAGGCTAGCCCACTCTGTAGGATCGAGAGAGAGAGAGAGAGAGAGAGAGAGAGAGAGAGAGAGAGAGAGAGAGAGAGAGAGAGAGAGAGAGAGAGAGAGAGAGAGAGAGAGGCTAGCTCACATCGTATCCAAGTGTAAACACCTTGTCAAGACTCACTATAAATGATGGAGACATGATATAACAGGAAAGGTGATTTACTGGCATTTATGCAAACTAAATAATTTACCACATTATGAGCATAAGCCAGAGTCGGGGATAGAAAACGATCACGTGAAGATGCTATGGGATATCAGGATACAGACAGACAAGAAATTAGAACACAATAAGCCTGACCTGGTGGTTTTTGGCAAGGAAAAAAGATTGTGCCTGATTGTAGATGTAGCCTGCCCTTTGACACAAGATTGCAAGAAAAGGAGAAGGAAAAAATTAACAGATACCAGGATTTAAAGTGGGAGTTAAAAAGGATTTGGGACTGTCATGAGATCAAGGTCATCCTGATTATCATAGGAGTACTCAAAAAGTTTTCAAGGATGGTTAAAGAATATTAGTCCAGTCCTGTTTTTTGGAACACTTCAAAAGTCATGTTTGCTGGGAACAGCAAGAACCCTCCGATATGTCCTGAATATCTGAGGCTGCAGGTAGCGGCTTGATGTTCATGTGAACAAAATTTCCAGTTAAATAACATCAATGACTGAGACTCCAATAATAATAATAATAATAATAATAATAATAATAATAATCCACATAAACAACTTGTTACCAGACGAACTGAAAGGATGCCGAAAGAAGTCCCGTGGTACAAAAGACCAGTTACTTATTGATAAGTTGGTAATGAGGAATTGCAAGAGGAGGCACACTGGTCTTGCCATGGGATGGATAGATTACAAAAAGGCATTCGACATGGTACCTCATTCTTGGATAACCAAAAGACTAGAGATCTTCAAGGTGGCAGATAACATCAGACAGTTGTTCGGCAAAAGTATGAAGTCCTGGGAAACAGGGTTAACATCAGGTGGAGAATCCTTGGGAGGCGTGAAGATCAAGAGAGGTATCTTCCAGGGCTATCGTTTGTCCCCCCCCCCCCCCCTGCTGTTTGTCCTTGCCCATTATATTGCGAAAAGTGAGAGCAGGATACAAGTTGGGAAAAGGAGAGCTTCCCATCAATCACCTTCTCTTCATGGTCGATCTTAAGCTCTTTGGGAAGAGTGAGAAAGAGTTGGATGTACTTATTGACACTGTCCGTATTTTAAGCAATGATATATGTATGGAATTTGGTATTAATAAGTGTGGAGTCCTAGTGATGAAGAGGGGTAAATTGAGCAGAAGCAACGGTGAGATGATAAAGGAATTGACACTGAAGAGGGATACACATATTTAGGTGTTCTGGAGGCAGATGACATCAAGAACAAAAAAAATGAAGGAATTGATAAGATCTGAGTACATAAGGAGAGTAAGGAGCATATTAAAATCACATCTAAATAGTAGGAATGTCATAAGTGCAGTGAATTCCCTAGCTGTGTCTATTTCCGATTTCTTACTTTGGAACTGCCATGAAATCAAGGTTGTCCCGATTGTCATAGGCGCACTAGGTGCCATCTCAAAGAGTTTCTAAGGATGGTTAAAGAAAATTAGTCCAGCCCCGCTTTTTGGAACACTTCAAAAGGCATGCTTGCTGGGAACAGCAACAACCCTCCGATACGTCCTGAATATCTGAGGCTGCAGGTAGTGGCTTGATATTCATTTCAACAAACTTTCCAGTTAAATAACATCAATGACTGAGACTCAAAGAACAATAATAATATACATGCCCCATGGATAGACAGACAAATGAAAGATACAGCTAACCTTGAGGAACAAACATGGGAAAATATAACAGTTGAACTTAGAAAAACCAGCAAATGGAAATCCACAGGAAAAGATAAAATACCAAATTTTTGGATAAATGCCTTCACAGAGTCTCATGAACTGTTAGCCCATGAGTTAAGGAGCCAGAAAAGATACCGTCATGGCTAGTTAACGGCATTACATTCCTACTTCCGAAGAATGATGAGACAAACAATCCCCAAAATTACAGACCGATAACTTGCTTGACCACAATGTATAAAATTTTAACATCAGTCCTAACTGAATATACATATGATCACCTGATAACAAATGATCTATTTCCCAATGAGCAGAAAAGGGTGTAAACGAGGCTCATATGGCTGTAAAGATCAGCTTTTGGTTAACAAAATGATACTGGAAGATTGTCATAATAGACACAAAAATCTATCAATTGCTTGGATAGATAAAAAAGCATTCGATAGTTTGCCACACAGTTGGATTGAAAAGTGTTTAGAGATTTTCAAAATATCTCCGGTTGTCAGGAGGTTCCTGTCATTCAGTATGAAGACAAGGAAAACGACACTCCTTTTGAATAGTGAAAAAAAATCAATGGAAGCTGGAGAAGTTAATATTAATTGTGGAATTTTTCAGGGTGACTCTTTATCACTGCTTTTATTCTGCATCGCACTTATACCATTAAGTAAAATGCTCATTGAAACAAAACATGGATATAAAGTCTATGACAAAACCCTTAATCACTTGTTCTACATGGATGACCTGAAACTATTTGCAAAAAATGATGAACAATTACAAGGACTATTATCCACTGTGAAGCAATTCAGTGATGACATTAAAATGGAGTTTGAACTAGATAAATGCGCCAAAGCCACGTTCACCAGACGAAAGCTGCTGAGAAGTTCAGATATTAATCTTGATCGAGGGAATGTGATAAGAGGACTTGATCAAGAGGAAACTTACAATTATCTAGGTGTTTCTGAAGGAGGTGGAATCAAGCACTCGACAATGAGGGAAAGGATAAGGAAGGAATGTTACTGCAGAGTAAGAGCAATCTTAAGAACGGAGTTGAATGCAAGGAATAGGATCGATGCCATAAACACGCTTGCCATACCAGTAGTAACCTACAGTTACAATGTCATCAACTGGTCAAGCACAGAGATCCGTAGGCTCGATACAAAAATGAGAAAATTCTTAACCATGTACAGAATGCATCACCCTAAGGCAGATAGAATATATCTCCCTAGGAAAGAAGGAGGACGTGGGTTAATCCAGTTAGATATTGCATTGAAAACTGCAACAATTGGATTATCTACATATCTAAGGGAATCACATATTGGATGATCAAACTAGTTTTGAAACATGAAAGCATCAAAAGATCATACTTACAAAAGATGCGCAAAGATACAGTAATGAACTACACATTTCAGAAGTCCCATTTACTGCTGAAATGAAAAACGCAGAAAAAGTAAAGCAGGTAAAAGTAACTGCAAAGAAAGAACTGCTACAGAAACTGGCTAAGAAATGGGGAGAAAAGCCTCTGTATGGAAAATACCTAGAAAGAGCTAACAATCCTGATGTTGACAAAACTTTAATCCATCTGAAATCGGAGACTGAAGGACTAATTATATCAGCACAAGATCAGTGTCTGCCAACAAAAAATTACCAAGCCAACATAATAAAAAATGGATGCAACCCATTATGCCGTGTATATAAAACCAACCAGAGACCATTGATCATATAATTTCAAAGTGCAGTCATATAGCTCCAACCGAATACCTAAACAGGCATGACAGAGCTGCACAATACATACATTGAGTTATGTGTAAGCATTTTGACCTGCTCCATCAAAAGAATTGGTGGGAACATCAACCACCTCCCGTACTTGAAAAAGATCACATCTCAATCTTGTGGAACTCTAGCATCCAAACAGACCGAAAAATAGATGCAAATAGACCTGATATAATACTGAAGGACTTTAAAAAGAGGGTATGCCTGCTAATTGATATGTACGTTCAATAGACAAGAATGTATCTATAAAAACATTTGAAAAATTGAGCACGTATAAAGACCTAGAGATAAAAATTGGAAAAAATGTGGAAGTTGAGAACTAAAACAATACAGGCGCTCTAGGAATGATACCTAAGGGGTCTAATGATTACTTATCCCAAATCCCAGGAAACCAGCGTATAGAGGAAATACAAAAGATAGTACTAATAATAACTGCTCATATACTAAAGAAGATTCTGTCAATATAAATACATCACACTAAAGATACATGTATGTGTGTATGTGTTTTTTCTTGAACATGGTGGATTTGTTGTCTCTTGAGGTCACTGGTTGTGACTTGGTGATAACTCGTATGAACATAAAGCAAGATAAATGAAATACTAATAATAATAATAATAAAAATAATGTTTTCTTTATTAACCACAAGGGTTGACATAAAGTATAATATTGAGGATTTTTATAGACATGAAGTATAACATTAACCACCATTTGTTGTTGATTGCCCCCATCAATGCCCACTTAACTAGTTCTAATCCGGTCTCTGTAGGCTTTGCGTGCTGTCAACGACGTGTTTAGCTTCCAGTAGCTGGATCCTTGTCTCTGAAGCCTTTCTAAGTCGACCACTCAGATCACGAATTTCTGGTCTGTGTAGTCGACTATTTTGAATTGTGGACAACCAATGCTAGAACTATCTATTTCCTTACAAAATACTCTATCTAGATATGATCTGGATTACTCAATGCGATTTGTCCATGTCCACATCGGCACATTCAGAAAATCCAGTCGGCACCTGACAGACAGTTGGAAACGTCTGAGCAGGTTTGCGAGGCTTTTATACCCTCCTCCTCGACCCGCTAATCCCACACAATCCCAGCATGCATCCAAGATCTCGTTCCAATCGTCCACTAACATTAAAGAGTGGGACGTTCCTAGGAAGGTCTCCAGTCGCCTGAAGAAATCAGGCCGTCCTGCCCCTGTCGAGGCATAAATAGCCACTAGCCTAAAAATAGCCTTCGCTGATGGTCACGTCCAGGACCACCGACTTCCCTTCTGGGTTCAGGAAGATGGTCTGTATCACGAGTTCCAGGCCTCTCCTAAACAACACAGTGACTCCACCTCCCAATCCCGGCCAGTTTGGAGATGCGTACACATCGTAACCACTGAAGATGGGTGCAAAGGCATGTGCCTCGGAGATTCTGGTCTCACTAATGGCCACCACATCTATGTTCATTGATCTGAGGTTGTTGAGCAGGTGACCCTGCTTCCATGATGACCACCAGGCCACGCACATTTATGCTGCCTATTCTGAGTAAGGTCATAGTGAAAAGGATGGTTTTTCTGTCCTTCTGACTGTTTGTGGCCTCCTCCGGAAGGATGTCTTTATATATCCTCCTGGGGAATTCTTCTTTTAGGGTTGTACATGTTTTCTGTGAGATATGTGTGATTTGTATGTGTGGATGGTGTGAATGTTTGGGGTGTTGTGTAGTTTTTCTCTGTGATGCTGGTGTTGTGTTGGATGTAGTGTAATAATTGGTTATTGTTCATGTTTCATGCTGTGTGTTTCAGTTTGGTCGTTTTGTTGTCGATGCGCATGTGGGTTTGTTTCTGTTTCACGTGTTGGTGTTTTTTGTGGTGTTGGTGATGGTGGTGTTGGGGTTGATGATTATGCTGGTATTTGTGGCGATGGGGTTGGTGATGCAGGTGTGGTTGGTGGCGTAGCTGTCTTAACCCTTTTGTTAGTTTGTTTGTTTGTTTCGCCCTCTATTTTGTTTTTGGAGGCTGAAGGAAGAGGGTTTTTTCTTTTTTGGTTTCTTTTTTTTCCAGATACAGTTTCCCACTCCTCCTCATCGTCACAGTATGTCTCCAGTTGTGAGAGGTCGGGGAGTGAAATGTCCTCCACAGGCGTTGGTGTTGGTTGTGGCATGGTGGATGGTGGATGCGCTGCTGCTACTTCTGGCGCTGTCGGCAGTGGTGGTATTGGTCTTATTACTATTGCTGCTACAGTTGTTACTGCCATTTCTGCTGCTTGTATTGATGGTTGAGTCACTGAGGTGAGTGAGAGAGGTGGCTTTAATTGGATCAGGAACTCCATTCCCGATTCTCCTGTTTCACTCTAATCACCTTATTTTAACCAGCCTCTGTCCACAGTAACTTGAGACGAGTGTGAACTCGTCACTTTTTAATGGGGCCATGGAGTGCTCCATGGCTTCCTGTGGGGTTCTATATCTTCGTCCACGTCTGATGTGGGTTTTTTTTAGCCCACACATATCCCAAAGCTTTCTGGATCTGGGACTCGGATGCCCGCTCCACTCGGCATGTTTTTATGTTGATCGTGCGAAAAGATATAGTACATAGGCGCCGATATTGCATGGTATTTGATGCACGAGTGAGGCTGACGCTGTAACAATTTTTTGTTTCACCATTCGTCTGGCCTCATTCAGTTCTTCCTGGCTTACCTCAATCGTTTCGTTTTTGTTAGCCGCTTTAGCAAAAGACGCATTTGGTTTTGCTCTTGTGTTGTTGTTATTCTTATTGTTGTTGTTATTGTTATTTTTGTTATTATTATTTTTTTTGGACGCCATGCTTTCTAGCATAGTTACGTCCCTTTACAGTCTGAGTTCAAATCCCGCCGAGGTTAACTTTGCCTTTCATCCTTACGGGATCGATAAAATAAAGTACCAGTAATGTACTGGGTAATTTCTGGCTTTGTGCCTAAAGTAGAAACAATTATTTTTTGTTTCAGTTGTTGTTGTTGTGGTGGTGGTGGTGGTATCAGTGGTGTTAGATGTACTCTTCCACATTGTGACAGTGGAGATGGCAGCTTTAACACCTGTAGGCATTGGGAAAGGCGGGAAGTCTACGTCTGCACGTGGCAAACTTTGGCGACTGCTATTTCTGCGGCTGCTGTTAATGAAAATGAAATCGGTTTTGGTAACTGTATCAAGGTTCACAATTGTGCTGGTGGCAGTGGTGTGTATGTTCGAGCTGCTGTCATGAGATAGCTGGCTAGATTTGGGTAGGCGAATGCCATCCATATTTTTTTTCAAAATAAATTGTTTGTTTGACAAAATAAAGTTTAAATTTTGGGCTCAAGACCCCAATATTATTGATTGTCCTTTTCAGAAAGCAATATATATGAACTTATAAACACTTAACAACAAAAATTTTCCATAACTGACAATTCGAAATAATTGAAAACAACAAACCTTTGAGGAGCTCACGATAATAAATATTCCTACGCAAGTCGCCAATAATAATAATAATAATAATAATGGGAGAATCCAAATCAATGATAAGGTAAATGGAAATAATATTAACAAGATGAACTATGGTAGGGCTAATTGTATCAGTGATAACTTTGACGGTGGAAATAATAATAGAGTTATTCACTATTAAGGTGAATTGTAATTGCATAAATCCAAACAATTGCTCACTTGGGCAATGTTAAGGCGAATGTTATATATAGATGTGAGACGTTAACTAGGCATAAAAGCTTTAACTACATAGGTGCCACTGCCAATAAATTCAAAATTGGATTTCACACTCATACTCATTCATTTAAAAGAACACAATTTCACTGGCAAAATTAAATTGGTCTCTTAAAGAAGATAACATTAGATATACTACTAAGGGGTCTCTAATTAATACAGCAAGACTTTATGCGGGAAATAGATCCAAATGTAATCTTTGCTTAACGGGGGCGTTTTAAATACTGACCTCCAACTTGGACTTATTAAATGCGGTAATGAGAACGAGGTAATTCCATCTTGTCTCCTTTTACTTCGTTACTATACAATTAAGGAAAGTGACAAGGGTGGAATACTAACATTCGAGATCTACTTATAATATTTATATTATTGAGTCGATATTCAGAGAGTTGCTTTCTTACATAAGGTTTTTTTTTCATTTCTATCTATCCTCCTTTTCTATCTATATATATATCTTATATATATATATATATATATATATATATATATATATATATGTGTGTGTGTGTGTGTGTGTGTGTGTGTGTGTGTGTGTGTGTGTGTGTGTGTGTGTGTGTGTGTGTGTGTGTGTGTGTGTATCCTGTTATATATTTGATAACTAAATTTTAGTTCATTTGTAGGTAATTAGTTTTGTAAATAATACTTGTTAGACCTCTATACTGGAATTTGCACATGTACAGCAGTGGGTGAGTGTGCGTACATACGCTCACATGTATATTCTGGATTATAGGCTGACATTCTTTTATAATGCCTCCCCTTGATTGGCTCGTGTAGTGGTATTTGATGTACCTATATAATAGTACAAACACATACACATCTGAGAATACATGTGAATGGGTGTATGCATGCATGTATTAATTTTTGGATTGTGGGGTAGGGGGTCCATGCTCCGATGTATGTATGTGTGTTCTTGATGAGATTGGGAGAGCTACCAACGGTAAATTACCTTCCTTCCTCTAATTAATTACTTGAGTATATATTTTGTTTTGGGGCTAAAATGTATTGATAGATTAACTAACCTATTATGTATATGCATATATATATGCTATGATTTAGAACGTGTGTCCATATATGGGGAGTGTGTAGTTGTGTGTAAGGTGGGAGGTGCGTGCATCGGGGGGGGGGGGTGCATATATAATGAATTTATGTAGAGAAAGTAATATTGCCTTTGGTTACAAGATTATTTTTATACAAACAAATAAACAATCAAACAAAACAAAACAAAGCAAAACCAACAAACAAACGCCAAAACAAGACAAAACAAACAAAACAAACAAGACAAAATAAAACAAATAGATGACTGAATAGATATACTGTGGGTTTGTCTGTGTGTCAGATCATGCCTGGAGGAAGAAAATGAAATGTGATTAATTGCCACTATGGATTCATGAAAGGACTTGATTCTCTGTCCACATCTATTTAACTTTCAAATATCTGTCACTTCATTTCACTATATGTTTACATTACCTTGATAATGTTCTCAATGAAACAAACCCCTCACACACGCAGACAAACACACAGACACACACATATTTCATGCCTACATTATATCTATAAAAAAAAGAAAAAATAATGTTACCCTCCTACTTTTTGAACTTTTATAATGGGTAGGTAATATTTTTTCCAAGACATCATCTTATATTTGTTTAGAATATAAATAACGATTACACAGTATTGATATATGTGTGTGTATATATATATATATATATATATATATATATATATATATATATATATATATAGTTAGTAAGTGAACAACACAATATATAACTACTCCATTACCAAAGGTTTCAGGACCCTAGACAATATTAATATATGTCTAGATCGTTCATCAGACAGAGATGTTATGAAATGAAAATACGAAATGAGATTGAAAATCTGTTAAAATTGGAAGTGAGGCTGGAAAATTAACGGAACATATACATAAGAAAGAAAATATATAAATTTCATTTATATATATATATATATATATATGTATATAGTATTTCTGTAGAAAATAAAAGAAAAGAGTGCTCTATGTATAGTACAGAACTATTTAATTACATAATAAACAACACAATATAATTATTCCATTACCAAAGGTTTCAGGAAACTAGATGATCCTTACAGAAACGTCCAGCTCGTTCATAAGATGAAATAATTATTTCATCTGATGAATGAACTGGATATACATATCGACATTCGAATGACTTTCGTCAAATCTGACCAATGAAACAATGTTTCCATTGGTCTTTCCAATTGCTAATACTATCTATCAAACTCACAACCTCCCGATTGCGAATGCAATCGTCTAACCACTCAGCCACGCGTCTTCATATTACATATGTATATAACAGGAAAAAGAACAAGATGTCCCATCTAAAAGTTGCCACACTTAATGTTGGCACTCTAACAGGTAGATCTGGTGAGATAGTGGAGATGCTGGAGAGAAAGGATGTGGATGTGTGCTGTGTGCAAGAGGTGAGATGGAGAGGTGCCTCTGCAAGACCAATCGCAGGCAAACATCGTAGTTATAAATTTTCTGGGTGGGTAATGATGATGGGTTAGGTGTGGTGGGCATATTACTGGCTGGCAGATGGATCAATAAGACAATAGAGGTAGTTAGAGTTAGTAATAGAATCATTAAGCTTAGATTAGTTGTAGGCAAGAGACTACTGACAATCATCTCTGCCTATGCTCCCCAGGCAGGCCTAGGTAACGAAGAGAAAGATTGCTTTTACAAGCAACTTTTACAAACAGCCTCAATGACAAAGGACAGAGACATCGTTATGCTAGCAGGGGTCTTCAATGGACATGTTGGCCAGCTCCAGGATGGATACACTGGGGTACATGGTGGGCATGGTTACGGCTAAAGAAATGAAGATTGAGTGAGTCTTCTTGAATTTTGTGATGCAAATGCACTAACCATTTGCAACACTAACTTCCAGAAACCTACCAACCACCTACAAATCGGGCGAGCACATAAGCCAGATTGATTTCCTGCTAGCTATACAGCGAGACAGACAGATGGTGTCAAATACTAAGGCATACCCCGGGGAAGAATGTACCCCAAGCATAGGTTAGTCGTTAGTGACATCTCAGTAAGCATGAGAAAGAATGAGACATACAGGAAGGAGTGGAAAAGAAAGGTCTGGAAGCTAAAAGACCTTTCATTAAAATATAAATTTAGCAAAGCCCTTCAAGACGTGTATGACGAAAAGGAAGACGATTTAGAGTGTTATATGACATAGATGATAACT
This sequence comes from Eledone cirrhosa, assembly GCA_964016885.1. Classification (NCBI taxonomy): domain Eukaryota; kingdom Metazoa; phylum Mollusca; class Cephalopoda; order Octopoda; family Eledonidae; genus Eledone; species Eledone cirrhosa. The sequence goes on along the minus strand of OZ024740.1, from coordinate 250,305,932 downwards.
AGAATTTCTTGCGTGACAACTTACTGCAGGCTACTGAAGAAACTTGTGGTTGGGGCAGAGCTTCAACCAGACAGAGAGTGAGTTGGTGGTGGAACAGCACGGTAGATAGGGCTATTAGAGACAAAAGACTGGCATGGAAGGTTTGGAAAAAGGTGGGAGTAGAGACGGATACACAGCCGCTAAGAGAGAAGCTAGACATCAGGTGTACTTAGCACGCAGGGCGGCTGAGAGTAGGAGGTTTGCCAATTTCTGTTACGGGAAGATCAGAGACGTGCGGTGTTCCGCATTGCAAGGCAGTGTGTCAGTGCAAATCAGGATGTTGTTGGAGATAAATGTGTCCGGAATAATGCCGGTGTACTTAGTGTCACGAATGATCAAACAAAGGAGGCCTGGAAATGTCACTATGAGAGACTGATGAACGTGGAGAACGAATGGGACAGAGACAAATTACCCCTAGTAGACCCAACAGAGGGACCAACTATTGAGATTGACGAATATAGAGTACAAGAGGCAATTAAGAAAATGAAGAATGGTAAGGCTGCTGGACCATCGGAGATAGTTGCTGAGATGCTGAAGGCATCAGGAGAAGTAGGCACTAAACTGGTTGCACGCATCATCAATCAAGCTATATATGGTGGTGTCATACCCAAAGACTGGTGCAGCAGTATTCTCATAAATTGCTACAAAGGTAAAGTGGATGCTCTAGAGAAGAGCAATTATAGGGGCATGAAGCTGATGGATCAGGTTATGAAAGTGGCAGAGAGAATATTAGTGTAATTCATTAGAGAAAGGGTCAAATTAGATGAGATGCAATTTGCTTTTGTGCCTGGGAAAGTACAACAGATACCTCCTTCTTAGTGAGGCAACTACAAGAGAAGTTCTTAGAGAAGAATAAGCCACTATACTTAGCTTTTGTTAACCTAGAGAAAGCCTTTGATAGGGTACCCCGATCTGTCATCTCGTGGTCCCTAAGGAAACTAGGTATAGAAGAATGGCTTGTGAGGACAGTGCAAGCTATGTACAGGAGTGCTGTCAGTAAAGTGAGAGTAGGCATGGAGTTTAGTGAGGAATTTCAGATACAAGTAGGTGTACATCAGAGTTCGGTCCTCAGCCCTCTCTTGTTCATTATAGTCCTCCAAGCCATAACAGAGGGTTTTAAGACTGGATGCCCATGGGAACTTCTCTATGCTGATGATCTTGTTTTTATAGCAGAATCAGTAGGGGAGCTAGAGAATAAATTCTGGTTATGGAAACAGCAGTTGGAATCAAGAGGCCTGGGAGTGAACATAGCTAAGACAAAAGTGTTGATAAGTAGAAGAGAGGACAATACTCTGATTCCATCAGGGAAATGGCCATGTTCGATATGTAGGAAAGGAACTGGCATAAATTCCATAAAATGTACGCAATGCAGATCTTGGGTGCACAAGAGATGTAGTGAGATAGCAGGCAAACTAACAGGTAGGGAAAACTATGTATGCAGTAGATGTACAAGGAAAGGTGGCAGTAGTAATCGCAGTGATAGACACGTTTATCCAATGCGCGTGGGTTCTATAGAAGTGGTTGATAGCTTCCGGTACATAGGTGATCCCATGCTATGGGAGGGGGGGGGGGTTCTGAGGCCATAGTATCTAGAATAAGGACGGGTTGGTAGAAGTTTAGGGAGCTGCTTCCTCTGTTGACAAAGAAGGGTTTCTCCCTGCATACGAATAGATGGTTATATGATGCCTGTGTGAGGATATGTCACAGCTGGAGAGAAATGAAGCAAGTATGCTCCGTTGGATGTGCAATGTCAATGTGCGTGAACGACCCAGCATAAATGTGTTGAGAGAGAAACTGTGTCTGAGAGGGATAGAATGTAGTGTACGGGAGAGGAGACTGAGGTGGTATGGACATGTGATGCGCATGGAGGATGACCGCTGGGTGCTTTTTTGCCTTGGCACCTCCACGACCATTTTGCAGTCCCTATCATCTCATTTCTACAGCTGAGTAAACTGGAGCAATGTGAAATAAAGTGTCATGCTCGAGGAAACAACACATCACCCGGTCTGAGAATTGAACTCACACACTATCGATTGCAACCACTAAGCCATGTGCCTCCATATATATATATATATGTGTGTGTATATGTATATATATATGTGTGTATATGTGTATATATATATATATATATATATATATATATATAAGATCAAAAGATGGTTAAATGAGTTCCATGTATTTTATTATGCGCATTTCAAAAACAAATATCATCATGCAATAACATTTGTGTTTTCATCAGATAAAATAGGAGGACATGATATGAAGGTTAAAAACACTTGTGGATAGTGCAGTTTTAAATCAACATATCATATATGTTGATTTAAAACTGCACTATCCACAAGTGTTTTTAACCTTCATATCATTTCCTCCTATTTTATCTGATGAAAACACAAATCTTATTGCATGATGATATTTGTTTTTGAAATGCGCATAATAAAATACATGGAACTCATTTAACCATCTTTTGATCTTATATATTATGTATACTCCAGTCCTACACATTGTAGAGTGCTTCTTATCCGATATCTGCATTGCTTTATTGTACTACAATAAAACTCACCTCCTACATTTTATATATATATATATATATATATATATATATACATAAAACTAACGTTATAGTAAGCCATACCTATAACCGATCACGCGGCGACCTCGTTAAAGTCGGATATAATAGAATAGATAACCGCACCAAAGATCACGTCCCCGGCGACGGTGAATACTGTAGATTACTCAGACTATTCTCCTATTACAAAACCAACAAAGGCGACGGCCTACTACCAACGCCTTCCAACCAACATCTTCGTGTACATAAACATGGAAGAGGTAGAAGGAGTGCACCCGAGCATAAAGTGAAAGGGGCACCGAACGGGCGACAGCGCATTAACACACATAAGAGCGATCACTTAGATGGAACCACCCGTAGCAAAAGTACAAGGACACGTAATCGCCACCGTAACGTCCTATGGTTCCACCCCCACCCCCCTACTCTCGAAGTGTGGCCTCCAACATACCCCGGATATTCTTCGAAGCCTTAGAGAAGAACTTCCCACCCAACCATAGGTATAGAAAAATTCTTAATAGGAACAATATAAAAATATCCTTCTCTACTACTCCTAACCTAGCAGACATCATAGGAACAACGAACCACAGTAAGATCACCAAGACACAGCACCTCGACACAGACGCACCTACACCTGACAATAACTATATCGGCCTTAACAACTCCCTGACAGCATCCAGTAGTGTTGGCAGCAGCATCCGCAGACGCAACCAGAATGACCGCGAAGTGACTGGGGAACATGCAGAACATGACGTGCGGAATAACAATCGCACCATCCCGCGTGCTGTGGGTTGTAATTGTGCTAACGACAGCTGCGGTAGCGTAGGTAACAACGTAGGCAGCAATAATGATAGCCTTACCGTGGGAAATAGACGGAACCGCGACAGAAATTGCAACTGCCGCGACAGAGGACGCTGCCCCCTTAGAGGATACTGCTTGACTGATAGGGTTATATATAGATGCACTATTACTAGCTACAATAGCGTTAAACATTATATAGGGGCCACCTCCGGCCCGTTCAAAATTAGGTTTCGAACACATCTCCACTCTTTCACAAATAGAAAACTAAGGCACTCCACTTCGCTCGCGGACTACATCACATCACTAAAGGACTTAAACATCAGCTTCTCCACGCACTGGGAGATTGTCGGCAGGGCTGCACCGTACAACTTCAAGAGGAAATGCGATCTTTGCCTCATGGAGCTCTACCACATCATAACTGCACACCACGAGCTCATCAACAGCAGAGCTGAAACAGCGATAAGTTGAACACATCGCTTAAAAATATCCTTCTTTAGATGGGTTAAGAATGAAGAGTGAAATAGTACACTGGATCTCCCTGCAACAAGTCTTAACAACCCGGCGGGCAGGCGCAGCAAAATAACACCCAGAAAACAATCCTTGCATACCAGACCCAGCCTCAGACAAACGGATGCGGCAAAAAAAAAAAAAAATTATCCAGGAAAGACTGCCCTAACACCGGCCAGAGTTACCTCCCTTGACCTGCTGCAAAATCAAAACAAGATATTTTTGCGAGCAATGAATCTTGATGTAGATTTAACCCCCAAAACTCTTTCCGAACTATATAAGGAACACTTGTGATTATTTATGCCCTTGAGAAGCCCAACTGGGCGAAACGTACGTAGGTGATATTTTAAATAAACATGTTTTAACGGTCTATTCTCCGATTTTTTACTTTCCCACGTGCTTACGCTCTGCTAACTCTCTAGCCCACTAAATATTAACACTTCGAATATTTAATACTGCCGGCACTAGTATCGAGCACCTTTGGCATACGCTACTTGGCAAATAACTATATGTATCACCTATCCCTCCTTTTTCTCTCTTTCTCGATACGTAAATACTATATTACCGTGCTCCTTTTGTAGAGCATCTCACCTTATTTGCCATTATGTTGGAGAACCAACCGTTACCCATGTCTCTCAAGTGTATCCCCTTACCCAGCAGAAAAACCTACCTTAAACTGCTTATAGACGCTACTAATTCGTTTATACGGAGAGTCAGATGGAAGGCATACCACCTGGATAAGAACACCCGTAACCTTCCTGAACCCAAAGAGAAGTATGGTTTCAAAACATACCGAAACCCACCGCACAACACCTTACTGGACTTATTTGAAGAGGACCTGCTGAAAATGATCAAAAACGTTAAGCTCAGAAAGAAACACCAATGCAGCAATCCATTCTTAACGTCCCTTGATACACTAATAACTAAGATCAAGAATGACCCGCACCTCTTCGTCACCTCCGACAAAACCAAAAAGCTGTACAAGATGGGCGCGAGTGAGTATAAAAAATTCATCTATAAGGAACTACACAAAGACTACAAAAAGACACCCTCTAGTACCCTAAATGACATAAATAGAGTAGGGAAGGATATAGTCACCAGCTTAGAAATAGAAAAGTACACTAACCCGTACGTCCCTCTGACGCCTAAATTCTCTCTTAAGGATCACAAATATGACTTTAATGAAAGCCCCTCTATTAGACTAATATGCCCCTCTACATCAGATATAGGTAAGATTAGTAAAGTGATCCTCGACAGAGTACTACTCGAGCTTAATAGAAAGGCTAAGGTCTGCCTCTGGGGCAACACCGACCAGGTCATAAATTGGTTCACCGAGTTGCCGGATAAAGCCACCCTGAAACTCATCTAGTTTGATATAGATAGCTACTACGCCTCTATCTCCCCCATACTCTTAAATAAGGCACTTATCTTAGCTAGATTTAACACTAGCCTCACCAAAAAAGAAATAGACATAATTCTAGCGGCACGTAGAACCATTATCCAGTTCGAAGGCTCCCACTGGACCAGAACCAACCGTCCTGATAACTTCGATGTCACGATGGGGTCCAGCGACTCAGCGCAAGCAACTGACCTGGTTGGGATATACCTCCTACATAAGCTTAGGGAAGAAATACCGGCCCTACAAGGAGGTGTATATAGGGACGACGCCCTGTTTACCGTTAGGAACCATAGCCCCCGTAGGATAGAGAACCTTAACAAACATATACACAGGTTCTTTAAGTCATACGGCCTATCCGTAACTATGGACCTCAACCACAGGGTTGTCAACTTCTTAGACGTGACCCTGGAGTTGAGTACGGGCTTATACAAGCCATACCATAAGTCTGGAGAGTGCCTCTCTTATATTAATGATGCCTCCAACCACCCTAAGCAGACTCTCAACTCCATAGTCTATAGTATCTCACATAGAATCTCGAGGCTATCCGCCAATGAGGATATCTTCAACCAAGCGGCTGATTACTACAATAGGGCCCTGATAAGCGGCGGCTTTAACCGAGGAATTTCCTACATCCCTAACGCTAGCTCTAGAAACCCCCCCCCTCATAAAACTAACGTTATAGTAAGCCATACCTATAACCGATCACGCGGCGACCTCGTTAAAGTCGGATATAATAGAATAGATAACCGCACCAAAGATCACGTCCCCGGCGACGGTGAATACTGTAGATTACTCAAACTATTCCCCTATTACAAAACCAACAAAGGCGACGGCCTACTACCAACGCCTTCCAACCAACATCTTCGTGTACATAAACATGGAAGAGGTAGAAGGAGTGCACCCGAGCATAAAGTGAAAGGGGCACCGAACGGGCGACAGCGCATTAACACACATAAGAGCAATCACTTAGATGGAACCACCCGTAGCAAAAGTACAAGGACACGTAATCGCCACCGTAACGTCCTATGGTTCCACCCCCACCCCCCTACTCTCGAAGTGTGGCCTCCAACATACCCCGGATATTCTTCGAAGCCTTAGAGAAGAACTTCCCACCCAACCATAGGTATAGAAAAATTCTTAATAGGAACAATATAAAAATATCCTTCTCTACTACTCCTAACCTAGCAGACATCATAGGAACAACGAACCACAGTAAGATCACCAAGACACAGCACCTCGACACAGACGCACCTACACCTGACAATAACTATATCGGCCTTAACAACTCCCTGACAGCATCCAGTAGTGTTGGCAGCAGCATCCGCAGACGCAACCAGAATGACCGCGAAGTGACTGGGGAACAT
>OZ024740.1:250291759-250294259 GCA_964016885.1 Eledone cirrhosa | reverse complement strand
AGTAAGTTAATTTTATAGTGTGTCTATTAAAAATTGAGTAATATTTATGTGTTCTAGGGAAGCGTTTGTCAAGAGCTTTAAAGAATAGTTTAGCAATAGGGGTTTTAATATTTAGTGAGAAAAGGGGGAGCAAACCATAATATATTTCTAGTTCTATTTCTTTTTCGGCTTTTGGAATTATTGTAATATTTTCTATTATAGTTGTTAAAGTTGTTACCATAATTAAAATTGTTATTATTTTGGTTAGTTTGCTTATTATTATTATTATCAATGTATTTAATTTTATTTCTATATCCAGCTCTACCTAACGCTTCGTTGTAATACTGCGCTTTTTCATCAAATATATTTTTATTAGATGAAATTCTTGAAATTCTTTCTTGAACAGAGTTCACTATAGTATTTTTAACAGATCTGGGGTGATTAGAGTTAAAATTAACATAATTCAAGTTCTCATTTAGTTTGTGAAATTGATAATGAAGACATGTGTTGAGATTTAGTGTTACGTCAAGAAAATTGACTATTTTATGGTTATTCTCTATTTCTACTTTTAGATTAAGGTAATTAAAAAATTGTATAATTTGTTTTCTTTTCCTATTTAGTTCACAGCTATTATTTTGTATAAGTAAAAGCATGTCATCACGATATAAGCCTCCGGTTACACCTGGTATTTTTCTATGTAGCGAATTAATTATAAATAGGCCCACAAGGTCCGTTACCTGAGCTGAGTCTGATGATGCCATAGTTATGTCGAAATTATTATTTCTATCTGCCCTAGTCCAGAGTTGGTTATTAAATTCTATCAATGTTTTCCTTGCCGATAATATAATGTGCATTTCATTGCTAGTTAGGTCTGTATGTTTAAATGCATAATTTAGTGCCTTATTCAGTAGATTAGGAGTGATAGATGAATAGTAGTTAGCAATATCCAGCTGAATAAACTTATTATTATAGTTATATTTAATTTCTTTAAACCAATCGATAACCTCACTAGTCCCTTTCAATAATTTTAAGTAAGATAAATTAGGTAAGTTTTTAATTTGTTGTATTACCCTGTCTAGAATATTTTTGCTAAGTTTGTCCAGGTCAGATTTAGATGGTGCAATTAATCTGACTGGTAAATCATTTTCAAAGTTTCTTTTGTGATCCTTCATATTGATCTTAGGTTTCCTAGGCATGAAGGGTTGTGTTTTATTCTCAATGTCTAATTCATGCATTATACAAGATGCATCTGTATTCAGTTTTTCAAGTTCGTCCTTATTTGCTACCTTGTACTTTTTCCTTAGTTCTTTCAATATAAGGTCGTTATACATGTCCTTTTGTATTCCATAAAGATTATTAGTTTTGTCCGACTTCACTAGAATTTTCTCTGTTTTCTCCAAGTTTTCAATATTATCCTTAATACTTCTTAAGTAATCCTGGCCTTTGAAGTTTTTTTTTGAATTTGATGCCTTGGATGATAGATACGATATCATTTTCAAAATCCATTAGTAGTTTGTTGGGGGTGGATTTTTTTTAGATTTGAAAATTTTATCCAGATTTGAAACATTTTCATTTAGATTAGATTTATCAAAGTGGAAAGCACGCCACCTGATTTTTCTGATAAAAGAGTCTGATTTTTCTATTAATTGTTTAATAAAATCTTTGTTCCCAGGTAGAGGTATGTCTTTTAGAGAAGAAGAGATCTTAAAGAATTCCATTTTTTCAGTTATAATGTAAAGCGCTCAACAATACAGGAGCAGAATATAGGCAAAAGTTCTATTTAAAATTGTTGGGATACAACAAGTAAATATTTTTATAACTGATATAAAGCACTCGACAAGTAGATATACGATATTAATAAATGGAAACTATATTTATAAAACCATATTTATTTCATTATACATATTTCAGGGACACCAAATTAAATTATGGTATGCCTTCATCAAACAAAATACAATATATAACAGTTTTACAAATAAGCTTTGACGTACCCTTTTAAAATGCAACCATTATTTTTGGAAGCCATCCATTCTGTTTTCTTTCTTTCCTCCTGTCTTTATTTATCTCTTTCTTTTTTCTCCATGCTTTTCTCTCTCTCCGATATTTCTCCATGTTTTTTCTTTCTATCTCTCCGTCTTTTTCTTTCTCTCCGTCTTTTTCTAATTGTCCTTAACACTATGACTTATTAAAATAATATAAACAACTCACTATCCGGATGGCTTCCAAAAATAATGGTTGCATTTTAAAAGGGTACGTCAAAGCTTATTTGTAAAACTGTTATATATTGTATTTTGTCTGATGAAGGCATACCATAATTTAATTTGGTGTCCCTGAAATATGTATAATGAAATAAATATGGTTTTATAAATATAGTTTCCATTTATTAATATCGTGTATATATATATATGTAGATAAATCTACCAAGAGTTTACGGTAGTGTCCAATCCGTATGAAGAACTCAATGTAATCCGGATATCATGGAAAGAAGAGATGCATTCAAAAATCACTTTCGGTGAAAGAT